>CM061531.1:66229498-66546998 GCA_030545055.2 Neoaliturus tenellus | reverse complement strand
TTATTAACCTCAAATCAAATAAATAATTTAATTATATCCATACCCATTATTTTCATTACTTAAGTATTATATTGCATCAAACTTCACTATTAATTCTTGCTTAAAAATGTCGTTCTAAAGTCCTGACCCACCCTGTCCACTGAGAAATCCACCAGATTTTTATCTTGTATGCTACAACGCATGACCAACGAAACCTTTGAATCTTCTTGCACTATTTTGTGCGATTTGGCCTGTGATGTATTTACCACAATCTATAAGTGGATAAGTGAATAAATATTAAAAAGAAGGAAGTGTGTTAAATTGAATTATTTGGAGGACAAAAACTCCATGTTAAAACCTTTTATACATTAAATATTAATATTTTTAACTGTGTATGATTAATAATAGCGCATACTATGATGTCATGCACGAGAATGAAACAGTACAGTTAATTTTGCGAAAAAGCTAATGAAGTTATTTTTGTTACTCAATGGGTTACAAAGTTGAAATTACTTAAAAGCAACAATGAGTATTTAGAATCAGTCAAGTAATGCAACAGAAGACATAGGGCGGAATTCACAAACCTCCCTCAAAGCTTCCTCAACTCAAACCTTCCTCCAACCTTCCTCTAACCTCCCTCAAGTAGTTGTGTGAGGGAGGTTTGAGGCCGGTTTGAGGAAGGTCTGAGGCCGGTTTGAGGACGGTTAGAGGTGAGGAAGGTTTGAGGGAGGTTTGTGAATTCCGCCCATAGTAATATAAATTTGCCTAAATGATCTCTTGAGAAAAATAGTTGGTATAAAACTTCTGTCTTTTTCTATTAACTTATCAGACTTCAACAATGACTATTATTCACATTTATAATACTGTAAAATCCAAAGCCATTTCACTCATCCTTGTAGACTAAGGTTACTTTTACATTTTCTCATGTTTGATAACAGTACATGCCACATTAGGCCTAGTACCAGCTAACAACCCATATTTGTCCATCTATAAAAACTTCTGCTTCAAATACTTGAATATAAAAAGTGAAGTGTTGCTTTCGGGTATTTTATATTATTATAAAATACCCCCGTCGCAGCAGACCTGCGTACTCAGCGAATTTCCAAAGAATTATTGTTTCAACATCAAAGAACTTTGTGGCTATCTTATATAACTAATAATCTTTACAAGGAAATATAATATATTTAATGGCATTATATTTCTGAGTAAATTATTTTTATTTAATAATTTATATTGCAATAAATGACTTTTTCCTACCACTGCATGGAAATAATTGCATTGCCACACCTGTAACCCCTATGCAAAGCAGTTCATTTCCTGTTTCCATTTCTGTCCCGCTCTAGAGCGGCAATGATTCTTTACTGCACGCTAGATCAAACAGCAATGTTAAATCAGCTGTTATTACAAACCTTGCTACAGCTGTTGTCGTTTAGTAATTGCTTCTTTTTTAGTTTGAGGTTATGTTTGATAGTTAACATTATGTTCCAACAGAAACAAATAAAAAATAATCTAAATGACATTTTGTATACAATAAACCATGTAATATGTAACAATTATGTTAGTAGGAAAAATCTTGTGTGTATTACGAGCGCAAATAGTCATTGCCGCTCTTGAAGCTTCGTGCGGCCATCTACAATTCTCGAGTGGCAATGACGTACTTTACGCTCTTATTACACAAATAGCTATTTTAACAGTAATAAAAGTGCATATCCAAAGCTTCCATGCAAAAGGAATGATTTGTTTACAAATAACAAAACATAAACATTTCAAATTTGACAAATATGCAGAAGACAGCTGATCAGCTGATTAGAAACAGATACCTTATTATCTCCATCTCTCTTGCTCTCATTATACACTTATTTTCCATGAGAACACCATGGGATTTAGCATGTAGGTTTGCTGCCTTGTGGGCTTTTGATCAAATCTTAGTTACTCACCACCTAGTGAAGGTTCATAAAAAGTTTGATTAAGATATGTTTATAAATAAGCGATATATAACTTTTTAAAGATTTACCCATAAGAATAACATGGGAAACTTGATTTGAATTTTCTCTATAACCAGTTAAGCTATTTTAAAGATTCAAAATACTAAATTGTTTGTTTTTTAAGCTCTTTTAAATGGTTTTAGTTCAACTTGATGAATTTTGAAAATTTAGGTCCAAAAATGCCAAAAACCCATTTTTGACCCCTTTGAAACTTCATAAAACCCTGTTCCCATAACTCGACAATGCTGGTTCACGAACTCATGAAAATAGACCTGGTCTTACAACTTCACACCAAATTTCATCGAAATCGGAGGTCCGCTTCAAAAGTTATCGGTACCACGGACACACACATATATATATACATATATATGAAAATAAACGAACTGTGTTTTTGGCTTCTGGGGACGTCAAAATGAAAAAGTAAAGTGGTCCTGGGCTTAGGTATTACCATGGCTACTACCGTAATAGCGTATTCCCTATAGGGAAATTCGCTGAAAGCATAAATACGAGCAACCTCAAGGCATGCGTCAAAAGCTTGCTTAACACAGTGTATCAAACGTATGGTTGGTGTCCACAGGCCAGCCTGCAGCGATGGCTGGACTTGGAGAGAGCCAACGTGCTGCAGTCCCTGGCCGTCCGCCGGCCCTCCACCCTCCACAGTGGGGACCTCTGCCACCTCCGCTTCCTGGTGCGGACCAATGCCAAGGTCATGGCCGACACCCTCGTCCTCCTCGCCTCCACAGCAGCCACATGATGGGGCCACACGGTGCGTCTCCTCAGGCTAAAACTGCATAACTGCAGCGTTTATAGTAAAATAATTTGAATTAATAATATTCAAAAATTTATTTTGCAGATGTAAGTTTTTAAAACTTGTAAATATGTTGCAATTGGTTACAGAGCATGATCTCAAAAAAGCCTTGAGCTGAAAAATGGGATTTAAAAATCTGAATGAAGGGCACCACCCACATTCAGGTTTATGGCAATGTTTTGATACAAAGGGTGAAATATTGAGCCTTTTCATATATTAAAATTAACACAAATACATACGAACACATACATGCAAACAAAACAACCAATACAGAGCATGTCAAACAAATCCTGACATTTCGAGAAACTTCAAAAAACATTCCCCATTATCAAGGGTTCTTGAATTTTATTTAAGCAAGCCGAGCGCCTGGCCATGACACTGGCCACATTGCCTTAGTTATAGTAATTTTCCCGAATTCTGAGAATTTTAAAACTTCTACAAAACTAAGTTTGCTTTCAAAATTACATTGAGCCCCTCAGGATGCCATGTTGTAAGACCACCGCCAACCATTGACCCATTAGTAATTTTGCATTTAAATCGCCAAAACGATTCCTTTTTTTGTTGTTGTAAGGATAAGGCACTTAATTTCGTTCTTTAATGGGTGGAGACAAAACTGGTTAAACTACTGGATGCACTTTGAAATTACTTCATCTTGTTTTTTTATATACTGTTAAACCACAACATTAATTTGAACTATTATTTTATAAGATAAAAGAAAATATGTTCACTAAAATTTATCCATGTACCAAAGTTTATAACCTTCAGTTCAGAGGAAGTGTTTACAAGTTATTGGTTTGTAAATATAATTCTTCATGGAAAGACTTGTGAACTGCATCCATTTGCCCTTTTTTAACTAACTGTTCATTTTGACACTGTCCATTATCAATGTATTCACTGATACAGCGCACCTTAAGTACGGACCTTCCATGTTATTATTTGGTATTGTTCCATAAGTTAAAATAGATATATCTACTCACCTGATGTCACTTCTCTTGATTATGATTTCAAGTTTCCTCTTTTTTATTCAAACTTTAAATAACCATATTTCTTTTGGAAAAATAAAACATTAATATGCATTTACAAATTTATTCTAGATCGCTGTTTTCATTTGAATAATTATCTGTTGACTTGGTCTATTGCTTTATGTACAAAGTTTAATAACTCAATAAATATCTTGAATCTTGAATTAGCTTAGTACATTTATTTGCAGCGCTGGCTGTTCCGGAATGTCCATGTTGGGCGCCCGCCAGGAGCTGGTGACTTTCTGAAACTGTGCTGTTAAATGTGTTTATTTGGTGATCCCACGAATCATAGCTTTAAGCAGAAACTGTACTATCTCTTAAAGAGATGTTGGTTGAAATTTAATAATATTTTTTGTTATATTTAATTTCAGGTTGGGCCGTCATTGCCATATCTCCTTCCAGTCCTTACTGCTCAACATTTTAGGGAATACAGTATTTTTAAAATGTAAATATTGTTATTTATTGTAATTATCAAATAGATTCTAGCAGATTTGTTGCATTTTATAAACTCGAGAATGACTTTGACAAGATCTTCTGTTGCTCATGTTAGTTGTGTAGTTTTAATTAGCTAGAGTAGCTTTAAATGTAATCCAACATGGCAGGGCTTCTAATTCTTCGATTTGTTTTATTATAAGTAACAGAAGTGATTCAAAAAAGTTTTTTTCCTGAAGATTAAGTAAAGGGATTGATCTTAGAGATATATTATGGTCACCTCAAGTATACGTATGGATCACAATCTCACATCCAGAATACCAGTGTTGGTCATCCAACTGTGATCAGACTTCTGCTTTTATTGTAAATATTTAGTAACACATTAAAAAATTTGTTTGAGCATGTGCTGATCTTTACTGGCTTGTAGAAATTATTTACTTGCCAAGTGAGGATTATTTAAAGTTGTAACTTTGTGATTAATTTATATTTAGCAATATAACATTAATCCACTTATTTTATACTTCAAAATGTAGTCTAAATTGGTGGTGAAATGGTTTTATGATTACTTAATTCAATAGATTTCACCAAGTCATTAAAATCTGTGTAAAAATTTACTGGTTAATTTCACTACTTTTACAAGAATACAAGCATTTTTGCAGCACACAAGGTATTCTGTAATTAAGTATTCTGCTATGATGAATCATCTGTCCTCAATTAAATTTGATAGTTTATTATTATATATTTTATCACATTTACTTAAACGACTTTTGCTACCATACAAAAGTTTAAATTCGTCTATTTATTTCATAGTAAAAAATAATATCTTTTTATAAGATCCCTGCCAGTTCATTACATATTACAGTGTATTTATTTAATTTATTGTATTAGATGGAATTTGACAAACTCAAGCACCAAATGTTCTTTAAAGAGTGGTTGCATTAAAAAAATAAAAATAATAAAACAAATTATGGACATTTTACAAAATATGTGCCCATGATAATTTTTTTCACCCAGTGTATGAAATGAGTATAGTTTTAGTATGATTTTAATATTCATGCATACATATTGGCTATTAAAGATATATTTATTTTCTTTAAATACCTTATCTTACCTGTTTAAAAAACAGGTAACAGTTGCTTATCATTCGGAATCAGAAGAGATGGCAGTCATTGATGAAACATTAATCACAACTCAAAATATTTTTAATTTTAAATCTTAAAAAAATATATGCACTTTGTAAAAATCAGAGGTCTCTGTTAAAAATTGCTCATTTTATTTATATACCTAAGTTAATTTTATAGAATAACAGAACTTGTTGCCTTGCGTTTGTATTGACAGTATGTAAATAATTTGTTACTTTTATATAGATTAATGTTATGTATGTTTTATATTATGTATTAAAAGTTCATAAAAACTGACATTGAATCATTCCTCCTTTAAATACTCTCTAAAACTAAAACTAAAATAATCCACTATTAAATTTCATTCCCTTAAAAATAACCTAAATTTGCATTAATTATAATGGAAAATCAATGTTTTTCTGTAAAAAAAGGCTATAACTCCAAATGTTTGTTGTCTGATCCTTACAAACTTGGTTAGATTAGATAATTAGTTAGATACACATTAGTTAGACAAACATTAGTTAGATAATTTTATTTGACAACTGTTTTGTCTCTTGTAAAATTTGGATAAAATTTACTGGTTTTAAGATATTAGAGTTTGAAAGTTTAAAATGGCCACAATTTTTAAAATACACACCAGGAAAAAATATTCTTTTCCTAAAAATGGACATTGGTGTGATAATTAACATGATTGTTAACACATGATTGTTAACACATGATTAACACATGATTGTTGATAATCAAAGATTAACCCTGAGCTTGCTCAAAAACACTAAATACAAATAAGAGTCTTGTTAACTTAACCATTTTGGTAATATTGTTAAATGAATAATTTTCATACCAAATACCAAAGTCAACAATATTAAATTGAACTAAAATAATTTAAAAAAACTTTACACCTTAAACGTACACCCCATCTTGCCCTCCTAAGTACCACGTCTTGCCTCCAAGGACAAGTTTTATGTTGGATTGATTTTATACCACAAGCATATTATTCCTCTAGGTTGTAGTATGCATTGACGTATTCCTTAAAAAGTACCTTACTCAATAATAATAATCACTAATACCAGAAAAAAAACAGGTGTCTTGCCTTTTCACGTTCAAAACTGACAGAAAATTAGATCATCATCGACATCCTATTAGTTCACAACTATTTGTCGCTAGTCTGGAATATCTATTGGAGCAAAAAATTGTAATATACCGTATTGCCCTCAACCGCGTCTTGCCCCACTCTCCCCCTATAGTAAAATAAGCTTCCAACTTATAGGACAGTAAAATTAGTTGACTAATATTCTTTAATTGATTGAAAGCTCATTGAAATTGTTCACGTTTTATTCAGTGTATAAATTTGAGTGAAACAAAATATTCTGCATAAATCGCTAATGAATTTTTAGCCTAATTTTAACTAGTCAATAAAATCTGCCGCCCCTGAAAATTTTTTCACTCTCGGCCTGGGCCCATGCCTGAATACACCATGGCTGCTACCGTAGTAGAGTATTCTCTATAGGGTGATTCCATGAAAAATAATTTAAGTTTTACATTTTTGAACAGGTCCTCAAAACTTTTTCGGGAGGTTGTGTTATCAATTATTATTTATGATTTTTCTTGGTTTAAATCTCACTCATCTAACGACATAGGTCATGCCAGTAGGATTGCCTACACTAAGGCCATTTTAATGATGATAATACATTTTAAGACAGTATTGGGTTTGAATGTGATTTTATTCCATAGTATAACAACAGCTGGTTTGTTAAGTTATTTGTGCATATGATGATCAAGATTAGCCCCTAGCTGCTGCTGCTTCATCCGCAGATGGTTCTGATAATTCGCCTTCTCAAGCAAACCTCTGCACCACTCAGCTGAGCTTTCATTTCCTTTACTCCCCAACGACTGGCAAAACTGGAAAACTCAGATCTCATAGTTTTGACACTAGCAGTTGGATTTTAGCGAATTTCCCATAGGGAATAAGCTATTACCGTAGGTCTCATGGTGAGTCCTAAGCCCGGGACCATGTTACATTTTCGTTTTGAGGTGCCCTGAGACCAAAAATAATAGTCATTAAAATTTATATATATATATATATATATATATATATATGTGTCCCTAGACACGATAACTCTCGTAAAAATGGTCCGATCGACACCAAATTTGGTAGAGATGTGTAATCCTACGTTTATTCGGATGAGTTCGTAAATCAGACATATCGACCTACCGGAAGGGGTAGTTTTGGGGGGTTATGTACCCCAAAAATGGGTTTTTTGCATTTTTCATATGTAATTTTTAAAAATTTTAATTTTTTATTTTGACCATTGGATTTAGCTCAAAAAAACACACACTTTAGTATTTTGAAGCTTTGCTCTATCTCCATTGGTTACCGAGATATTAAAAAATCTAAAGACAGTACATTGTATTTTGGGGCTCGAATGTTAAATCTTATGGAGAATAAGGATGTGTTAATATTTCACTCATTAACCAATATTTTTTAATAAAACTTGGTATTCAGCTTCATTTGATTGAGATTCATCCATTTATGGTAAAAAATCTTGGTTTTTGTGCTTAAAAAAGCTTTTTTTGCACAAAACCTTTTTGTAGCTTTTTTTGTTTTTTTTTTTTTTTTTTTTTTTTTTTTTTTGGTCCAAGATGGCCGTTAAATTCAGTAATAGATCAATTAAGTGTTCATAACTTTTCAAATTTTCAAAGTATTTCTGAAGTGTCGTGTTTTTAAAGTGTAGTGACATAACCTCTAAATGACAGTGAGTGTTTGTAACTTAAGAATTTCAAAAGAAATAGTTTTTACTTACAGTTCATCATGATTCATTTTATCATTTGACAGTTGATTTTGCAAAAATCTTCATGTTTAAACTTTAAACTTTATAAAAGGCGCCAATTTTACACTAATTAAACTTTTTTCGTGACGGCTGCTGTCGAAGTAAACTGACTTTTCATTGTTTTTTTCTGTTGAGTTGATCTACAGTGTTGCCAATCTCATCAAACTTAGACAGAACCTTTTTTGGCAGCCTTCCAACCACTGCCTTTTGAATCTCATATACAGGCGTCTCAAGCACTATAACAAAGCTTATCTGTCATCAGTTAAGAGTTGCAATTAATATAAGGCAGTACAATGTATGCGACACGGCTTCGATCCAAAACAAAAGAGGCAATAATGCAAAAATGCCTCTCTTGTGATATTCCAAATAGAGAAAATACCAATCTTTGTGGGATCGATAATGTACTTCAAATAGTAAATGAAGACAAAGAAAATTGTCCAAACAAAGAGAATTCCACTCTAAAAGTTAAAATATTACAACTGGAGGGAGTAATTCAGGACTTAAAGGACGAAAATTATCAACTGTATTTAAGACAGGAAGAACTACACAGGGTTATTGATGATTTAGACAAACAACGAAAAAAGGAGTCTCAACAGTTTGAAGCAAACCGCAAGTTTTATGAAGAGAATGACTTTGAACGTATTAAAGTTATTAACAGTCTTGAAGATAAACTAATGAAGTTAGAAAAAGAGATGTCGACATTGAGGACTAGTAGACAAGAACCCAAAGTTTTGGATGAATGCCAATTTTTGCAAGATGATGCCATGCAGAGCGCACCTGTAAGCGAATTCGAAAAGATGGCGAGAAATTTTAACTCCCTAGCAAATGACCATAAATTGTTGGAGACAAGGGTGGTTTTGCTTGAATCAAGGTTAGATGTAAGCAAATCAAATGTTTCCGATAGCCAGGTAATTGAGTCTTGTACGTTTAATGATGACAGGTCCTTCTGCCCATCAAAACTTCCACCAATGAATGCTATGATCAGGGAGTCCAATCAGTCTTTAGAAGAATTTTTCTCTAAAAATATCGAGAAATACAAGCAGCTTTCTCAAGTTACGAACAGTTGTTTCTCGCTTGAATCAAAAGAAGAAGATCAGCTTATGGATTCTCCTTCGTTATCCACTTTAAATCTTTCCAACAAAGACATAGAAGATGTAAATATTACTTCAGTTTCAGTCGAATTACCGGCACCTAAAATAAACCAAACACAGAGAATTTTTTTAGGGACAATGTTTGCAAAAAGAGGGAGATGGAAGAGCATACCACAAGGAAAGCGCGATGTAATAACATCTCAACGAGTAAAAAATCGCTTGTAGTGTTCCACCAAAATGTCGACAGATTAAGCAATAAAATTGAACGCCTAAATCACCTTCTTTCAAGCTTGAAGCCACACATTGTAGTCATTACTGAGCATGGAATGAATAATGAACAACTCACCAATACTAGACTTGTAGACTATGAACTGATCTCGTCTTTCTGCCGAGAAAACACTATCAAGGGGGGAGTGGCAATTTTCAAACAAAGGGAATTAGGAAATGATGTAAACCCCTTGAAAGTGGAGTCTTTCAGTATTCCTTTGGTGTGTGAGGTGGCAGCAGTCACAGTCCAGATTGCAAAAAAGAATCTATTGTACATACTTGGTGTCTACAGACCCCCATCTCTACAAAACGAGCGCTTGGAGGAGGCATTGCAAGTTCTCTTCCAGATTCTGGATAGGTTTCCGTCAAACAACTGCACCAAACTTATTGTGGGTGACATTAACATCGACCCTACTAAACAACCCCTAATGAATACCAAACTGATGGAACTCCTACAGTCTTTTCACATAAGAAGAATTCCTCTTCCTTCCACGAGAATTTCAAAGGAGACCGAGTCTTCAATCGACATGGTCTGTATAGACACCGACAAGGCTCAAATAATTGATGTTGATGTTTTGCACTCAGGAATATCTGACCATACCGGCCAAATCAGCCAGTTGAAAATCAATGCAGAGAAAAAGACACAAGTTATCTCTTACAAACGTTGCTTGAAAGATGATAACCTCAAGTATCTAAAGTCCCAGCTTGCGAATGCAACCTGGACAGATGTTTATGACTGTACCGATGTTGATATAGCTTATGACCGTTTCCTTTCAACCATAATGATCGCCCTGAATGAGTCATGTCCTTTCACCAAATCAAGGGCGAGAGGAAAATCTAATCATTTTTGTGACAATGAAGCTGTTATGTTGAGAAATAATTTTCTAAAAGCAGAAGAAAAGTTTCTTATGACAGGAAAAAAGGAAGACAAGGACATATCTGTAAGCTTGAAAAAAGCCTATGACTTGAGATTGAGGAACTTGAGAAAAGAAAGAAGCGCAAAGCACATTGACGAAGCTTGCAATAAGACCAAAGCCATATGGGACACCATCAACATGGAAAGGAGACACAAGTTCTCGTCAAATGAAGGGATTAAATGCATTCAAGTGGGTGAAAAAAGTGTTGAAGACCCATCTTTGATTGCTGAAATCTTCAATCAACACTTTGCTTCTATAGCTGACAAGACTTTAGCACTCAATTCTGAAGATTCAACTAATAAATCTCAATCCACTAATGATATTCTTCCTACAGTTGATTCTCCACTGTTGAATCTTGATCTTACATCGACTCAAGAAATACAAAGCATCATCGAAGGCATGAAATCTAAATCCTCTGCTGGCCTGGACGAAATATCTTCAAAAATTGTGAAACTTTGTCGTGAAGAACTAACTGGACCAATCGTGCATATAACTAACCTCTCATTGTTGAACTGTGTTGTCCCAAACAAGATGAAATCGTCTAAAATAGTCCCACTGCATAAAAACGGAGCCAAAGAGGTCATTGACAACTACAGACCCATCTCCCTCATCTCGACTTTTTTGAAGATCATTGAAAAAGTAGTCTTAAAGCGGATTTTTTCTCATCTGTCTACCAACAACCTTCTGACTGAAGCTCAGCATGGATTTCTGCCTAAAAAGTCAACACAATCTGCTCTTGCCGACCTTGTTGAAAACATTATTGATGATCTAGAGGAAGGAAAAAATACCATCGGGATATTCCTAGACCTAAGCAAGGCTTTTGATTGTCTTGGTCACGATCTCATCATTCAAAAGCTAAACCTTTTGGGGTTCCAAGGTCGTGCATTGCAGTGGTTCAAAAACTACCTCAATGGGCGAACTCAACTAGTGGAAATTAAACAAGTCATGAACGGAAAAGAAATATCTGCCAAATCAAGCTCCCTGCCCGTTACTAGAGGGGTTCCTCAAGGATCTGTCCTCGGGCCGGTCATTTTCATCCTTTTCACAAATGATTTCCCACAATTCACTCATCCTTACACTCGTACAGTTATGTACGCCGATGACTCTGTCCTTCTGACAACAAACAAATCTGTGGAGGAATTAGAGATAAATACCTATATAGCTCTTGGACTTGCCTCAGATTACTGCAAACAAAACGATTTAGTTTTAAATGAAAGCAAAACAAAGCAAATGATTTTTGGGAAGAATAAGGATGTGATCTCTGAAATACCTCATCTACAGACTGTTGATTCAACTAAACATTTAGGGATTTTCATTGATGACTCCTTGTCTTGGCAAGTACATGTGGACTCACTCTGCAGCAAACTTAGTAGTGCCCTGTTTGCATTACGAAGGATCAGAGCAACTAGCACACCCGAGGCACTTACAACTGCATACCATGCTCTTTTTGATAGCAAGCTGAGGTATGGAATCACAATCTGGGGCGGTTCTTCTCTGAGTCACCTCAAAAGAGTCTTGGTGCTACAAAAAAAGGCTATCAGGATTATGACCGGTATCGGGTGGCATGACAGTTGTAGGGATCACTTCAGGCACTTGAATCTCCTCACAGTTGTGAATGTCTACATCCTTGAGGTTGTTGCCTTGGCTGCATCCCGCAAGCTGATTAGAAATCAAGACCTCCACTGCCATCGTACAAGGAATGCCAGTAACTTCAACTTGCCTGCTCACCACAGAACATTATTTGCAAAGAAGCCTACCTATGCCGGTGCCAAGTTCTTCAATGCCCTGCCACAAGAATTAAAGAGAGCAAGTATTAAGAATCTAAAGCATCAACTTGCAAGATGGCTCATTGAAAGACCATTCTATACAATAGATGAATTTCTTGACTGGAAAAACTTTCAATCCTAAAAATTACTTTTGAGTGTTAAATGGACTTGGACACTTTAAACACTGAGCATGTAATTTTTTGTTTGTGACACTCTTTCAAGTCTTGATGACTTTGAAATAAAGAATTTCTCTCTCTCTCTCTCTCTCTCTCTCTTATCATGGCAGCAAACCTGCATACTCTTTTCCCATGTTAATCATATGGAGAATAGGCAAACTCCTTTAGCAATGGACAGATATTGATGAAACTTAGTATATGGCTTCATATGGTCGAAATAATTTTTTTTATGCTAAAAACCTACTTTTATTGTTCCCATGGCAGCATACCTGCATACTCTTTCCCTATATTAATCATAAGGAGAATAGACATTATTTCCCTTTTTATGAGCATGTGATGATATTTGGTTTACAGGTTTATGTTGTCAAAATTAATATCACTAATTTGGAAATTCGCTGAGTACGCAGGTCTGCTGCGACGGGGGGTATTTATTTATTATATATATGATATAGCATTAAGTCACATAGGCTAGCCAGAGGTGACCTAACATGTTTGTCACCCAGGCCCGCGGTTTGTTGTGACGCGCTATGGGCCTGAAAAATATTTGTGCTCCCATGATATGATTCATGAAATAAAATTACCCTAACAACATAGACTGATTTGACACATGCATTCGCAACATAACAATACAGAACTATTATAGTTTTATTGTGTTTACTACTCTTTGAGTAAACGCATTTTAAAGTAACAAAGGAAACCGTCAATATGTATTCCTGTATGTATGTACAAAAATATGAATAAAGAGTATTTGATTTGAATAAAATTTAAAATCGGCGTGCCGGTGGGTGGCGAGGAACACCGCTCCGGGTGACGAGAAGGGGGACTCAGAGAAAGGCAGGCCAAAAAATCAAACAAAGAGAGTTAAAACAGCAGGTTTTATCATGTAAATTAATAGTTTTTCTCAATATGTTTATCTTTAATGAGAGATGAGAGCAGGTCAATGGTCTTGTTTTAAAGATATTGAAACTCGTTTATACATACAAGGACTTGTAGGTATTCTCTTCATAAAATGTGAGTACAGGTGATTCTAATAATGGACGAATAGTATGGCACAGATGGCAGTTGAGGGGTTGTAGTAAAATATGTAATGTAATTTATGAGAAAAAAAATCATAGCTTACTGTGAAGAAACAATTAAACCGATTAATAGAATGTATGAAGTTCAAACCAATAGCATGAGTCGGTCACGATAAATTTTGACAAATTTTGGCCTTTTTTGAACCAGTGGGGAGCAGTAGGAGAGGGGTGTATGTGGAGAAGGGAACCGGGATGGCAGATGAGGAGTGTTATGATGTCATGGTGGCCGCTCCTGGCTCTGGTGAAGAGTTTAATTTTTAAAATATCACTATCACTATCACTATCACTATCTTGAGACAGGGATTGACTAAGAACTTGTACGGAGTTCCGTGGTCCCACTCTGACTCTATAGTTATTATATTTCTGAGAATTTAATCGGGATGTCTCGTCTTATAATGTTGAAATAAAGGTACCTATCAATTAAAACTATCAACTTAATGCACCCATCATTGTAAAGTAGTTTTCAAAATAAATTTTTCCTTGCCAGCCAGGATAGAAAGAACGATAAAAAACCTTAACTAGCCGAACAGAGGGTGCACACATTGCCAAACTCGGTACGGCCGTCCATGCATCGATGCAGCATACACATTAGCTAGGAAATTTGCAAATTTGTTTCCTGAAAAAGTTAGTTTTCCCCGACTTTTTGCAAGACGGTGTGTCTGTGCCATACTTTACCTTAGAATCAATAATTATAGGCTTTAAAAATTCACTTATTACAAAATACATTCCTTTAAAGAGTTAAAAACAAAATCAGTAATTGGAGACAGAATATTGTTGACTACTTGATCGTTTCCGATAATGCTTTTTCATTGTTGTACACAATGTATTGAAGCTTGAATCTAATCAGAACATTGGGTCGCCGCGTCGCGTCGTCGTTGCCGGATGCGCCGAATTCGAATTAATTAATTGTTATCTGCTCAGATAAACCCTATATAATTGTTACACATTCCTTTAATAGCAATATTTTAAGTTTATAACAAGATACTGTACACTGTGGACAACTATGTATTTCCAGTTACATAAAAACTGTTTATGTTTTAAATACAGTTCTGGTTTGATACGTCAAAAAATTAAGCACTGAAGAATCCCGGAAACGTAAAAGGATGAAAGAAAAAGAAAATAACTATATAAATTTTCAAAAATAATTGTCCTACTTAAAACAAAATATTTCTTAATACGTTTTAACTATTGCAATTCCCGAGGTTTTCATTCGGGGTCTGGTAATCGTGTGAGGGGGAGGGGGTTCGAGGATAGCATGGTGTTGGAAAATGGCGGGGGTGGAAAATTTGGTCTTTGCACAGGTGCTAAAAAGCTCAAGAGCCGCCCCTGAACATGCAGAACGTAGGCAATGTCAGTAATGCGCCATGAGTCATGAGTGAGTACGAGATTTAGGAGGATTACATTGGCAGACAATTTAATAGCTTTTCTTTTGCTTGCGCTACCAACAAACCTAAAACCTCTTGTTCCGCTGGCCCCAGGCCCATTTACAAAATCGGCCCTGATGTCACCTGGAATCGAACCGTGGGCCCCTGGCTTGTGAGGCCAGGGCTCTACCTTTGAGCTGACGCTCCCATTATATTTTGATTCATATATTTATTATTCAAGGTGTCCTACAACCATTTGATAAAATTTTACTAGGTTATTCAGAATGTAAATACAAGCAAATAATACATCTATACTTCTTAAATGCACTAGAGAATTTTTGTAACTGGAAACTTCAATTTTCAACAGATTTTCAAGTTGTTGCAATGTTGTTGGATAGGGTGTAAGGGGCCATCCATAAATTACGTCATCGCTTTTTGGCCATTTTGGACCCCCCCCCCACCATAAATTCATCTTACCATCATAATTTATCTGACCCCAACCTCTCAGAAAAATGACGTCATTTTTAAAAAGATCTCTGTTTTAAGTAAAAATAATGCTTTTTTCGTCAAACCTACCAACTTAATTTCTATTCTTTATTGATTTATTAAGACTATCAATTAACTTTGGAACACCATTTTGGAAACTAAAAACTAAAATTAAACTAAAAGTATTGACCAATCAAATCTGAATTTACCTTCTGAAATAAAGCCAAAATGACTTTCTCAATGAAAAAATAAACTATAAAACAACGCCTAAAAATAGTCTAATGTATTTTCTTTGATAATTTTTTTATAATATTTGAATTATTGTGTACGAATTTATCATTGTTTTACTGTAAAAATTTGATATAAAACATCATTTTTTAAATGACGTCATATCAAAGCCTTGGTGTCTTTGCACATCACCTTACCGTCATTTTCAATCTGGACCTGGACCCCCCCCCCCCCCCCCCCCGCTATTTTCATATGACGTAATTAATCGCTATTTTCATATGACGTAATTAATGGACGGCCCCTAATTGTTTCTGCCAAAAATTTAAGCATAGCACTTAAAATAAAAAGCGCTATCCATCAATGAAATTTGAAATTTTCCCATTATATTTGCGTTGGGATTGGGTTGAGCATTTAAAACATATGCTAATGAATAGCTGTAAATCAGTGTGGTTTTGTCTGATTACTGTAATGAAAATCACACAACATTGGATTAATCTGGTGTAATTGATTTATAGCTAAACGCAACATTTTTAGCAATGACACGTGATGGTTTATATTAAACCATCACATGTTGCCCGTAATGGCTTCGCCCGCAATTGAATTTATTTTATGAAATTACGATAAATATCAACCCCATAGGATTTATGGTAATTTTCAAGTTCTGTGGGGCGGAGCCCTCTATAGAAAATTTGCAAAATCGTTTCTTAGTGGCCAATGAGTAGAGATTAACTAACGTCCATGTTAAATTTAAAACCTTGTATAGGCCTTAGGGCAATTCTTGCGTCCAGAGGGGCGGAGCCTTTTTTTAGTGAGGAAATATTAGCAAAGAGGAACATCCACGTTAAATTTCAACCTCATAGTATTTATGGTAATTTTGAGGTTCTGTGGCGCACAGCCCTAATGGAAATTTGCAAAACCGTTTCTTGGTGAACACCTATGAGTAAAGAGGACCCGTTCATGTCAAATTTCAACCCCGTATAGGCACTAGAGGAATTTGTAAGTCCAGTGAGGCGGAGGCCTAAAGAACTTCAAAAAATATATTCTCAAAACTTTCTTGGTGAGCACCCATTACCAAAGAGGAACGTCCGTGTTAAATTTCAATCCTGTTAGAACTATGGTAATTTCGAGGCCCTGCACGGCGGAGCCTTCAAGAAAATTTGCAAAACCGTTTCATAGCGAGCACCGATGAGAAAAGAGGACAATGACAAATGACAAATATTAATTGTACAAACATCTGGTTATTTTACATAATGTAATACAGACAGGTACATTGTCAGGAACTAAAAAAGGTACTTACAAAACTAAAAAAAAGAAAAAAATACATAAAATATATAGATACATAAAATACTTAGATACATAAAATATTATAGAAAAACTTAGGCCATTTAGACTTGACTACCAACAGTCATTTAAAAACTCTTCAATTGTATAATATGCTTTTTCAGTTAAGATAATTTTAACTTTATTTGAAAACTGTGTCGGGCTTAGTACACGGAGATGATTTGGTACCTTATTATATAGTTTCAACCCAATATAAAGAGGAGATGTTTCATTCTCTTTTAGATTGTGTATGGGGTATTGAAATATTTCTTGCATTCTAGTGTTGTATGAATGATTTGATAAAAATCTATTATACATATCTGGATTATTGTGTACCATTTTTAAAATTTCTAGAATAAATATTGATGTAAGGGTTAGAATGTTGAGATTTTTTAAACAATTGTCTGCAAGGTGTATTTGATTTAGTCTGTGTAAGAGTTCGAATTATTGATTTTTGAACTTTAAAGACCTTTTCTACTTCTACAGCTGTTCCCCAGAGAGTTATACCATAACTTATAATTGAGTAAACGTAAGCATAGTACACATTTTTACATACTTCTAATGATGTAACCTTTATCAGAACACTTAGAGCATATCTAGTGGAACAGAGTTTTTTACTTAAGAGGGCGTTGGAGTGCCGCCATGTTGGATTTATTTCCCATAAGAGCAATGCTAAACTTGTCCCCGGCATTTGTCATATAATTTCTTTATTTTTTGTCCGATTGGTTCAGAATAAATAGCGTTTGAATCACAATTAAATTCCCCGTTCCTTTTGCGACATAGATTCTTTATAAATAATTTATAAAATTCTGTAGAAAATGTTTTAAAAGTAGTAAAAAACTTGCTTTGTTATTTCAAATTAGTAAAAAACCCCTAATTTTTATAAAAAAAATCCTCTCGCAAACCAAATCCGCCTTGATGAACCCTTTATTTAGAGATATAAACCATTATTTTCTGATTATAAATAAAAGAGTTATTTGACATTCCGTTTAACATTGCTCTTACGGGGGAAAGGCGGAATTCGGATTGACTCCAACGCCCTCTTAAATAAGCTATATGATCTGACCATCGTAGCCTATTATCCAAGCGAACACCTAAAAACTTAACAACTTCTGTGGATGGAGTTGGATTTGAGGAATTTGAGGGTGTGTTTCTTAATTTGAAGTATAAAACATTTGTCTTTTCTTCATTCAAAAGTAGCCCATTGTTTAAAAACCAAGTACTAATCTCGTCAATTGTTTTTCTTACATCTTGTTCTAGTGTTTGAAAAGTTTTTCGTTCGATTATAGCCGTTGTGTCATCAACGTAAAGAGTAAAATTGCAAATTTGGTGTGGGAAATTTGAAGGCAGATCATTTATATATGTGAGAAATAAAAGTGGGCCTAAAATGGATCCTTGGGGTACTCCATAGTTATTGTCTGACCATGAAGAGTATTTTTTCCTTTTCGCTGTTTTAATGACTGTTCTCTGTTTCCGACTGCTTAGATATGACTCTAGAAGTATAATTGTTTTATTGTAAAAACCGAGTCCGTTAAGTTTATTTAACAAAATTTTGTGATCAACACAGTCAAAGGCCTTGGACAGGTCACAGAACACTCCAGCAGTGCACTGTGACCTATCCAAAGCCTCCAGTATGTGATTAATGTAGTCAATTAAAGCTGATTGTGTATTTAATTTTTTTCTAAAACCAAACTGTTCTTTGCAAAACTTATGGTTAGATTCTAAGTAGTTTGTTAATCTCGCATGAATTATTTTTTCATATACTTTAGATATGTTACTTAATAAGGAAATGGGTCTGTAGTTTAGAATTTTGTTGGCGCATCCTTTCTTGTAAATTGGTATGATTTCTGCTAATGTTAGTTTTTGAGGGAAAACACATTCTTTAAAAGATTGGTTAATTAACTTTGCTAATGTGTCAGATATATAGTTTACTGTCCATTTTAGTAATTTTATTGGTATCCCGTCCCAACCACATGTGTTACTGTTGCTTAGGCTTAAAATTGTTTTTTTAACTTCAGTTTCATTAGTTGGAGAAAACTCACCAAATGTTGTAGGCTGATTGTTCATATAATTTAAAATTCCAAAATTAGTTTGCTTAGGTAGTTTGAGAATATCTACAATGTTACTATATTGGTGATTACTATAAGAGTTCAGCAACTGCTAAAGGATCGTCTACGATTACATCATTCATCTTAAGTTTAATTTCCTGGCCTACAGATTCACTCTTATTACTAACCCCTGATTCTTTTTTTACAATATTCCACATTGCCTTGGATTTATTTTTAGCTTGCACAATGTATCTATTATTAACGTTTCGCTTTGCTTGTGCAACTACTTTTCTAAAGACTTTTTTGTATTGTTTTACATAGTTTAAAAAAAACAGGGTCATTACTATATTTTGCTAGATTATGTAATTTTCTTTTGTTCATTGATGAAATTATTATCCCCCGAGTAATCCAGTTTTTATTTCCGCCCTTATTTTTTGTTTTAAGCTCCCTAACTGGGAAATGTTCCTCCATACTTAGGGTAAGTATAGAGAGAAATTTGTTATAATTGTCTTCTACTGTGCCATCTAAAACTAGACCTTCTAAATTTGATCCTAAGCTGTTAATAAAAGGATCTATGGATTTTTCAAGAAAGAGTCTTTTTGAGATTTTATTAGATTTTTATGTTTTATTTGTGGATTATTTTCTGGAGGAAATTGCAAAAAGAGAGCATTATGATCAGAAAGAGCCAGATCTACATTGTTACAAGGGACTTTACCATAATTAATAGAAGTTATAAAATTATCAATGCATGTTTTAGACGGTTTAGTTATTCTAGTGGGTTCGTTTATATTAATAAAAAAGCCATAGTTCCGGGTAATACTTTTGAATTCTTTAGTTGTTTTTTTCCAGAAGATTAATGTTAAAGTCGGCGGCAATTACAACTCGTTTCTTTTTTTACTCTTTCTGTAGTGCATTTAATAATTGTTTGAATTTTATAAGAAATAATTTTGTGGTTTCATTTCCTGGTATTCTATAAATTGAGACAACTATTAAATTAAGACTCTTGATTTCAAATGATGAACTCTCAAAAACACAAACGTTATTGAAAGCTTTTAAATCTTGTCGTAATGTAGAGGATAATGATTTATTTACTAAAATACATGATCCTCCCCTAGAATTATTCCTGAAAAAACCATCTCTTAAGCTAAAATCAGGTATTTTATTTAATAGAGATTTGTTTGATTCACTGATGTTGTGTTCATTCAAGCATATTATTTTGACATTTTTTTATCTAACAAAATATTAAATTCCTCAAATTTTTCCTTAATACCTTGAATATTGTAATGTATTATGCATTCTTTTAAGTTTTTAGATGGCTCAGTTACATTTAAGTTCCTAACACTGTTTCTTGTGCTAACAATTTTTTTGAATTATTACTAGGGCTAGGGGTAGTACTACTGTTAATAGTTGAGCTATAGCTAATGTCTGTTTGTGCTTCACATTGGGAAGTGTAGTTGTTGAGATAGGTCCGTGGTGTAGGTGTAGGGATGTCTGTAGATTGAGGTGTTTCTCTGGTTCCTGTCATCAAGGTGATGGTTTTGTTTAGCCGTTTGACAAAATTTTGATGTGAGATGCCTCTTCTTAGTCTTCCGTTTGACTCTTCATTATATGTGATGATCTGGACTTCAGCTCCTGTGTGCTGCTGGAATTGGACTAATTTCATGACAAAGTGTTGGGTCAGAACTCCATCCCTGGTACATCCTAAGGGAAAGCAGATTAGCTTCTTAAGACCTCTTTTTTCAAAGTCCATTGCCATATCTTCAAAAGCAGCATCATAGTTTTGCATCCTTGGTTTGTGGTAGTACTTGGGTTTTGTTACCAGTCCATATATCACTGCAGCATCGGTCTTCTGACAGGTGAGGTGGGGAGTGGTGCAGTCTGAAGCCATAGGTTTTCCTATGAGCTCTGCAAAAACTGTAGCTACCCCTTCACTCATATGTTTGCTCTCTCCAAAATCTGCAGAGATGCAATGAGCAAAAGCTGTTTGTCTCTTCGTTTCTTCTCTCCTGGATGATATTTTCCATGTTTTCTTCAACAACTAGTATAGGCTTAGTTTTTGTCATAGCATCTTCTATCTGAGATGTCCTTATGCTTTGGGAATTTGGTGGTCTTCTTATGCACTCAAGAATTCTGCTAACAATTGCTTCCTTGCCTTTTTTGTTAAAGTGCAGGCCGTTGTTAGTATAATGGTGTCGTGGTAGATCGTGTAGTGTTAAGATTTTAGTTTTGCTGGATGACTGCTTTATAATCTTCTCAATTTGAGGATGCTGATTAAAAATTTTAACAATGCAGGTCATAGCCTTTTGTTTCCTTGATTCTCATTTAAAATTAGCCTCAAGGATAACATCATAGTAATTTTTAAGTCCTGTGGGGTGGAGCCTTAAAGGACTTCAAAAACTATATTTGCAAAAAACCATTTCTCAGTAAGTATCTACGATGAGCAAAGAGGAACGTCCGTGTTAAATTTCAACCTCGTAAGCCGTAGCGTAATTTTTAAGTCCTGTGGGGCGGAGCTCTAAAGAACTTCAAAGAAATATATTTGAAAAACTTTTTCTTAACAAACACCTTTTAGCAAAAAAGACTGCCCATGCCAAATTTCAACTCCTTAAGCTCTATAGTAATTTTGAGGTTCTGTGGGGCAGAGCCCTAAAGGAAATGTGCAGAACAATTTTTATATAGCACCTTTGGACAAAGATATCAACTCAAATCTTCAACCTCACATTCTCTATAGTTTTTAAGATGCGTTGTTTCTTAAATTTGTACTTAAATTGGTTATAAGGATAACATCTATATATATAATTCCGTAAGCGAATCGGTCCCCACGAAATATCTCGAGTTAGAGGAAAGATAGGGTAACATATGATGGCTCATTTTAAAGCTTGAGGTCCAAGGACGCAAGGAAAAATACCAGAATTATCAAAAGTTACTTGGGCTTTGCCCCATTGGACCTTGAAGTTCCAATGTTAATCTAATGGGAAGACGATCTTTAGATCTACACGTGTGATTGAGCAGATGTTCCAGTGTTTTATCATAAGCTCAGTTGATTATTGAGCAGATATTTTGAGTTAAGATAACCGTATGCTTATAACTTTTAAAAATTAGCAATGCACTATAAAAAAGGAGAACACTAATAGTCATCAACGGATTAAGGATTCACAGGAGATTTCATTTTCGTGGCCCCATCTACGTCATTAAGGAAACAGGAGTGGAATGATCTTTTATGCTGAATATACCATAGTTAAAATAGGATTGGACGTGGTATGGTTGATTCAATGGTTGTCTTTACTCAATGAATATCGTTTAGTTATTATGTTACTGCTTTATATATTGGCTACTTAGTAGTTTGAGTTGAAGAGTTGAATCGTTTTGTTGAGTGTTTGTTTATTTTCGACTGAATTATTATATGTAAACTACTGACATTGGATAGCCTCCGTATGAGGAATATTTTGTGATGGTTTTATCCATTTGGCTTCTTTCTATACGTAGGTCGTAGTGAAACAATAAACGCCTGTTAATCCATAAAGACAGGGAGCTTTTCATGTAAATGATAGTGTGTGAAAACTAACAATATCAATAAGTGTTCTACTTCATTGACGAAAAGACAAAATAGACTAGAATCAAAGGACGTCGGTGGCACGGAGGGCAAGGGGGCATGGGGGCACGGGAGAGACATGGGGGAAATAGGGGGCACGGCTGGCGGCACAGGAGGGCACAGAGGTGCGGAGAGGGACAGCGGGGATGGCAGGCAGGAACCATGGGGGGCACAGGGGTGCGGGGATATGGGGGCCCGAAGGGTGTCGGTGGCACTGGAGACAGGGAGGCATGAGGGGCACTTTGGAGGCATGGGGAACATAGGGGCACAGGGAGGAACGGCAAGCATGATGGCACGGGAGCATGGAGGGTAAAGGGGTGCGGGGCATACAGATCACTCTTTTAAGGTATTGGGATGCACTGGGGCGTGTGGTGGGTTGGGGTGCGGGTTCACACGGAACACTAGGAGCGACGACGGCAGAAGGGGTAGGTGGCATGGGGGTCATGGGTGCCACGGGGATCAACGTCAAGCATGGGGGCACGGAAACATAGGGGGCCCGGAGGCATGTGGGAGGGGGGTGGGAAGGCACAATGGGCACTAGGGGGGTTGGTGGCACAAGGAACCGTGGGCAGATGGGCATTGGAGCACAGAGGAGGCTTGGGAACATAGAGGGCATGGATACATGGGGAAGAAGGGTAGGTATGTCGGCACGGGAGTTCCGTGGGTAAGTTGGCATGGGGTCAAGAGGATTGTCGGGGCACTGTGGTTAGGGAGCATGGGGATATCTAAATTATATACTCCCGAATGTGTAACTCACTCACTCATTCACTCATCGGGGTATCAGAAATTCGTCAAATGTCGGTAAAGTAGATCTCCTATATATCACTTACTACCGAGTGATTCCCAAGCGAGAACTAAACTTACCCACCTGTATTACTGAGAAAATTGCCAACATACTGGAAGTTGCGGATTACCGAAACACCCTTTTTAAGAAATTTTATAACATTAACCAATTGTGCCTTTATAGGAAAAACGGTCTATTCACCGAGAGTAATTTCAATGTACAGGGTGTATCTGAAATTACCTCTCCAGACCGGAAGTCACTGATGTCAAATACCAACTCACACTTTAAATAATTTTTTTTAGTTTTACACGGTTTTTAAGAAAACTTTACAATTTGATCTTGTACGCGTAATTTTCGCAGTTTATTGAATATTTGAGGTTGAAATTTGAATTTTAAGCAAAAATGTCTCGGCACAAAAATGTCTTAGACTCTTTTAAATACGTTTCCAACAAAATTGTCAGTTTGGTCCAAAATGTTTTTTTATTAAATTTACAACATGACGGAGATTAATGAACATGTATTTAAATGTTTAGTAAAACTAATCACGTGATAATTGATGTTTTATGATAGCATATTATTTTAAATGAGGTTCTTAGACATTTACATGTTTGGTAAGTTCTGTTATATGTAAAATGTTCAGACATAATATATGTTAAATTTCCCCCAGTTAAAAAAAATAATGTCATGCTATTTATTATTCTAAATCAGTATGATTAGGGTTTTAAAATATTAAATTTTAAAGTTGCTTCAAAATAACGTCTGGTCCTCTCTGTATTGAAATCAGTGTCAATCAACAGAGCAAAATATGTTTACCTACAACGGCACTATTTGTTTGTTTGTTTGTTTTGTACAATTTTAAAAGAGATGCAAGGTTGGTATGGGACACCCGGTAAGACAGTATCATATTTGCACGATAGTCCTCCCAAAAATTGGTTCTTTATTTGGGATGGCACTTAATTTTTAACGAACTCATTAGGAAGTACATCATTGACTTTACCTGATAGCATGCTAATTTAAATTTTACAATTCAACAAAAATTTTAACTAAAATAGCAGATTACACAATTGATTTATCTTTACGTGCGTACTAAGTTAATGAATAATTTTAAAAGGTGGCAGTACAGTATTTTCATTTAAAATAAAAAAGCTTTTTTATTTCCTGCCCCAGAAAACTATCTGATTTCAAAATTTAGTGACCAAACATTTTTACCCAAAATAAATATGACATTATTTTTTTCTACTCTAGCGGCCAAATTATAACATCTGAGGCAATCTTCGCGAACATCTTTCAAGTTACTACAAGTTTGGTTCTATGAATTTTTGCCCCCCATTCCACACAATTGAACATAATTAAATGTTTATTTATTTTTGCGGGGAATTTTACCCCATGTAGATGTAATTTTACAATTACTATAATAATTTACTCAGAACCTTCACTTTGCACATAGACATATCTTGCACAGTACCAATATCAATTAAATTATCAAACTTAAAAATTATCATGATGATTTTTAATATCACGTATTCTTCTTTTGACTGTGAGTCGGAACGAATTGCTATATCAAGCAACTGATTGTTTTACTTTGATTGTTATTTACTGACCTGGTCCTACGGCTAAAACATACGTCCTTTGATGTGTATGGTAATTTTAATATTTTAACCATTATTTAACATACTTTTGTTAGTAACTACTGTATTATTGTATTTAGAAGCTTGAAGTTTTTTTTATTTACCTTGACAGTAATATTTTAGGAAATTAGGTAAATTTTAAAGTTTTACACCATTAAAAACTGAAATGAAGGAATTGTAATGAATGCCAATATATTTATTAAACTACAAATATTGTTCTTTTGCCTTCCTGTTTTGTGGTACAACCTACTTCCATCAAAACAGATATTTTTCCCCACTTCCATTCTTTCTGAAATACACTCCAGTCATAAGTTATCATAATAGTATCTCCAATTTTTTTTTACACATACAATTCTGATCGTAATACCTAGAATAATACATAGTTAAGTATTATTTCGCAACTCTCAATTTTTTTATTTTTATTTTTTATATTGAAATGAGGGGAACTAAGAAGGGGATTTAAACGAAGAGCCGTAGGTTATTCAGCGAACACAATGAGTGGTATTGGAGTGGAGCCCTCAACTAGCCTCATTGCATGAGAGTTTTATAGTAATTTTTATAGTAATTACGGAATTGGGGTAACCAATTACGGGTTGGACCCTACATCCAGCATAACCTAGAAATATTTACCTATTTAGCGAATTTTAATTACGAAGGGGTACTAAAACCGATTCATAGGAGTTTTTCAAAGCTTTTTTTACTATTGAATGTGAATTTTGTGTATTAAACTGTTTTGTTACTGTCTTCAACGTATAGCTCTTCCGTGGAACTAACTTATTACATACTTGACTTTTAATTATTCTACAAATTTAGGGCAACCCCTAAGGGGGCATGGGGGCGGAGCCCCCATCGAGCCGTAGGCGAGTCTAAATTATATACTCCCGAATGTGTAACTGACTGACTCACTCATCGGGGTATCAGAAATTCGTCAAAGGTCGGTAAAGTAGATCTCCTATATATTACTTACTACAGAGTGATTCCCAAGCGAGAACTAAACTTACCGACCTGTATTATTGAGAAAATTGCCAACATACTGGGAGTCGCGGATTACCGAAACACTCTTTTTAAGAAATTTTATAACATTAACCAATTGTGCCTTTATAGGTAAAGCGGTCCATCCACCGAGAGTAATTTCAATGTACAGGGTGTATCTGAAATTACCTCTCCAGACTGGAAGTCACTGATGTCAAATACAAACTCTCACTTTAAATAATTTTTTTAGTTTTACACGGTTTTTAAGAAAACTTTACAATTTGATCTTGTACGCGTAATTTTAGCAGTTTATTGAATATTTGAGGTTGAAATTTAGATTTTCCTCATTCTTCTCTGAGCATTTTAGGTTAAGCAAAAATGTCTCGGCACAAAAATGTCTTAGACTCTTTTAAATACGTTTCCAACAAAAATTGTCAGTTTGGTCCAAAATGTTTTTTTTATTAAATTTACAACATGACGGAGATTAATGAACATGTATTTAAATGTTTAGTAAAACTAATCACTTTATAGGTAAAGCGGTCTATCCACCGAGAGTAATTTCAATGTACAGGGTGTATCTGAAATTACCTCTCCAAACTGGAAGTCACTGATGTCAAATACAAACTCTCACTTTAAATATTTTTTTTTAGTTTTACACGGTTTTTAAGAAAACTTTACAATTTGATCTTGTACGCGTAATTTTAGCAGTTTATTGAATATTTGAGGTTGAAATTTAGATTTTCCTCATTCTTCTCTGAGCATTTTAGGTTAAGCAAAAATGCCTCGGCACAAAAATGTCTTAGACTCTTTTAAATACGTTTCCAACAAAAATTGTCAGTTTGGTCCAAAATGTTTTTTTATTAAATTTACAACATGACGGAGATTAATGAACATGTATTTAAATGTTTAGTAAAACTAATCACTTTATAGGTAAAGCGGTCTATCCACCGAGAGTAATTTCAATGTACAGGGTGTATCTGAAATTACCTCTCTAGACTGGAAGTCACTGATGTCAAATACAAACTCTCACTTTAAATAATTTTTTTTAGTTTTACACGGTTTTTAAGAAAACTTTACAATTTGATCTTGTACGCGTAATTTTAGCAGTTTATTGAATATTTGAGGTTGAAATTTAGATTTTCCTCATTCTTCTCTGAGCATTTTAGGTTAAGCAAAAATGTCTCGGCACAAAAATGTCTTAGACTCTTTTAAATACGCTTCCAACAAAAATTGTCAGTTTGGTCCAAAATGTTTTTTTATTAAATTTACAACATGGCGGAGATTAATGAACATGTATTTAAATGTTTAGTAAAACTAATCACATGATAATTGATGTTTTATGATGGTATATTATTTTAAATGAGGTTCTTAGACATTTACATGTTTGGTAAGTTCTGTTATATGTAAAATGTTCAGACATAATATATGTTAAATTTTCCCCAGTTAAAAAAATAATGTCATGATATTTATTATTCTAAATCAGTATGATTAGGGTTTAAAATATTAAATTTTAAAGTTGCTTCAAAATTACGTCTGGTCCTCTCTGTATTGAAATCAGTGTCAATCAACAGAGCAAAATGTGTTTACCTACAACGGCACAATTTGTTTTTTTTTGTACAATTTTAAAAGAGGTGCAAGGTTGGGACACCCGGTAAGACAGTATCATATTTGCACGATAGTCCTCCCAAAAATTGGTTCTTTATTTGGGATGGCACTTAATTTCTAACGAACTCATTAGGAAGTACATCATTGACTTTACCTGATAGCATGCTAATTTAAATTTTACAATTCAACAAAAAATTTTAACTAAAATAGCAGATTGCATAATTGATTTATCTTTTAGTGCGTACTAAGTTAATGTTTAATTTAAAAGGTGCAGTACAGTATTTTGATTTAAAATAAAAAAGCTTTTTTATTTCCTGTCCCAGAAAACTATCTGATTTCAAAATTTAGCGACCAAACATTTTTACCCAAAATAAATATGATATTATTTTTTCTACTCTAGCGGCCAAATTATAACATCTGAGGCAATCCTCGCGAACATCTTTCAAGTTACTACAAGTTTGGTTCTATGAATTTTTGCCCCCCAGTCCACACAATTAAACATAATTAAATGTTTATTTATTTTTGCGTGGAAATTTACCCCATGTAGACGTAATTTTACAAATACTATAATATTTTACTCAGAACCTTCACTTTGCACATAGACATATCTTGCACAGTACCAATATCAATTAAATTATCAAACTTAAAAATTATCATGATGATTTTCAATATCACGTATTCTTCTTTTGACTGTGAGTCGGAACGAATTGCTATATCAAGCAACTGATTGTTTTACTTTGATTGTTATTTACTGACCTGGTCCTACGGCTAAAACATACGTCCTTTGATGTGTATGGTAATTTTAATATTTTAACCATTATTTAACATACTTTTGTTAGTAACTACTGTATTATTGTATTTAGAAACTTCAAGTTTTTTATTTGCCTTGACAGTAATTTTTTAGGAAATTAGGCAAATTTAAAGTTTTACATCATTAAAAACTGAAATGAAGGAATTGTAATGAATGCCAATATTAGTCTACATTATGTATTTATCATTGTATGTTCAATATTACTGGATCGTTATGTTATTCCCTGGAATTTCAACACAACTAATTGAACTAACTGAATAGTATTTTTGTAAATAAAAGGGGTTTTTGGCAAGTTTTATCCACTTTGTTAAGATTTCCAATTATTTTCTTTTAATGGAATTTTTCATTGTTTTCGATGATATACTGCACATTTTTATGCAGTTTATCCATTTAATTTTTTCATATATTTATTTATACGTATTTTATAATTTTAAGTAAATACTTAGACCCTATACAATACCTACATAATAAATTTATTCACAACTCCATTAACCTTTATAGAATTCGGGGGAATTAGGGAAGGGGGTTTGGGGAAAGAGTCTCTGAAAACGAGCCGTAGGCGAATATATTTTCATTCCTTAGATTGAGTTAGTTGCATAAGTTCAAATTTAGGTTATTTCTGCAGTCGTGGGAGTTAATTTATGTTATAAACTTACAAACTCATTTATTTTGCTATTTTGCTCATTTACAAACTCTTATATTTATATGTATTCTGTTCATTATATGCGACTTAAACAACAATTAACGAATTTCTGGGCAACCCCTAAGGGGGCATGGGGGCGGAGCCCCCATCGAGCCGTAGGCGAGTAGAAGGCATATGGAGGAATGGTGGGCATGGGGGCACTGGGGTATGGGGCCATGGAAATGGGGGCACAAGGGGTACTAGAGATGTCGGTGGCACGGAAAGTGGTTGGGCATGGGTGGCATTAGGGAGGAATTATGACCATAGAGGGCACGGGGGCCACGGGGAAGAACTGCGGGCATGTGAGGATGGGAGAATTGGGGGTACAGGGGGTAAAGGGGGCATGGAGGGTACTCGGGCCCTGTGGGCATAGGGGGTTCAGGAAACACGGGTCAGGAGAGGTGAACGGATGCACGGGGAGGCATGAGGTCACGGCGCATGAGGGAATGGGGGGCACAGGGGTCTAGGGTGAAGCGGTGTACAGTAATAATGGGCTTATGTTGTATTGAACTATTTTATTTACCTGAGTTACAACTGATCATGAACATGTTTAAGGTTAAAACTATTTTTACCGCGTTCTGTAGTATAATAGTGCAATAATTTTTCTTTTTTCCTCAAAATAGACTGCTGTACTTTAATAAAGGGGAAATGTATTTGTAAATTACTGATTAGATACCACCAAAAGGTTTTGTCAAGATTAGGAAATATTTTATTAGAAAACCCAAACGTGTAAATTCACTCTACAGCTTGGGAAAAATACAGTAATACTGCAAGGAGGTGATAAACTGAAACTTATTTTTGGAGAGATCAACATTTCGATTTTTAGGGGCCTTTGCCCCTACAAGCCACTAGTTATATTTAAATTTGGAAAGCATGTGAGGCGAAGCCCTGAAGGATGTTTGCAAGTGTTTCTTAGTGAGCACCTATGAACAAAGAAAAACGCCAATGCCAAATTTCAACCCTATAGGCTCCAAAGTAATTTTGAAGTGCTGTGGGGCAGAGGCCTGAAGTAGCTTTCCAAAAAGCGTTTTTTAGTGGGCAAAGTGGATGGGCAAACCTGAGGGCAAAGTGGATCTTCCATGCCAAATGTCAATCCCTTAGGTTGTCTGGTTTTTCAGATTCGTTGTTTCCTACATTCATATAAAAATTTGGCCCTAAGAATAACATTAGATAAAATTTGAAATCCTTTGTGGCGGAGCCCTGATGGAATTTAGCATAAACTTTCCTTCATGCCAAATATGATCTTAATATAACCACCATCCATTACGGAAATAAAAATTATAAAGTGTAAAAAACAAAATGGCGGCTAGCGGCTTAAGCATGACAATTCTGAGATCTCGAGGGTCAAAAATTCATCGTGCAGTGCTCCACCTGCAACATTTATTGCCTTTATTTAAAGTCCGATGATTATGGAAGGTGTTTCAATCAAAGATCAAGACTTGGGCTATTTTTTATTCGCTTTATGATTTTTAAAATTTAAATTCATATTAAGCTACAATGGTCTAAAGTTGATCAACTTTGAACCATTATAGCTTAATATGGAATTAAAATATGAAAAATCAAAAAGTGAATCAAATAGCCCAAGTCTTTCTTTGTCTTCCATTTAAAACCGCTTCCACTTTGATCAGAGATTCGTCATCTGAACCACAAGTTGCTGCTCTAAAGATGACAAAAATTGTCAAAACACAAACTCTCATGAGGCTAATACTGTGAGAGCACTTTAGAAGCTTAAATCCACGAGGTAAGTGAGTGGGGAATGTTGTGGTTTTCAAAGCCAAATATTTGTAATTACAGTCTTACGTCATGAGTGTTGTGTAACAAATAATAGCATAATATGTTTGCATATTGTAAGGCTTTAGCTGAATCTATCAATAACAGTATGCATCAGCGGTTCTCAACATTTTTTGTGTCGCGTACCCCTTGACAGATATTTAACTGAATAAGTATCCCCCCACATTAATTTGTTCAAATGCACTTCAGTAAGGAATAGGTTGTATAAACATAAAAAATGGTTAACAACTTTCCAAATACTTTAATCATAAATTAAGCATACTCCTCAAGGAGTATGTTAATTAATTATGTTAATTAATTATGCCCCCTTGAGGAGTATGCTTAATCTATGCTTTTATCACTTAAACTCTTTCTAAGACCAATGCTACCAGGACGTATTTTGAAGTGAACATGAATAAAGGACGTGTGTAAAATTCTTTTATGTATGGTTAGGAATATATCAATTTTAATTATGAAAACTCAGGGCCTTTTCTATTTAAAAAACCTTTTCTCACCAAGAACAGGTTTTGCGAAATTCCTTCAGAGTTCCACTCACACTACTTCATTGTTTAAATGTCATTTTTAAGGAAGTAGATTTCGTTGCTCTTTAAAAAGATTTTATTACCTATAAAATAAATTCAATCACGGGCGAATTATTGACAGTAATTTAATTTTCTGTTATGAATAAACTTGAAAAATATTTAAATATATTTCATATGGTATATAATATGATATGGTTCCCGCAAAATAAAAACATAGCTGATGAATTGTTTGACAACAATTAAGAACTAAACAATCCAATTTCAATTTCTGAAAATCAGCATTCACTGATGATCTTTCTGAAACTCAAGAAGGCTTTTGATTCTGTTGACTGCTCAAAATTATTGATTAAAATGGACACAATTGGTATTCAGGGTGTCCTCTAACGTGAAAAAACTATCATTCCAATAGTTTGTTACTATTTGTGATACAAATAGTAATTCTCTGTCGGTAGACTAAGTTGTGGTCCAAGGTGTGGGACAGTAACCTTGGGCCGGCTTTATTTCTTTCTATATAAATAATATGACTAAACTGAATCTTTATGAGAAATTAATTTTGTTTGCAGATGACACCCTCATTTTCCTACAGGGAAAATCCTGGCCCGATTAGAAAGTAATGCATGATTTAATGGTTGTTTAAAAATGGCTGGATCAGGAAAAATAAATTACTCACAGCTTTTAATTGTATTCAAAAATAGTGATTTATCTTTAGAAAAAATTTATTTTAAAAAGGTTGAAATTGGTGGATAAAAGTTTATCCATCTTTACTCAAGTTTTCCGTAGCTACACATTAGGTAAACTTGAGCCCACCCTTAACCATTTTTCCGGCTTACCCCCAGGCTGCCCTTTGCGTACCCCCACACCCATAACACAGGTTCCGAAAGTGATATGCATGATTAAAATTATTTTTTTAAGTTAATATATTTCTTTAGTTAAAAACGCAATACAATGCGGATTGTTTCAGTGAACCATTAAGTATGGCTAACAATAGGCAAATTAAACAAATAATATGGTTCAAATATAAATATAATATATGGTGGGACACACAAATATACATATTCAGGAGTGTTAAATTTACACTTTAGAGAAAATTATTTCAACTTTGTCCAGCACGGTGATTCTTACAAATGGAAGAGGAAAAAGAGAGTGATGATCCACTGTTTAAATTCTGCAGCAATATTAAGGAGTCCTGCGTGACAGATTTATTGGTAACCGGCAACTAGCTCATTTGCCAGTGATATTAGACAAGGTGATAGGAGGTATCACATGGCTCATGGATGTATGGATAGAAAGTGACTAAAGTCAGTTGCTGCACCGCCGCCTGCTGCCGATCACCATGCACCTTTTGGCCATGACCTGATGGGACAGGTTCTGGTCCAGACTATACCCTGTTCATCGTTGCCACTTTCTCCCAAAACACCTGTGTTAACCGCGGTACAAGTACTTAAATGCCTTTTATTTTAGTTGCTGTCCTCATCCTATATAGCGTATTGTTATTTCCTAGAACTGTGGATTCTTCTCCATTATAATTTATGTATGCTTACCTCAAGTTAGGAAAAAACCAAAAACAAAAAAGTGTTATCAATACTCAGTTATCGGTTTTTTTGTTAAAACCTGATGCAACCAACAACTGACTTTAACAACCAACCCATGCGTAATTTTAACATCCCTGAAATGACTCTATAAATAGGAGTTGAAAATAATTGGGATAACAAAAAATAAGGATTACAATAAAGCTTGTATTTTAAACACTTTTACATCTCGGTAATCAAGGGGCTCTCAAAACTAAAATATTTGATACCCCAGCCGAAATGTTAAAATGTGAACAAAAAATTGTAAGCTATTGTGACAGTTTTCAGCGAAAGAAAATCATGAAGTGTGTTGAGAAAGCTGTTCTAACGGTAAAATTATACCTTGTGTAGCTTTGTTAGTAACAAAGACCTGCTGATTCATTTATTATGATCATTAGTTGGTCAGGCCCAATGAACAAATAGGCGCTGGGTCCAGTATTGTACCTATATCAAAAGAGTCTATCTTGCTCAAAAAAGTGCAACCTTTTCTTAAGAAGATCAAACTGACAACCTTCAAATTACTAGATGAGCCTTATTACCACTCAGCTGCAGTGTAAATGTTAAAAACACACATAACACAACTTACTATTTTTGATAAAGTCACATTTTCCGTAGTATGTCAGAAAATATACGGGCTAGAATACTGAGAGAGATTTTTTCCCAATTCTTTCAATAAAACAGTAGGAGAGAAGGTTGGTTATTCTAAATGAGTACACTTGGTGAGACAGCTATGTACATTTAATATCGAAGTAATGCAGTTTATAACCGCTGAATGAACCATGCATTATCAATTTCATTACATCACATCACTGTTAGCTTCCGTCTTTGTGCTATACAGAAGAGAACCAGTCTAGACAACAGTAGCTACTTATTACAATTAGAATATTCAATTCAGACCTAATAACTCGCTTTAATAAATTATTCATCAACAAAATTACTTTGCACACAATTGATTCTAGATTTAAATTATTTACAAGTATAATTAATTAAAAAGCCAACAAAATATACATAACAACTGTACAACCATTAAAAATGTGTTCCTCAGTCCCTAATTATATAAAAGAATAAGGAAGCTAATTAAACTAAAAAGTCAAAAAACGACTAATTACATTTACAAACGCTGATAATTTAGTTATTAACAATATATTAGTATAATGAGAAACAATATTGAGTAAATGATTTTGTATTGTACAAAAACTAAAAAAGTATATAAAATATTAAAGTAACACTTATGTATGAAAATTATATATAAAAAAACTAAAGAAATTTCAACAGCTTAATAAAGAGAAAACACACAGTGATTCCATAAAGACAAACGATTTCGCTCACACTACGTCCATTCACCTAAGCGTTGCTTACTATTATGTACATTAACATATTGCTACAGCATATTAACTAAAATAAGTTTTAAAGATAAATAACTGGTATAAAACGTTCTCCTATGTGAAATAATACAGTCATAAATAGTTGTTTTACAACGATATTGAGGAACATAAAAATCTGATGAATTGAACAGTTTGACCTGTGCACGGCTCATACCGTGCCCTCCGTGTCTCACGCACCGGTCAATGTAAACTAACAAAATTGAATTATCTTCTGTCCGAAGAACGGTAGAGAAGCGAAGCTGCTACGAGCAATCTACGCTGCGCCGCATTGGAACAGGTCGGTATCTAGACACCAAGTGGTTAACCTTCGTAACCTGCATAGGACAAACACAGAATTAGATTCTAGCAGATTCAGAAAAATAAAAATATAAAATTTTCAAATATATTAATCACTGTCAGGTTTATCTTAATCACTGGTATAGAATTTAATTCATACTTTGTATGGCGTTAAACACAATTTTTGCTGAGATTGAAAATTTCCTATAGTTTCACTATTGTTGTTATCAAATCACCAATTTCTAAAATAAGGTGGCACATCTCAAAAGTGAATTAAATTGAAAATAACAAATAACTTTGTTCACAAGGCTACATGTTATACATTTAATGACATCTTATCTAAACTACACTAAAACTTAATGTTTCATAATAAAATATAATATAGGCTAATTATAGGGGAACTTCTTGTCCAAAACAGCCAAGTCTATGGTGTCTTAAAATTTGCGCCCTCCTTTTCTTTCTTGAGAAATTTAGTAATACCCTAATCCAATGGAAACAAAGACCAGTTTTAACCTTAACAATAGTTCTCTGTTCACTCAAAATCAATCGATGTGCTTCAGGCCAAGAGTGAAATAAATAGTCTTGATATGGCCCCGAGACACCCTAACACACTTTTTAAATCTATACCGATAGAAGGCAAATCCCTCAATCACTCATCACTAATTCTTCAACTTCCTATCTACCTAGGAGGCTGAAATTTGGTACATTGATCTTTGGGTCACAATTAGGAAAACGTCATTTTTTTATATGATCAGATCTCAGGGCTCTGTCCCCCTAGCTTTGAAATTTTTCAAGGTTTTCTTATGGATACAAATTTAATAAGCCAGATGATTACTTGAGCAGATGTTATGTTTATTCAATACTACAGTAGACACCCTCTTAACCGGTCACCTTTTAACTGGTCTCCGCTTTAACCGGCCAACCCTAAAAAAACAACATCTTTTTAACCAGCCATTTTAAATCTCAACATTGCTTTAACCGGCCATGTTTCGTTGGAAACTTTGTTTTCTTATATACTAAATCATTCAATTCAACATTATATCATGGTGTTCTCAAACCACCCTATATGTATGTGTCCCTAGACACGATAACTCTCGTAAAAACAGTCCGATCGAGACCAAATTTGGTAGAGATGTGTAATCCTACCTTTATTTGGATGAGTTCGTAAACCAGATATATCAACCTACAGGAAGGGGTAGTTTTGGGGGGTTTTGTACCCCAAAAGTGGGGTTTTTGAATTTTTCATGAGTAATTTTTAAAAATAGAAAAATTTGATTTTCACCACTGGATTTAGCTAAATACCCCCGTCGCAGCAGACCTGCGTACTCAGCGAATTTCCCATGGAATTTCAGATTATTTACTTTCCCCATAAAAACACCATAGGATCGAGTATGTAGGTTTGCTGCCATGGGGTGTTGTTAGAAAATCTAAGTTAATCAATAATTGGTGAATGTAAAAACAAAATTGTATCAAGCTACATCAATTTTTTATTTTCCCCATAAACCCCATGGGGGTGAGTATGTAGGTTTGCCGCCATATGGGTTTTGAAAGCAAGTATAAGTTAAACCCTATCTAGAAAATGTACATACTAAATTTGATTAAGTTATGTCAACAAATAAGCAAGGTATAGGGATTTCTTGATTTCCCATAAGAATAACATGGAAAACATATTTTTGGATTTTTCCCGTAACCAGTTATGCTAAAATAAAAATTCAAAATACCAAATTGTTTGTTTTTTTGAGCTCTTTTAAATGGTTTCAGTTAAAATTGATAAATTTTGAAAACTGAGGTCCAAAAATGCCAAAAACCCATTTTTGACCCCTTTGAAACCCCATAAAACCCCGTTCCCATAACCCGATGACGCTGGTTCGCGAACTCATGAAAATAGACCTGGTCTTACACCTTCATACCAAATTTCATCAAAATCGGAGATCCCCTTCAAAAGTTATCAGTACCACGGACACATAGATATATAGATAGATATATAGATATATAGATAGATATATATATATATATACATATATATTGGCCCTGCTGAAGGCCAATACCAAGGCAGATACACCTAAACTGCTAGCCCCAGTGGTGACGAAGCAATGGTATTGGCAAGGGTAGCTCTGATACTTCCTCGTAGTGCAGGGGGGGAAACGCCTTTTCGGTGGGCTTAGCACTGATAAGGTAGGCGAAAATCAGAGAACCCGAACCCGATCCTCCAAGGGCATGTGGGGGTTGAGCGTTGGGCCAACAACTCACCTCGGAAAACTACCAAGTTATGAAAAACCAACACCAAGCCTCGGATACAGGACAGAATACACGGAACGAACTTCGGCTACCCTTTAGGACTTTGAGACTCGGTACATGGAATGTCAGAACACTAGCAGTGCCTGGAGCCATTGATGTTCTATCAGAAGAACTTAGTAAATATGAGATGGACCTAGTGGCTCTACAAGAGACAAGATGGCCAATGGCCGGAAAGCTAAATACCAAAGATTACATTGTATACTATAGCGGCAGTGAAGAAGGAAGTTACCAAAGAGGAGTAGGTTTTGCTGTAAGCAGAAAGATTGAGAGTGCTGTGATATATTTTGAAGCCAAAGATGAAAGATTATGTATTATTAGGATTAAGGGTAAATTTAAGAATATATCTGTAATGAGTGTTTATGCGCCTACAGAAGATGCAGAAGACGACAGCAAAGATGCTTTCTATGAAATGTTGGAAGAAGAATATAGAAAACTTCCAAGCTATGATACTAAGATAGTGATGGGGGATTTTAACGCAAAAATTGGCCAAGAACAAATGTGGAAAAAGGTTGCAGGATCATATAGCCTTCATGCAAACAGCAATGATAATGGAGTGAGACTTCTGAGCCTCTCAGTGGCTACAAACATGAAGGTGATGAGTACATCCTATCAGAGAAAAGACATACATAAAGTCACGTGGACATCACCAAATGGAATAATTAACAACCAAATAGATCATGTTCTAATAGATCTCAGACATTCTAGTCATATTACTAATGTACGTAGCATAAGGAAGGCGGAATGTGGGTCGGATCACTACCTTATTCTAGTCAATCTACGTCAGAGAATCAAAATAGAGAAGCAAAGAAAACAAAAAACTTCATCAAATATAGATTTTGAAAAGCTAAGAGAAGAAAAAGTGAGGAAAGATTTTCAACTTAAACTTTCAAACCGTTTCCAGGTGTTGAACAACCTTGATCAAGAAGACTCAGAGATGAGTAACATTGAGAAGAGTTGGAAAAACATTAAAGAGACCTTACAAAACTGTGCAAAAGAGGTATGTGGAAAGAGAGAAAGGAAAAACAAAAAACCATGGTTTGACGAAGAATGTAAAGTTAAGGTCTCCCAAAGGAAAAAAGCAAAAGAAACCTGGCTCAATAAGAAGCAAGTGAGAGATAGAGAAGAATATAAAAAAATCTCAAGAGAGACAGTAAAATTACTTAGGAGGAAAAAGAGAGAATGGGTAAACAAAATTTTAGAGAAAGCGGAGCAGGATAGGACAGCAAACAATAGTAGAGACTTCTACCAATCAATACGATTTTTTAGAAAGGGATACAGTCCAATGCCATTTGGGATCAAAAACAAATCAGGAGAACTGGTGGTAGAGAGCAAAAAAGGGCTACAGGTGTGGCAGGAATATTTCAAAGACCTTTTAAATGTAAGACAGTTTAATCAAGATGAAAGAGAAGAAGAGGAGGAAGAAACGTACCAACATGTAGATCCACTTGTCCCATACCCAACATTGCAAGAAGTAGAAACGTCAATTAAGGAAATAAAAAATAATAAAGCTCCAGGGGAGGACTCTATCCCATCGGAAGTCATTAAAGCAGGAGGCACAGATCTTGCAAGGGAGATACACAAGCTGATCCTTGAAATTTGGGACAACGAATTGATTCCAAATGAGTGGAAGGAAGCAGTTATCATTCCTATTCACAAGAAAGGTGACAAAAAAGAATGTACCAATTACAGAGGCATATCCCTCCTCAACTGTACTTACAAAATACTGTCCAAGATTTTACAGAAAAGACTTGAGGAATATACTTCAAACATCATAGGAGATCATCAAGCCGGCTTCACAAGGGAAAGATCAACTACTGATCAAATTTTTATACTAAAAGAGGCAATTGCCAAATATTATGAATTCAATCAATCCTTCCTTTGCCTTTTCATTGACTTCTCAAAAGCATACGACTCGATCAGTAGAAATAAACTCTGGAAAATAATGGAAAAATATGGAATTCCTAAAAAGTTAATAAGTCTATCAAGATCAACGATATCAGGATCTAAATGCAAGGTTAAAGTCAATGGAGAAGTCTCAGAGGATTTTGATATAAATACTGGTGTGAGACAGGGAGATGGCTTGTCCCCATTGCTATTCAATCTAGCTTTAGAAGATTCACTGCAAGAAGTTCATAAACTAGAAGCTGGAATTAATATGGGAACCAACATAAATATCTTGGCATTTGCAGACGATGTGGCAGTTGTTGCAAAAAACGAAGAAGAATTAAAAGTTATGGTCACAACACTGATAAACAATGCTCAAAAGGTAGGCTTAAAAATCAATGAAGGCAAAACTAAGATAATGGAATGTGGAAGAGCTACCCAATTAAATAATAAAGATCACGTGGAAATAGAAGGACACAAATTTCAGAGAGTAAACAATTTCTCTTATCTAGGAGTAATGCTAACAAATAATAATGAAGAAGATGCAGAAATACAACAAAGATTAAATGCAGCACATAGAAGTTTATCGGCATGCCACAAACTATTAAGTTCTCGCCTACTGTCACACAAAACAAAGATTCGTATTTACAAAACCATAATAAGACCTGTCTTACTATATGGATCAGAGAATTGGGTGCTAAACAAAAAAACAGAAAAACGACTGATAGTATTTGAAAATAAAATTCTAAGAAAAATCTATGGACCAACCTTTGAAAACGGAGAATGGAGAATAAAGCACAACAGGGAGTTGAGAGAGTTATATAGAGATCCAGATATTGTGGCCGAGGTGAGAAGTAAAAGATTAAAATGGGCAGGCCATGTGTTTAGAAAGGAAGAAGGCTCCTTGGTGAAAAACTTGTTAGTCAACAACCCTGAGGGTAGAAGACCTCCTGGAAGGCCAAAACTGAGATGGCTAGATCAAGTAAGAAAAGACCTGAGAAGACTTGGAAGAAGGGAGGAGGAGGCAATGGACAGAGAAATCTGGAGACAGTGTGTTGGCGAGGCGAAGTACCTCCTTGGGTACCAAGAGCCACGGCAGTAAGTAAGTACATATATATGAAAATGAACGGACGGTGTTTTTGGCTTCTGGGGACCTCAAAACAAATGAACGGACGGTGTTTTTGGCTTCTGGGGACCTCAAAACAAAAAAGTATCATGGTCCCGGGCTTAGGTCTTACCATGGCTACTACCGTAATAGCGTATTCCCTATAGGGAAATTCGCTAAAAAACACACAATTTAATAATTTGAAGCTTTGCTCTATCTCCATTGGTTACCGAGATATTAAAAAGTCTTAAGACAGTACATTGTATTTTGGTGCTCCAATGTTAATCTTATGGAGAATAAGGATGTATTAATATTTCACTTATTAACCAATATTTTTTTATGAAACTTGCTATTTAGCTTCATTTGGTTGAAATTCAACCATTTATGTTAAAAAATCTTGGTTTTAGCGAATTTCCCATAGGGAATAAGCTATTACCGTAGGTCTCATGGTAAGACCTAAGCCCGGGACCATGTTACTTTTTCGTTTTGAGGTGCCCAGAGACCAAAAATAATAGTCATTAAAATTTATATATATATATATATATATATATATATATATATATATATATATATATATGTATGTATATATGTATATATATATGTGTCCCTAGACACGATAACTCTTGTAAAACTGGTCCGATCGACACCAAATTTGGTAGAGATGTGTAATCCTACGTTTATTCGGATGAGTTCGAAAACCAGACATATCGACCTACCAGAAGGGGTAGTTTTGGGGGGTTTTGTACCCCAAAAATGGGTTTTTTGCATTTTTCATATGTAAATTTTAAAAATTTTAAATTTTTATTTTGACCATTGGATTTAGCTCAAAAAAACACACAATTTAGTATTTTGAAGCTTTGCTCTATCTCCATTGGTTACCGAGATATTACAAAATCTAAAGACAGTACATTGTCTTTTGGGGCTCCAAAGTTAATCTTATGGAGAAACAGGATGTGTTAATATTTCACTTATTAACTAATATTTTTGGATGAAACTTGGTATTAAGCTTCATTTGGTTGAGATTCATCCATTTAAGGTAAAAAATCTTGGTTTTTGTACTTATCATGGCAGCAAACCTGCATACTCTTTTCCCATGTTAATCATATGGAGAATAGGCAAACTCTTTTATTTATGGATAGATATTGATGAAACTTACTATATGGCTTTAGTACCAGGTTAACCGAGCCTTGCTCGTTTTTTAATTCAATTTTAATATTTTCAGCAACAACCAACTATACCTCTTCACAGTTAACAGCTGTTTCAAAAGGTCTGCTTAACATTAATGTTCCTTTATTTTTGTTTACATTTAGTTGTTATTTCGTTACCAAAATAGCAACCCATAAGACCAAGGTCAAAAATTACAATTTTTAAACTTAAATTTAGATCAAATTTGATTTTTCCAGGGATTGAGACTGTTTATAAACTTATTTTTGGGCCGAAACACTCTTTAATACAAAGTTTAAGCAAAATCTAACAGCTAGATTTCGAGATCGTGGAACACACATCCCTTCAGAGATTCCTCGTATTATAGTATAGGATATGGTCGAAATAAATTTTTTCTATGCTAAAAACCTTCTTTTAGTGTCCCCCATGGCAGCATACCTGCATAATATTTCCCTATATTTATCTTAAGGAGAATAGACATTTATTTCCCTATTTATGAGCACGTGATGAAATTTTGTTTACAAGTTTAGCTGGTCAAAATTAATATTACTAATTTGGAAATTCGCTGAGTACGCAGGTCTGCTGCGACGGGGGTTATTTATACTTATCATGGCAGCTATATTTCTCCTACAACTTTAAAAGTGTTGAAAGGAGCAATATTATACAATTGACAAAGCAGTTTGCTAAAAAAAAGCAGTTTGATGTAGTACACCACCAGTCAAATGGTACACTATCAAATGGCACCATAAAATGTGAAGCTAATATTAACAATTGGTTTGGTCCGAAACTAAGTTATTTTCAAGCTGTTTTTTAAGTCACACCAAACTTTACCACCCAGAGCAACACAATCCCTTGGATTCACCTTTCCATTTCTACGTCTTACATACAGATTTACTGTACATACAACATTCATTGGTCTACACTTAAAGTTGTCATTAAGATTGCCATTGACTGGATGTTAGAAAGATGAAACAATACCTTTCTTACAACTTCTCAGTTCTGCTTCATTCACAGGATCCCCTTCCTAATTAAACACGCGTTGTATTTTATTTATATAGTTCAATAATTGTACAAAAGAATGAAGTACTTACAACGTGCATATTATTTGTATTGGGGGGCAAGTAAGCAAAGCGAACAAAATCATCCCGGGTCCTAAGTGAGCAAAGCGAATGAACTTGACTGAGTGGAGCAAAGGAGCTTGCTCTGATAAAGTAATTTCCTACTTAAACCTCCGTGGCGAAGCACAGGCAACAGTTAGTTTATTTCTTCCTCCTTTCTAAATATTATGTACTTCTTGAATAACCTTAATTTAAATATTCACTTTAAAACTAGTCAGCTCAGAAAGAGTAAGTCAGCTTTTAGAGTTTTAAATTTTTATACGTGACTCACCCATCATCGGACAGGCGTTGTCACTGATCATGTTGACGGGGGAGTGGTTGAGGAAGTCCCAGATGAGGATTGTGTCGTCATGGGACGAACTGACGATCTGGAACTCGTCAAACTGCAGTCGGAACACGCGTCCTGTGTGCTCCTGGGGCAGACCGTCAACCTCTTAATCCATCTCAACTGACTTGTGGTTACAGTTTAATTTAAAACGTAATACTAAATCAACTTAGCCTAACTTAGCTATCCGAGGAAAATCCTATATTTTTACTTTTTAACATGTCCATGATAAATTATTATTTTTCAAAATAATAAACACTTACTAGATTCAATTAGTCAGAGTATGACTGTGCTGCTGAGGGATTTTGACAGACATGTAGTTGAAACCCCAAAAATAGATTTATTGCACTGCAGAAGGAGCAGGTCAAAAAGAGGTACAGTCGTACAATCACACATTTATAAAAAAAATCAAAACCATAGCTTAACTGGACAAAGCAAGTACCAGTATGAAAAGAAGAGATGTTGAAGAAGACAACAGCATAGGGGTTGACCATGTAAAATAATTTTGTCTGTTTAAAGATAAATCCTTCTCTTTCAAGCCAAATTTACTAAAAATTTGGTGTGATTTTTATATTACGAGGCGTGTTTTTAAGTAAGTACCGTTTTGAAATAAAAAATAAACTAGGAGAGTTTTTAAATAATTCTATTTTTACAAGAAAGCCTGTACTTTAATCTATTTTTTTACATAGTTTTCATAATCATTAAGACACTTTCCACTTCGTACAATTAGCTTTACAATTCCGTCGTCATAAAATTCTACCACTTGCCATGAGAAACACCCCAATAGCGAATCTTACAAAATCAATACAGATCATGATAAATATTGACAGTCTATTGTTTACTGGGCTTAAACTTATAGAGTCAATATGGATCATACATCAATATTTGACTTTACACACTCAATCCGCATCGTGATCCAGGATCATGGTCCAAATATCGCGATCCGTATTGAGCGTGTAAGGTCCGCCAATACAGCCGTTTTGATATAGTTGTCATTGTCGTGGCACACACCGCTTGGGTCTTTCTTCAAATGAACATGTGATAGTCACTCGGCGCTAGATCGAGACTGTAGGGAAGGATGATCGAGTTGTTCCTAACCAAGTTCTGTAATCAAATCCTGGGTTTTTGATAAGTCAAATGTGGACAGGCATTATTGTGAAGCAAAATGATGTCATTAATCATCATGCACATTTTGCGGCCACCTTCCCTCTTTTGTACCATTCCATCACTAATGTTTTCTCCATACACTAACCAAATCTTGCGATGAATATTGAGTGATTTCAGTCCTTTAGCCTATAGAAAACGGATAATAAACCATACTTCATAGTTGGCGGGACTCTCTATGAGCAAAGGCTTCTCAAACATTTGAAAAAGTACAAAAACAGCTGCAAAAAATTCTATAATGTCATCCGTGCGTTGCTAACAGATGTATGTACACAGAGCACATGCACAAAACGCCGACCTCAGCGTTGCAGTGGCGGGATTTAAAAACGGTACTTACTTTCAAAACCTGCCTCGTACTTGAGTAAAAATTTTCATTTTGCTATAGTTGGAAAATTACAAGTTTTTTACTCAAAATGCTACACTGATAGTTGTGGCCCCATCTTGCATATCTTTCTGTTTAACTACAGTACTACAGATAGTATATGAGCCATGCTCTGCTTAACGGTTAATGAGCCCTTACCACAAGGGTGCGCAGGCAGAGAGTGTTGGCTGGGGCTCGAGGGTCCAGGGCTGCCACCAGGTTCCACACCTTGATCTTGCTGCAACACACCATCCAACATCAGCTGACAAGTACAATCACCACTTGCAAAAATATTCAGATATTTTCTATCATTAGTAAAAGTTAGATATAGCGTTTATGGACCAACTTTAAAAACAGGTAAAACAAAATGTATCTCATGTAACAATTTGTTGATATGCTATGCACCAACATAAATTTTAACAATAGTATTTTGAAAGAACCATAGCTGTTTTAACATTAGTTGTATGTAAATTCTAAGGACTGAGAGGAAATTTTGAATTTAAGAAGATTTAGAATTTGGAAGATGTATGAATCAATTTGCCATATTCCAGTGTATAGTGTACTACTACCAGGGTTGCCAGCAAATGGCCTCAGAAAAATTCAAGCATCTTTCCCGGTCCTCCCGGCAAAAATAGTCAAAATTCAAGGCTCCTAATACGCTTATCAAATACATATAATATTCAATTTTGATCAAGTAAGGATGTTCACAAAATTGTTACTCATTTAAATTTTATTAATTATTATAGACATTTACCATGTGCCAATGGCAAAAACTAAAATTTAGTAAATGCACCTCTTTTCATTAATCCACGAACTAAATCGTTCTCTTATTTGATCACTAATAATGAAATAGTTGTGGTTCGATTGGGAGGGCCACAAACGAAGTGAAGACGCAGCGAGTGCAAATAGCGTTCAATCAATGACACTGTTGCCCAAGTATTCATTCGTGTCCTTGCGCGGCTTTCTGAAGCAGGGAACATGTGATTTGTGCAGTGACATAAGACGCGTGGGTGGTGGACACAACGTAACCATGACAACGAGCTGTACGCACTAGACACTGCGCATCCACTGGCACTGGACGGGGATCGGAGAGTACGAGGGAGAAGAAAGAGAGGAAGAAACACGCACTAGGTTTTAGGCCCGGGTAGGGGGGGGGGGGGGGGGGCGAGTACAATGGGAAGGAAGAAGGGACGATAGGAAAGACAACAAACACTCTCACTTTTTGTGTATATCCTTAATATACCCAATGCAATAATGCTTTTATCACTGTATTCAAAAGTAGCCAATTTCCAAACAGATAAAATAATAGTCACCGTCAACTGATGTTTTCCCTACATACACATTACTTTCGGTCAAGGAAACAAATTTCCTGGGACTTCTTCAGTTTTATTTTTTATTTTTATATTTTATCAAGTAAGCTAGTAATTTTCAAATTTGTAAATAGATCAAGACTTGTTGTTATTACCGATTTAAGAATCCGATTTTCAATCTCACCTCAAAACAAATTAGATTTTGAATTCTGGCTTTGTTTACTTTGTATACTGACGAAAAATTACAAATAATTCTTTTAAACTTCCACTTATTTTACCATATAAAATTGCTTCGTGATAAAAAGTATCGTTCACAACTTGTCCGGAAAGCCCATTTCCGGACTAGGGGTGAAATATACTATTTTTTATTATTTTTCTGATGGTTTTGTTTAACTTGTCCACCATAAGTCAATAAATCTTTTAGTGGCCTTTATATTAATTTCCTGATTTCCTGTCCTTGCTAGGGAGGAAATGGATATGGGAGAGAAAAGTACCGGTAGTCTTAGTTGAGATTCAGCTGCTTGCCTTGTTCATATTAAGGTTTAACCATGGTTTTAAATTATCCGTGACCGTCTCCAAGATTACCTCGGATAATGATTTAACAGATGGATTTGCCTCGACCTTAGCTAATTTCAAAAAATCTATTTGTCAAGTCAATATTGTAAAATATATGTTATTTAGTGTTATTTGTTTTTGTTATTTACTATTATTTGTTTGTATATTTTATTTATTAGTTAGTTGTTGTATGATTTATTTCCTCAAGCTGGTTAATGTTAAAGTGCAAAATGTAATAAGCTATGAAAATATTTAATTTAATGTTTCCTTATGTAAGTTTGATTATGCTACAATGTTATTGGAGTAAAATCTGTTTTGTAGCTTTTGAAAATAAATAAATAAATAAATAAACATGTATCATGTAACATAAAGATTTTTGACAACGACATTACCGGCGCCACGCCGCCCTCCGATATTGAGTAAGCATGCGTACGTCGCATTGTCGCATAGAGGTAGCGCAGGGCAAACAACAAGAATTAATTAGTGACCATGAAAAACTGACATTGGTCACTGCGGGCATGCTAGGTGTGCGGGTAGAGAGTACAAAGGAATTCGGAAACCAAATGGCGAAAAGAAGGTTTAAAAAAACAGCCTTGTGAACACTGCCCCACTCCAAGCCTCTACCGCTCACGCTGTAGAATGGACTCGCCCACTGATTGTTTACAATGATTCATCAATCGGGGAGCAGGCAGTTCGGCTGCCAAATTAAATTCCGATTTTTCTTGTCTTTGTTAAAAAATATAAACCGAGACAAAGCTATTTTTGCATATCAACGACTACACAATGGTTTTTATTGCACAATATCATAGGGAAATATCCTTCGCCCGTACGTATAGGCTATTAAAGATTCTCCATCGTACACGCGTTATATAACATTAGTTTTCAGTTGTTAACAATTTCATTTTTAAGCATTCGGCCAATTATTTCTTATAACATATTAGCTAAAAAAGGAGTTATATTGAAAGGGAGAAGAGATAGTAGTTTTCGATACCTAATATTTGGATATTTCACTCAACTGTGGAAAAAACACTTTCCCCAGAACAGGTACCTATAGTAAAATTAATACAGAACTTTTCCGTTGGAACGGAAGACGGCAGGACAATAGGAGCACATGACACACGTGCGCGAGGACGTATCGTGGCGCATGCGCAGGAGGCGCAAACTGAAGGGTAGGAGGAATCAAGGTCACGCTCCCTAGTCAGCTGACTGTTGTCTCGCTGTCTGCTGTTCCCGAGTCAACAGCTGCTTTATTCTTTACAACTGATGATATCTTGTTCCTATGACAATCCGCTTGCTCTTTCACATTCTCGGTACTCGCCAAGAGATTGGAAAATAACCACAATACAAAACGCAACACAAAAACTAGTGTTATTTTAACTTTACATTTTTCAAGGAGGTGTATTAATTCCCGATCTTCAAGGAATTCCCGGACGCTGGCAACCCTGTACTACACACCCAGTCATTTACCTTCCTTTTTATATTTTATGGAATAAGTATAGTGGAACATGGCAAATTAATTCATATGTCTTTCATAATTCTAAATCTTCTTTAGTTCGAATTTCCTCTTGGTCCTTAGAATTTACATACAACCAATGCTAAAAAATTGTGGTTAATTCTAAACATATTTTAGATAATTCAAAGATTTCACACATAAAAAGCCGATCATAATAAAAAAATTCAAGCTAGGAATTAATAAGAAACGGCGTTGACCTACTGCTATGTAGTCAAAATCCCTCAACGGGCCTTTTGCACAAGACTCATAACTCTAAGGTCATCACACCCACCCCTCTCCCACCACGCCAGCCACCCTACTAGCCTACATGACTCTTGCGTCTATGACACAAAGTCAAAGCCCAACCCATTCCACCCTCTCATTGTTTGGCAACGCTGGTCATCCACAAGGCTCATAACAGTGCCATCCTTACTCCTGTCTGACAGTGCACGCTTTTTACTTCGGTACTATGTGTGGTTTGTTTAGACTGTGGCCTAACTTAGGTTTCAGCTGTAACCTAAGAGTGTTTGTGAAAAGCAAAGATGTCGTCATCAAAGTCTCGGGCTTCATACAAAACATTGGAAGAGAAAATCGTTGCAATCAAAGAGGTGGAAAAAGGAACTAAGAAAAATTCTGAAATCACAAAACATTTCAGGATCTATCCAAACACGTTGACAACTTACCTAAAAACAAATATCAAATTTTAGGAAGTGAAGGTGTCAAACACCGTAAAAGGTTATGAGGACCAGAAAATCCTGACTAGTACCAGTGTGTTTTGAAATGGTTCAAGCAATCGAGGGATAAGAACATTCCTGTTAGTGATCCACTTGTAAGAGGAAAAGCTGAACAGTTTTCTACAAAATTAGGAAAGTCAGATTTTAAATCTAGCACTGGGTAGTTGTATGGCTTTAAGAAAAGAAATGAACTTCAAGTCCAATTTTGTTTGTGGTGAAAGCGGGGCTGTTATCAAGCAATAAGCTAATCAGAGAAAAAATGATTTAGGGGTATGATAACCAAAACCCAAAGAACAACTTCAATGTTGATCAGCCGAGCCTTTTTTTAAATGCAGGCCTGATAGAACGCTCGCATTTAAAGATGAGAAGTGTGATGGAAGTAAACTTAGCAAAGAAAGAATAAAGCTCCTAGTTGATGCAAACATGTACAGAATGGAGAAACTCCCCCTCCTGATGGTTGGAAAGGTGGGGAATCCACATTGCTTAAAGTGTAAAATCAAAACCAGTTGGCAGCCCAAGAGCATGGATGACTGAAAATCTTTTTGAAAACTATTTGTAAAATTGGACAAAAAGTTAAAAATAAAAGAAAAAACGAGAAGTAATCCTTTCTGTGGAAAACTCAACGCCACATTACGCTATACTGCAGATGGAAAACATGAAAGTGATGTTTTTCCTGCCAACATGATTTCTGTTGCTCAACCGATGGACCAAGGAATAATAAAGAACCTGAAACACTTTTATAGGTTGTACCAAAATTTGTACCAAATTAAGCTGACGCAACATACCACAGTCAAAGTGACGTAAGTGAATCTGTTTTCCGGTCCTTAAATTTGGTAATTTCTTTTATGAAGACAACTTTAGAACTGTAGAAAACAAGTAAATATTTATTCTTCATTTAAGACACAGCATATTCTTTAAGGCTAACTAGATCAGTACATTACAACTGTAGTAAAACAGGTCAATGTACAGTACATTTTTTTATCATTTTATAGTTTTTAGGTTATTCAAGATATAGTAAGGCTATTATTCTGTACAATGTTCATTAATTAGCTGTGTTGAACTTGATTCATTAAATGTTATACTTTGCTTTACAAAATATTATAACCCCTCCACATCTTAAAACCTATGTCACATTATTTTCAATAGAGGTTTCACAATAAAGCTTAACTTGAGTATTTATTCTACCATTTCAAAAACATTTTTGATTAAAATTCTTTTACTCTTCTTTTGAGGTTCAAATTACCCAAGATCCACTGTATTTAAAAACATTGTTTCAATACTGTAGTTAAGATTTTAAAAAACCTAATTTCTGGAACTTTGGAGAGATTTTAAAAATTCTAGCATGCTTTTAAATTTTTAATTTAAACTTTTCCTTTCTTGTTAAGTTTAATTTTACACACACAGAATTTGAAAAATAAAATAAAAGATAATACATACCCATCATATGCACCGCTGACGATTCGTTTACTATCAAATCTAATACATCGTACTAATTCTTCATGACCTTCTAAAATTCGTAGACATGCGCCACATTCTATATCCCATAACCTAGAAGTACAACAAGATTAGTGGAGTTTCCAGCTAGGAAACTTGCGTATAAAATGAATATCAGCAGACAAAAATTAAAGCAGTATTTTTCACTATAGTCTACTCTCAACAACAGATAAACAGTTTAAGAGTCCTGCACAATTATATTCAAAAATATGTTTATCTGTATATGGGAGGTAAAAGACACTAGGCTATGTCACATTTTTCTCAAAATTTATTGACTTGATATTTTAATGAATTTTGCCATTTTTGGAGTAAAAATAATGTTATCTTTCATATTTCAAAGCATTAGTGGCACACACACCTAACATAAGTAAAAAGTAGCAAAATCAGTGTTGACCAAGGTGCAACTATTAAAGAATCAACCGATCCCGTCAACTTCCACGCAAGCCTGCCACCGCTTATCTTACGTGGGCCCTCCCACCAACGTTACCACAGATCGGCTAACCCTTTAAGAGTTGCACCACCAGGTCAGGTTTGGTCATGTGCGGATTCAAACCCGCGCTGACGTAGCTGACCTGGCCAAGGTGCCTGCCTTAGCCATCTCAGCTAACACGACCGGCAGCCTAGACACTGAATTTAAGGTTTTGAATAATGCGCGCTCCTAGCGGGGAAAGTTGTAGGCTGTTAGTAATTGAGATCGCTACGAGAGCGCAGCACTTAACACTTTATTTTGTCCTCAAAGCGTTAAATCGCACTTGTGAGAATGTGTCCTTTACCTCTCATACAGAAATATAACTGCGATCAAAGCAATTTAAAAGGCTATGCTGAAATGCTTGACACATTGATCCTCCCCTGCCATAGCCTGGTTTTCTTAATTCTGTGTATCACTGTGGATTTTGACTATATATATATATATATATATATCGTATGGCATTAATAGCCAGCCACCAACTTCAGAAAAATATAATACATTCTCTGAGGTGCTTAGCACCTGCGTCAAAAAATTAAAAAACTAAACTAAAAACATAAAGTTATGATCTCTCTTTACAAAGCTAAATCCAGGGCGCTAAGCCATTGCAGCCCAGCTTCACTTGCACAATGCAGCCCAATCAATCCTTCGGGGAAAGCACTCAAAGGGCACTCATTGACTATGTGAGTCATAGTCTGCAACTCCGCTCCACAGCGGCATGACTGGTCTTCTGTCATTCCCCATTTGTATTTCCAATAATTACATCTTCCCACACCAGTGCGGAATCGATTGAGAACGGTCCACTGCTTCCGAGGAAGATCCATACCACTTACTGCTAAGGTTGGGTCAGCAATTAAAAATTGATTCCGGCCTTGGAAAGAGTCCCAGGAGGAAGTCCAGTCGGTATGGATGGAAAAGTTTGTCTCCGTCAACTGGGATGCTGTCCGCAGTGGTGGTCTTCGGGACCTCAATCTGCCCGTCTCCTGGGGTAGGTAATCATGGATGGGTAGCTGTGGATTGGATACGATCTTATTATATTCCCTAGTAAGTGCCTCCCTTCGTCTTATTTCAGGTGGAGCGATATTACACAGCACTGGGAGCCAGGGTACAGGTGTTGCCATGAGTGTACCACTTATGGCTCTCATAGTCCTGTTCAGTTGGACGTCGATCTCTCTGACATGCACACTGTTCAGCCACACGGGAGCACAGTACTCTGCGGTTGAGTAAACCAGGGACAAAGCAGTCCTTTTGACTATGAAAATAAATCATGCAATATATCTGTGTCCATGTGTAAGTGTATCAGGGATGCATGGTAAAAATCTGTCTCAGCTTGTAATAGCAAAATAATTTTTATTTTACTACAACATTGCAACCAAGCAAAATACTTAACAAAAGACAATAAGCCAATTTACACAATTTCAGTACTGTACTAGATGGCACGGTATATCTGTGCTCATGGCTTTTGATTTATATATTTTAATTGATTTTATTAACGTTTTGTCTGAGATCAAATTCAACATTTTTGGATCTTGATGACGACATAGTTACAACAGACTGAGGTTTTTTAAAATAGCACCCCCGACAAGCCTCATCCATCCCCTTTCCTCAAAAGTAGTAATGGGTCGGTTGCAAAATTTATCGGCTCAATTTCGGTTAGGTTTTTCGGTTTATTTTAGATGTAAACATGAAACAACTTAAGGTTACCATCTAAACCCAGGCTGATACCTATTTTCTGACTTTTACACATTTATGATTTTTAAATAAGACCAATTAGTTATTGCAAGAAAAAATATATATATTAAATGTTTATCTTACTATATAATTGGCCTTATATTTTATCTGAAAGTAGTAAAAAAAAAAAACCATACAAGCATTTTAGTAGGCAAATTTGCAATTTTAAAATAAAAAACTAAAAGATAAAAATTTGACTATGGTATTTTTGTAGGAATTGATGAAGTATGTGGGAGTATAAAATAAAATCCAACCATTTAAAAAAGTTTAGAAATACCCTCAAATCATGGCTTGAGAATTTGTTTTTTTATTCCATGTCTAATTTTTTAGAATAACTAGCTATTGTGTAATCCTATACTATAATACGAGGAATGTCTGAAGGGATGTGTGTTCCACGATCTCGAAATCTAGCTGTTAGATTTTGCTTAAACTTTGCATTTAAGAGTGTTTTGGCCAAAAAATAAGTTTAGAAACTGACTCAATCCCAGGAAAAATCGAATTTGGTCTAAATTTAAGTTTAAAAATCGTAATTTTTAACATTGGTCTTATGGGTTGCTATTTTGGTAACGAAATAACAACGAAATGTAAACAAAAATAAAGAAACATTAATGTTAAGCAGACTTTTTGAAACAGCTGTTAACTGTAAAGAGGTATAATTAGTTGTTGGTGGAAATATTAAAACTGACCAAAAAACCAACGAGCAAGGCTCGGTTAACCTGGTACTAGAAATGTATTTTGAGAAAAAATAATAAGGACTGTTGTAGAATTTTTTATTCAATATTGAAAATAACATAATAATAACGTTAATTCTGCTGAACAGGTTGAACCATAGGTCGTACAACTTTGATTCAAGTTTTATTCAATTTGTGAAAATCTGGCAAAAAAATGAGATATAATTTGTTTGGAATGACAATTAGATCAGAAACCAAATATAATGTACTAGGGAACTGATAAGGACGTAAATCAGATAAGCAATAATCGCCAGCCGGATGCCAGACAACAGAGCTCTTATCAGCAGGAGTTCCGCATTCCTTCTACTGTCTCATATTACAATTGTATTGTTATCTTCCTAGAACTGGATGTCCTTTCCTTTATCATCGATTTCTGTTCAACTTTTTATCTTTAGTTAGGCCTAATAAAAAAAACCACAATAAACCGAAAACCGACATGTGTTATCAATTTTCGGCTAACTGTTTTTTCATCAAAAACCGAAAAACCGACAACAGACTTTAACAACCGACCCATCCCTACTCGAAAGCCATGAGCACAGATGCACCGAGATATTTTTTTAAAGACTAGGAGCCTCTGTTCCATTGACAGTCCATTGACTAGGGCCTATATAAAAAAAATGTATATTTTATAGTTTCTGTATTATATAAAAATTCAATGATTTAGGTATTTGGTACCTGAAAAATTATTTTGTTTATTAGTTTAGTAGCATACTAGAATAATCTAAAAGTAGGGATGGACGGGACCCGAAATTTCGGGAAAATTTTCGGGAGCAAATTTGTCCCGATCATCGGGCGGGATTTTTTTTTACTCGGGAATTTATCGGGACGGGAACTGCCGAACGGCGCGGCGGCTGCGATCGCGGCCGGCGTTCTCGGCCGGCGATCTCGGTCGGCGATCGCGGCCGGCGGTCTCCCTAACGAAGAACGGCACAAATACACGCGTCCACATTCCACCCACGGACGCCAGAGACGATCTATTGTTCAGCTTATCTAATGTTCGACCTCCGGCAGTAATTTATTCAAGAGGGGTGGTTTTTGCTCCTAGTACCAAATGCTACTTTCTGAACCAATTGTCGTAAAAAAATAAGGGATGCCTCGTTTGATTCGTCTAATTCTTACAAAATAATCAAAATGTCAACCAAAGTTGTGTGACTTTCCAAACAAAGGGAAAATGGCAAAGTATTGTTAAATAAATCAATCTTTAATTGAGTTACTGTTTTATAATGTTAAAAGCATCTTATTATAATTTAATATAGTTTTTTAATGAAAAACTTCAAATCCCATTAAATATATTTTTAAAAATTAAACATTACAAATACATTTATTAGATTTGGAAGTTCATAACTAACTGTAAACTTTCATTGTTTTTTATTGATTTTTGCATCATACACTCTTTTTTAAATAACTAAATGAATACATAGAAATAAAAATAATTAGGTCTAATAGTGTATATTTTTTAAGTTCAATTTTTATGATAATCTCTAAGTAAGAATCTGTCTCAGTTAAATCAATAAGTAAAAAAAATGAAAAAATAAACATTTCTTGGGGTTATAAATGGCTTTGGTTTGTTGAGTCACTTCATTCCTTAATGTGAATATTCCTTATAATTTCTATTTTTTTTCTGAGCAGGCCTTAGGCCTATTTATGTAATACAGTTTTGTTTTCTTTACAATTTTTCCAATTATTTTAATCTATATTTTTATGTACATAATTTTTCTTTTCATTCTTTACTGAAAACGTTTAATATTTCATTCGACAAAACTTTATAAAATTTTTATTTTTAATGGACTTTTTTATATGTATATTGTTTAGTGATTAGATTTTTTTTTTTGTTAAAGAAAATTTATACTTTATCCTAATCTCATTGTATACAGCAAATATAAAAATTAGATATTTTAAATCTTTTCAACAAAAGGAGGTTCATTGTAACTTATACAAAAACAAGTGGAACAATTCGGAAACAGAACCAGTTGATATTTAACATTAATTTGTCTTTATACAACATTCAGATAAAAGTCAAAACGAATATTTCCCGATAGCGTCGAGAATAGCAATCCCGTCCCGATCCCATCCCGAAATTGGACGGGAAATAAAAATTCCCGTCCCGTCCCGTCCCGAACTAAAAATCCATTCCCGTCCATCCCTATCTAAGAGTATAACAAATGTATACACCCCTCAATTTATTTGTAAAATTATTTTAATATCATAATTTGAAAGTCTTTTCTGTTAAAAAAAGGCATGTATTCAATAAAAAAAGTAACTTAATAGAAAATACTCACCTAATAGTATTATCAGAGCTGCCACTGACCACTAATCTGTCTCTATATTGCAAACACGCGATTCCCCGCTTGTGACCGTTCAACGTGCGCACAAATTCACAAGATGAGGTATTCCACACTTTAATTGTCCTATCACCACTTGCTGACACTATATACTTCTCATCGAAGTCAACTACGTTCACAGCCGCTCGATGGCCGACTAATACTCTACGTAACGTAATCTCTGTCTGAGAGGACATGTCCCACACTGCTATCGACCGATCCTGTCAACAAATGATCAATATGTTAATTTTTTATTATCAGGTAGGTAGTAACAGACCATTTACACTAATAATTGAGTTCCTTTATTGCAGATCCAAAGTTTAAAATAATATTGTGGTTCTATTGCAAACTTAAGATTATAGAGGAAACTTTAAAGAAACAAAAAGGATTCACCATCACTATGAAGTCAAGGAGAAGCTTAAGATTCTGCAATTGTAAAGCATTATCAAACTGTAGCTTTTATACAGAGAGGGTTGTGTTGTGGCATTAATAAAATCCTCAATTCCTACCATATACTTGATCAGGGTGTATGATATAGGCACTCATAGATGATCAGATGACGGAAAAGCTTAGGCTAGTTTGAAATGGTAGCAAATACAAAAATCAAACATTCAGTAGTAAAAAAAAACAAAAAAAAACTGGAATTGTTTCTAATGACGGTAAATCAAGATTAAACTAACAAAAAGGATTTAATCCATAATAAGCAGTGGAAATAATCAGTATTTTTTCAACTAAATAGGCAGTTTTTCTGAATAGCTGGGTTTGGTATAGCAGGACTCTATTGCATCACATTTATATTTATTTACAATGTAATACAAAATTGGAATAACAAATACTTCAAGCCATGGACGTAAAATTGTCATTTTAATTGGAGCCGAGTTTTCCATGAGCTTTATCCTGAATCCCAATTCACCCAATGGGTGTTAAAAAATAAGTTTAAGTAAGGTATCAAATATACACTACCAATATTTTTTAATGGTTCAAAACTAAAGCTAGGTTTACACATGGGATTTTTTAACTCTCAAGAGAGATTGGTACTCTCAGAAGTTTCTTGCCGAAGTGTTTACACTACAGGCAAATTTTCCATTTACACGACATGTCTATACTCGCAAAATCCAGCTCTCGGAGAGAATTAGTTACTCTCAGTGTCGGCGAGCTAACTCTCAGCATAGTTTACACGACGCGCATCACTTGTAAACTCTCCGAGAGCAAAAAACTCTCATGAGTAAACCCTGCTTAACTAAAGTACGAGGGAAATAGTAATTATTATTATTGACAACAATACCGTACCTTAGAACAGGTGACCATCATGCCATTGCTGAAACGTAGATGCAAGACAGCCTCGCAGTGGTGGATGAGTGTGTTGACCATCTCTCCGGTGACAACATCCCACACCCTCACTGTGCTATCGCTCGACCCACTAATGATCACCTTGTCATCGTACTGCAGACATAGCACCGAGCCCGTGTGTCCCGTCAGCACCTGACATCACAAAAGACAACATAGTGGAGGATGAGTACATTGACCATCTGTCCGGTGACGATGTCACACAAACTCACTGTGCTATTGCTCGACCCACTGATGATCACCTTGTCATCGTACTGCAGACATAGCACCGAGCCCGTGTGTCCCGTCAGCAATTGACATCACAAAAGACAACACAGTGATGGATGAGTGTCTTGACCATCTTTCCGGTGACAACATACAAATATTGGGGCTCTAAGTTTCAGGGCAAAACGATGTTTAGCACAGTGTTGGGTAAACTACTTTTTAAAAGTAGTTAGCTACAACTACAACTATTGTCTTCAAAAAGAAGCTAAACTACACTACAACTACTTTTTTAAAAAAAAAGTAGCTAGCTACAACTACAACTACAAGAAAAAAGTAGCTAGCTATTTTTTCACTACTTTACAAAAAGTCATAATAGAATATTTTGGTCATGTGGTTTATAGACAAATGTCCATCAAAACGCAAAAAATTTATGCGTACACACTAACATACATTGATTGACATCCATTTATATAATACCGATGTGAATATAGGCCACACCATTATAGAACATATATTATATGCTCAAATCTTTCATTTTCTAGTACTTTATGAAGTTTGAAAAACTGGTTGTAAGCTGTCCACGGTAAAACCAACTGAGACTGCGATTTAGACAGTGCCATTGCAAATAAACTGTGTTTTTAACACTTCATTAGCATTAGGCCTACAAACTTGTTAAATAATTTAGTTATTGTAACGCAAAACAATGGCAAGATGGCAAGAGATCGGAACAACTTAACCTGAAAGTTCAACTCCAACTCAATGACTCAATTAGGCAGACGACAGACAACGAAAACCAAACGTTTTCAAGCGTACACTTTATAGTGACTGTTCGTACACAGAGTCAATAATTAATAGTGGTGAAATTGTGTTTTTCTTTGTATTCGGTAACGAATAGCGTAATTGGGTTATTTCGATTGGTTAAAAATTTAGGGCATTTCAATACCAAATGTAGCGTGAAAAGTAGCGTGATTCACGCTATATATTAGTCTCAAAGTGTAGCGACGCTACAATATTAGTTGCTACTTTGAAAAGTAGCGTCGTTACACTACAAACTACAAAAAAAATAACGCGCTACTCCCCAACACTGGTTTAGCATGCTACCTTGAAAGGTATTGCCAAGTACAGTAGAAAACCTCAAATCCGGCCACCTCAGGACTGGACTACCGACCGGATTAACCAGCTGATTATTAAATGAGTTAAACAGAGACCTGTATTACAGAGTGTTCAAACAATGAAATACTAGGGTATATTTAACAATGAAGGGTATCATACTTGCCCAATCAATATACTGTGTACTGTATTGACATTGTAATAATCGTAATTTGTTCCCTCAGATGTAATGCAGGCGAAAAGACATCGGACAACGGGCAAGCGGTCGCTAGCGATAAAACTGCATGTAATGGGCAAGAAGACATCCGAAACCAGACAGTCCGGAAATCGGCAATTGATCTGATATGGTTTAGTGACATCACGGAACAAGTTGACTAATGTTTATTTTGGCCATGGGAAACGCCCGCGCCTAAACGTTTCATTTCCGCACTAACACGGCCGAATTATCCGGCGGCTGAACCATCCGAGGCCGGACTAGAGGGCTTCTACTGTACTTTGAAAACACATAACTTATTCTTTAAAATACTTATACAAATTACCTTGACACACTGAAGAGAATTGCGATCCCATATTTTAATTGTGTTGTCCCTTAACCCTGACACAATTTTATGGTCATCATATTGCAGGCAGTAGACACCTTTAGAGTTTTCTGATCTACAGTTTATTCTTTGAAGAACATGCTGCCCTGTCCTCCAGTTGTTCTCTATACTCTGAAAAAAATTAGAACGATTTAAATTATTTAAAACCAAACAATTATACAAATTCATCCCAAATTCAATGATTTTAACAATTTGAAATCTAGTTAAAATTGTGTTTGATTAATACATGTAAGCTGACAAGTGTGTTAGGGTCTTTGTTGATTATTAAAATTAATATAAAGTTGGGAAATATAAGGAACATTTGAAATGTTTCGTTCCCAAGTAGCTAAATTTTCAAATTCATGAAAGACACATTAGTTAACACTTTTTGCCGAAACCCTATTCTTCTAACACTAACCAAAACCACTGGACAGTGAGACATTTTTTAGTACCGTAATCCCATTTGATATAATATCACGTTTAAGCTACATTACTACTTTAAATGTTGCATTATACCTTTACTCTAAAAAAATAAACTACCTATTGAAATAATTGACTAAAATAAAAACTTAAATAGTTGTCATAGGACTCTGTAAAATATTGACTGACACTGGTATCATACAACAAAACTTTGGAAATAACTCACTCCTAAACTCTACTAAAAAAAAGATAATTTGTAAAATAATATTAAACGTAGTATAAAAAAGTGCTGCTAACATAGTTGGAGACCTTCAAGCAGGATTTATGGCAGACAGAGCAACAACAGACCAGATATTTATATTAAGAGAAATAACATCTAAATTGGGAATACAACAAAGACCTCTATAGACTGTTCGTTGACTTTGTAAAAGCATACAATAGTATATCAAGATAAAATATATGGGAATTAAAGAGAAAAGGCCAGATTCAAAAAATTTAACTAAGCTCACAAAAATGTTTATAATCAAGACAAAATCCAGAGTTAAAGTAAAAAATGAATACTCTGAAAGCAATACAGGACTAAGACACCTGGGATTGGATCCTGGGATAAAATGGGATTGTAGATGCACTATCCCCATTTTTGTTTAATCTAGTAATTGAAGAAGCACTGAGAACAACAAGCGGTCTTTAGGGAGGGGCAAATTGTAATGGCAAGATAGTCTTAGCATTTGCAGATGATGTGGCACTTATAGCTGAAAATAGAAAGGATATAAGGGACCTAACAGAAAAGCTAATCACTGAAGCATAGAAAGTTGCATAAAAAATAAATGGGGAAAAACTAAGGTAATCAATATAAGTAGAAGACCTGATAATCAGCCAGACTTAGAAGTCTTAAATTTTAAGTTTACAAGAACAGACACTTATAAATATCTTGGAGTCACAATAACAAGTGAAAACAAACAAGATAACAAAATACAAAATTCGATGTAGACTAGCAGCAGTTCATTGATGCTATTGGAGCCTGTCAAAACTTTTTGGAAGCACACCATTAACTAGGAGAGCAAAACTACAGATGTGTAAAGTAATAAAATAACCAGTCCTATTAAATGGAGCAGAAGTCTGGACAAAACAAAATGGAAAGAGACATCGTTTTTAAATAAAATTTACGTAGAATGTTGGACAAAATGACAATTTGGAGTGGCATATTATAAGGAAGAATCAAGAACTTAGAGAACCATACAAAGACCCAGATATTGTAGTGATTGTGAAGAGAAGAAGATTAAGGTGTCTGGGACATGTGCAGACACCCCACTTAGACTTATGTGCAGACTTAGATTAGATGATAAAAAGAGTATGGATAGGGCAACCAATGGGACGACGACCGCTAGGAAGACACAGACTAAGATGGAATGACCAAGTGAACCAAGACCTCAGGAAATTGGGAGCAAGTTTGGAGGTAGCAGAAGAGAACACAGTGGAGGCAATTAGTTGACGAGGCAAAAAATCACTTGGGATTTGTATGGCCACAGGAGTAAGTAAGTAAGATACTGGAATGCCGAATCTCACTGACCACTACATTTTCTTTCCTTTTTTGAGAGGAGTCCCAGAACATATTTGGTGAAACATAATAACATCTGTTATTAGTGTTATTATTATTACTAAAACATAATAACTAATTTTTGAGTGCCGTATTAATGATTAGCAGTTAACAATGATACTCAGAAGATACTAAGATTGATAAAAATATTCTCAAAGATACAAAAAGGAAGATATTAAATAGGTAAATAATTTTGGTGGTCAATATCGGTATATAAAAAGTTAGTTCCTAGAAGCTGTGGGACCAAGGTTCCAGTAGTGTTAAAGAGAGATGCGAGGGCTTAAAATTTAGTCACCTTATATCAATTAGGGATTAGGTTGGTTAAGGAGGAGAAATGAAGTATGAAAACAATATAGACAAACTCTGAATACAACCATGGAGAAATAAAACATCTTCAAAATTTCAAGTACCATTTTTAATCTATGTTTCAGTTCAGAACAGTTTTATTCAATTTATGTTCAGAACAGTAATTAGAAAACTTGAAACAGCAAATTGGTTACATATTGGCACTGAAAAACTAAACTAGTAACTGTTAAATTAACACCATAGTATGAAAACTTCATAAACTCACTTCTATGTCTTGAATAATTTTAGGAAATAATGTTCTGTAGAAGTTGTGATTTGGATGCTGCTTCCCAGGTTTAGGCTTGAATAAAAACTGGATCCTGGACAAAAAGTAAAGATTTTTAGGAACAAAATGATGTAACAATATAATGAGAACTGAAATAATAACAAAGAAAAATGTAAGCTAAAATACTATGCTATCAGCTTAAATGTCTGTTTTTGTGAAGTTTTGTTAAACTCAAAAAGGAATGAATTGTATAATAATTTAATGTCATAATAGAGTCTGAAAGGGAAAATATTATATTTTTAGAATAGATTACAAAGACTGAAAATTATTAGAACTGATTATTATCTTCTTTTTTTGTTTTTTTTTTTTCTAAGCATTTTCTCTGAATAAATCGCAATTTTTATTACAACCATAACATGTCAGATACCAACACAGTAGCAATTATTGTCAATGATAAAAGGATTAAAATTTGTTAAATATATCAACTGACTGACACTCACCAACCCCTCTTCTCTGCAAGGCCTCGCCATAGAGAGTCTGTCCTCACTTTTCTCTCTATTAACTTTTTCCACAGCATGCCCTCAGATATTACACGATACCATTCCTTGCAGACAAGTTCTGCATAACACAGCGAGTCCGCATCCAAATATGACAGAATATTTTCAGCTACATGATCTAGACCTTTTTCTGAAAAAAGACAATATTATTTCATAAATCATCATAATGATAAAAGGATAAAACCGATAAACGGATAAAAGGGAAATCCAAAAACTAAATGATGAATTCCAATATTGAGGTTAATAAACAGCTAATTAAAATCAAAGAAAAGTATTACCTCTATAACACTTAGAGACATGGGAAATACTCAAAATTTAAAATGTTTAGAGTAACAGCACTCTCCGAAAACAGATAACTCGTAGATGCTAACCCTACATTACCTACTACAATGAATATTCCAAGATGAACCGTATAGCGCTCAACCAGTGCTCCGAGCATTCATTACACTAACTTGCATTATGTTACCACAAAAGATGAGGGGGTTGCAAACACTGCAGCCGACTTACTTGGTAACAGTGATATAAAGTCCCTCTGCAGCATGGGCTTGAGGTAGGTGTTGATGTGGCCATGTTGGTAGTGACACATCCGCGATAGCAGATGTTCTACAAACTCTATCTGGTCTTGTTCGCTCCATCTCTCAAAGTACTTGAGGCAAGTTTCTCTTTCTGATGTAAACTGCGGCGTGCCTGACGTTTCTTTTTTGCGGGCAGGATCGTATGGTGGAAGTATTGTCATTGGAGAGAACTGAAACAAAATTAGATTTATTGTTGATTGTCATATATGTAAACTGAACGTAATAACTAATTTGATTAGACCCTATTGGCAACCCTTGGGTCAAAGTTCAAAGTGGCCTACTTGCCACTATTCTATATCTCACTTGATTAAACCAGTTCGTGCCTTTAACAAGTCTTATTAATTAGCTCTTGCCCTGCGACCCATTTTATATGGCGCAGTCGGCTGAAATTAAGTTTTTAATTCAAGTAGTGGTGTACAATAAAGTAATTCAGTTAATAGTTAAGAACAAGTGTGTATAAATTTTCACAACGGAAATGACCGGCAGAGATAAGAAGATGGACTCAGGTGAGCAAACGACGCCATCATCCGCCATTGTAGCGCAGAATAATTCAGCTTTGATTAAACCCCCGTCAGAATTAAAAAACTGGTCCGGTGATATGGCCGAAAATTGGGCATTTTTCAAGCAAAAATCAAAAAATATATGACTGCTAGCAAAAGTGAAAATGAATCCAGTGACTATAAAATTGCCCTTTTACTTTCAATTATCGGCGATCGAGCTCTGAAAATTTATAACAACTTTCAGTACTCATCTAGTGAAGATAATACTAAGATTGAAACTAGATTTTAGGTAAAACTAAAATTTGAAATTTTAGTGAAATTAAAAGTGAAATTGCTAAGTTTGATGATTACTTTGTGCCATCTAAAAATGTTACGTATGAGCGTCACATTTTCTTTTTGTGTGAGCTGTCGATGAAAATATCGACAGTTTTGTCACTGATCTCAGAGATTTAGCCAGTTCTTGTGATTTTTCTAGCCTCACAGACAGTTTAATTAAAGACAAAATTATTCTAGGAATAAGGGACAGAAAAATCAAAGATAGGCTGTTACAAATTAAAGATTTAGATCTCAAGAAAGCCTTAGATATTTTTAGGGCAGCTGAGACTGCCTCAAAGCAATTAGGTGAAATTTGCTCCAAAAATGCAAGTTCCGACGTGCATAGAATTTCTAAAAACTATGATTGCAAGCAATCTACGATGTCACGATCTCACAGCAGCTGAAGTCGCACGAGAGCTGAGCCACCAGCTGATAAAACTTCAATGCGTCATCAATCCAGGTCCAACTTCAACAAAAAAGATGGCCGGCTCAACAAACAACAAAAGTGTGTGTGCTCTCACTGTGGTTATGATCATGTGTTTGGTAAATGCCCTGCTTTCGGGAAAAAGTGTGCAAAATGTGGTGTCTTAAATCATTTTGCTAACAAGTGCAGAAATAAGCATGTAAATAATATTGTAAATTGTAGTAATTTAAGTGATGATGATCTGTTTGTTGGTGATATTTATGTTGTCTCCAACAAAAACAAATATGGTAAATGTCAATGGCATACTGAGTTGTTGATTTGTAATAAACCTGTAAATTTTAATTTAGACTAAGGTGCTGACATATCAATTTTGAACAAAAGGGCGTTTGATTCATTAAATGCTAATGTAAAAGTTGTACCATTAAAAGCTAACCTAACCTCATACACAGGTCAGAGGTTAGATATCTTTGGTAAGTGTTCATTAAATGTTATTCATAAGAATGTCAATCATGATTTAGAGTTTTTCATCTTGTCAATTCTAAGTCTCCATGTATTCTAGGGCTCTCTGATTGTGTATCTCTTAACCTTATTAAGAAGGTTGACAGTATTGGGAATAGGCCTCAGATGTCTGAAGGACTGGTACAAAATCAAACCAGTCGTGTGTTACTAGGGCTTTCTAAGCAAATATAAGTTAAACCCTTCCTAATTAATGTACATACAAAATTTTATCAAGATATGTTAATAAATAAGCAAGACCGAAAGTTTTGTTTATTTCCCATAAAAATAACTTGAAAAACATATGTTATATATTCTCCGTGATTATTGAAGCTAAGTAAAAAATTTAAAACTCAAAATTGTTTGGTTTTTTAACTCTTTTAAATGGTTTGTGTTAAAATTGTTGATTAAAAAGATAAATAAAAACAATTTTATATAAAATAAATAATTTCATTTCAAAACTATTTTGGTTTTAAAAAAAGTCAAAAACCCATTTTTGACCATTTTGAAAACCCATAAACCCCGTTTCCATGGTCCGATCATTCTTGTTCACAAACTTGTTCAAGTAAATGCTGATTTACACCCCTGTACCAAATTCCATAAAAATCGAAGGTTGCATTCAAAAATTATTGTGTTCACAGACACATAGATTTGAACGAACATAAACACGGATACATCGTGTTCACGGGTACATATATTAATTTGAACGAACAGTGTTTTTGGCTTCTGTGGACCCCAAAACAAAAAGTATCATGGGCACGGGCTGAGTTCTTAATGTGTATAGCGTTAAATTATCCATTATTATTATTAGGTAACAATTTTAACTCTAAATATAATCAACTAATTCGGCGAACAACAAGTGGCATCAAGCCGTAGCCGAGTGAGAAAACAATTTTTTGTCCGGAGAGGACAAATTTTTTTGTCAAAAATAATTAACCTATAAAATGCTACACTCCCAGCGTGATCACTTCATCAAAACAATTTGATAACAGTTTATCAATAGGTCTTTTTGTTCCTAACCACATTAGTGATTGCTGCGTTTGTCATGTTCAATAAACTGATCATAAATGAGAGAAACGTCAAAATAATAAACACAATCACCATAATCCGAGTTTTATAGCCCCGTTACCCGGCCCCGACAACAATGGGTTGAGTTTGCGCGCCGCCCCGCCGCCAGACGACAAGAGGAAGGTTGTCGTATCGAAAGGAAGCGTGAGGTGTCGGTGCGGAAGCGCCGTGGGCGAGGGCGCCGCAGCCGCAGCCAGGGCCGTACATGACTGGCACAGTCAAGGTCCGACCTGCGAGTAGGAAAACCTGTCTTGCTAATTGTCCACACGAATTTCCACAAACGCTGGCCGCCGATTAGCGCGTGAAACCCACGATCGCGGATCGCGAGTAACCTACGGTATGTCGCCCGATAGAAGCTTTGAACCGACACGTAAAGAACAGGATATCGAAACCTTGAATAAAACCTTGTTTTAATATTGGCGGAAGTGTGCAACTTGTTTGTGAGGAAATTTTTTTTCCTTTCATTCGCATTATAAAAGTTTGTGAAATAGGTAGGTCTTAAATATCTTCAACAAATGTATCATTTTGCCACAACGTAAAATGTATCGAGTTACCGTATGTGGTCACATAACTAATGTGGAAACAACGTAATCAAATATCAAACTTCTACTATACCAAACCACTTTCTTAGTAGTTTTGTTCGCTTTCTAAAACCACCTCCTTTTATTGGGTACATTATCTATATCACTGATAAAGAGATCTCCCATATAGGTACATAAATTTGCAGGCGTGAGGTGATAACGGGAAGATCCGTAATTTAGGTTTTTTATTGGAGAGCAAGATTCTTTTTTAATATATTTTGACTGCTCCTACTCCTTACTATTGTGCTTCAACAAATGCTGGCAACAAAAAGAAACTCATTTCAAGCCATAACTTCCACTTTGTATTTTTTATAATGTTTTTATTTTTTTTTAATTTTGCCCCCTTACACCTCCCAAATAACGCCTACAGGAGGATCTAAAGAACTATTGGGCCTACTGAGCTGGAATTTTATTTTACTAAATAGTAAAACAAAGTTTACGACGCCTCGGAATTTGGAATCTCATTCGGACTTCAGGGGTCGGCTAGTTTCAATATCTGATTATCACGTAGCTTTTTCTGTGCACGTAGCGAGCCGAGGCGAGGCGACAAAGCTAGACGCTGAGTCGAAGGTTGGCCGACTCGGACAGGTGGCTTGGCGGCGAAGACAACCGGAAGTCCCACATTGAACAGGTTCCTAGCCCACACCGACGGAAAGCAATGCATAAATGGAGAGGGGCAACTTCACAACGATTGTATTATCGGGGAAGCTATTCTTTCTACTTCAATTTGCAAAGAGTATTAACTTCCCAGATGAGAAACTCTTTTTCCTATAAAAAAAACTAAACAGTTATAACTGGGTTGTCGAATTTGACGCTCTAGTGGCCAATGACTTTATTATTTTTAATCATGATGAAGCCATCCGTAGTCCTTACGGTACTATGAGGCAAGGGATTAAACTGGTCAGGTTACTAGGGTAGCCTAAGCAAAGGATCACGACTATACACATGCAAATGATATTAAAAAACGAATTTAAGAATTTTATATTCAGAAAATTTGTTTTTCAAAGTAATAAAAACCAAATTATTTTTGAAATGGACGAGAAAATTAAATTTTTAAATTAGTATTGATATGTGAAAAATTACGTTACGTATAGACATGCCGCACTTGAACATGACTTTGAACTTCTATAAAATCACGATTGAGGTATCACTAGCGTAAAAATGGAACAGTAAAAAGACCGTCAGATGGAACAGACATCGGTTGAAAATGAGAACTATAATAACGAAGGGAAAAGCACAAGACGTTTCTGTTAAGCGAGACAAAAAACTTAAGATAAAGAAATTTTTCATCTCTATAGTCTATACAAACCATTAGATTTCTATAAAATGGAAGGAAAGGAAAAGAGGAAGGCACAGCGTGCGACCAGAGGAGCGGAACAAACGGGCAAACGAGGGAAAGCGAGATGTGCAATCCCGTTATGAGCGTCCAAACAGTACTGTTAGCCTCCGCCGCGCCGCGCCGCGCCAGGCAGTGTCTGCGACTAGGCCTGCACTGGTCTGCAGCGGTAACAAAAGATTTATTGATTGGCTATAGCACATTTTCTATGAAAATTGTTGAGTTTATCCCCTGATACAGTGCCTCCGAAGCAGAGTGATAACATTAGAATTAATACGACCTACTCCCAACAAACTGTAAACCTATTAAAACAAAATAATGTTTGGAATCTCTAAGGAACGAAGCTTTGGAACACCAATCTCACATGCCCCATGCTCAATCTCACGTCCTAGTTTTGGCATTGCATTGATGTTTTAGCCTATCAAAGTGTTTTATTTAACTACACTACACCACAATTCGAACTAGTTGAAGAATAATCGCAATAAACAATCATCGGAAAAAACGCAGATCTAAATATTATTTAAAATGCATTTACATTCATGCAACCTAGTAGGGCTTCCAACGAGTTCCAACGTAGAGTTGACGATTTGGGATTTTTGCAAACGAGGTCTTTCTAATTGCGTAAACCAATGCAACCGCATATTTAACCGAGCAACCCAGAAGTTAGCTAAAGAACATTTTAGAATTATTATGTTTATATAGAAGGACTAATGCCGGTTCCCGATTTACAGTTTGCGCAGGAACGCCCTTCCCTGATACCGCCTGCTACGCGAAGTGCACGTGAGACGTTCCAAACGGACACAAAAACAAGCAGTGAAAGCGAGTTCAAGAGTCCTCTTCAGTCTACAGCAGGACCAAACATACCAGGTGGCACAAACTCATGCGTGAAAATCCGAGACTTGATTTGTGTTTAGCAAATATTTAGACTCATAACTGAAAGATTAAGGATAAAGCCGTTACACGACGAAAGATTTGTATAATAGAGTTTCTTACTACAACTATTATTAGGCCTATTGTGATATTATCATTGGCCTTTAATCTTCATATTCGAACAAATTTGAACAAAGACTTAAACTCAAATTTACTGTTAAAATTGTTAAAAATGGTTTATTAAAAGACAAGCAATTAGTACACTTAACTGATTTTGTGAAAACCATTTTTGTTTGAAATATAATGATGTTTCGCCGAATTGAAAACTTGGTTCATTTATCAGGTCTCCACTTTTCATAGAAAAAGTCTCGCATGCCATATTCATAATATTATCATATTTTAGACGAAAACGTTGGGTTTTATACTAGTGTCAAAAATTGTCCAGGCCAAATTTCACATTTATAATCATTATTTATAATGATTATTACACTCCGAAATACACTACTAATCTGTAGTACAATATTGAAACAAGCTATCTAGAATTGTTATCTTTTAGAGGATGTTTGGTTTGAAAAGCTACTACGTAAATGCCACCAGTGAAAATGCCACGCGGGGCAGGGGTGTCATCTTGTTCAACAATCTAATCAATGACTCATGACATGACGTCCAAGTAGGCCTACACCTGAGGCGCTTTATGTTGAGCAAGTCCTCCACTTAGGTTGTAGACATTTGGAACTAGTTTCTTGTTTAATCTCAATTATAATTATTATTACGTTTACAAAATAATGAACATTCGCGACAGGGGAATTGAATAGAAGGTGAAGATACGATAACTATGATTCAGTTTAATGGCGAACCACTGAACAAACCACAGAGGTTTGAAAAATAATCTAAGCTGGTAAAATAATCTTCCGATAGAACCCAAACAAACACCCAATCTTTGCGGCACGGTTAGAAAGCTTGTGTAGAACATAATTTTACACTTTAAATCTAAACTAGCCGACATATTATTGCATAGTAAAGACGCCATAATTCAAATTAATTATTCAAAACCTAAACTTTTCAACACAGTTCAACACCTGGTTACTTAGTACAAATTCGATTAGGACAGTTTAGTATATACTTAGCCCCGTTATCAGTTATCAGTTAGATAATTTGATAAATAATTTAGGCCTTACATAATTTCATGCTATGGTAGGCCTAAATTATCCGGGGCAATACATTGTACCCCGAATTTTCATAATGCAAGAAAAAGCAGTCAGGACAAATGATTTATCTTGTTCATGGCAAGTTGAGATAACGCCACAACTTGCTTCCGCGCTAAAGCCTTTATAGTCAAATTTCGCGGGGTTTAACATAATATGTTTTTATAGCTATATTATTTAGCCTTTCCACAATTTGGGAACCTTACTTTTAATAAGAATAGATTTCTAAGAATTGATAAAAAATACGTTACGACAACAACTTTTAATTCATAAATGATGCGTTTTTATTATTTTTAGATTTTATATTTCACTGATACTGCATCTTTTTTTAATCGAGGTGGCAGTTGTGTTGTGGGACGGGAGGTGGCTGTAGGGAGGAGAGGGGGGAGTCAGTCACCCCCTGCTGTGTCGCCGGACTGACCCTGTTTATTTCCCTCCTCCCCTTCCCCCCACTCATCCCCCTCCCCCCCTCCCCCCGGCGGTGATACTGTACATGCAATCGACCAAGCTCACTTCACCTTGCGTTATGCAATACTGATCAACTAATCAACTGTAACTTGTTGGCTTTTTTGTGCATATGATCGAATTTTTATTAACCTCATAAGGGAGTGTTGGAGTACCGCCATGTTGGATTTATTTCAAATAAAAGCAATGATAAATTTGTCCCCGCCAATTTTCTTATAATTTCTTTTTTTAAGTCCGATTGGTTCAGAATAAATTGTATTTGAATCTTAATTAAATTTGCCGTGCCTTTAGCAAGATCAATTCTTTGTCAATATTTTATGTAAAATGTTTTTAGAGTAGGTCTAGTAAAAACTGATTTTGTTTGATTCATTTAGCAAGAAAACCTACTTGTTATTACAGATTCTTTTTGCAAACCACGTCTTAATTAGGGTTACCATATTCTCCAGGATGAAAAATAGGACACTTACAGTGGGCCTACACAAAAATCTGGATTCCTGCCACCCCTCCCCCTTAAATTAAATTTCATAGAGTGGGGAGCAAACAAATGTTTAAATTTACAAATTACAAATCTGTAGATTTTAAGAACTGTATAAAAATGACAATTGTATGATTTTGTACACGATAATACATAATAAAATTAAGTTAATTTTAAGAAATCTGCTATCCAATGTACTATTTTGTGACTAAACTTAAGTAAAATTTTATCCAATTGGAATAACCTACAAATAAACAAAGTTTTAGCTGAAGATATTTAATACAGTAGGCCTAACTAGATGTTTTACAGAATTTTCTTATTTTTTATAGGGAAGTCAGCCAGAATGCATTTACAAAAACAGTAGTTATTTGCTGATTGTCATGGCCTTTTCTTGAGAGTAAAACGAAATCTGTTAGTTTCAATTTTAAGTTATTACTGATCTCTACTGAACAAGAGATCAGTGTGTTACAATAACAATGAAATCAAAATTAATAATTATAGGTTACTTTTGTTTTATAAAATCCATATTAAAGGCTACAGAGTGTAACCTAAATAATAGCCTGACCATCAGCTAGTAAAAGCTCAACAACAAAAAAACACAGATGAATAGACAAAACAATACCAAATTTTACTTTCTCCCCCTACATCATAGTAGGGTGGAGAAAGTATTAATTTAGTCAAAATTTTCGAACTTGAGTTATTGGTGGATTTGTCTGTTTTGGTGACCCCTGAGTCCAAACAAGTGGTGTTAAGAGAGATGTCTGCTTGTGTGTAGTGTTTGTGTGTCTGGTTGTTAACAGAGCTAGAGAAGAACCCAATGAACCGATTTTTATGAAACTTGGTAAGTAGGTCCCAATCCCCAATAATTCCAGGCGTTTTCCTTTATTTTTTTTTAAGGGCAGTTCAGCCCCAAAAACCCACAAAAAATGAGAAAATCCAAAATTTTTAAAAACAGCTCTAACGATTTTAATTTAAATGATGTGGTTTACTAAGGATAAGAAATCTAATAAAATGACAACCCCGCATCTCAGAGAAAACTCGTGCTCAAAAGTAATCTATACTTATTTAATACACTAAGGGGGGCAAGGGTTTTTTTAGAAAACTCCTATTTTCAACTGATTTTCAAGTTTATTTGGTGTCATGGGATAGGGCTTGGTCTGTAGTTGTTTCTGCCGGAAATTGATGAAAATCGGACTTAAAATAACACTCACGGGTGAAATAATAAAACGTCTTCCAACACTACTCGATATATTTACACTTATACTGTAATTGTATACTTATAAAGATCTTATAGCAGCCATTATAAGATCTTTCATATACCCGGTGTCTCACGTAAGGTGTCTCAAATCTATTATAGATCAACAGTAAGTCCTACAATCTTGAAATAAAATCATTTCCCACTAAATTGACCCCCAAGGAATAATTTTAAAATATTTTTAACGTTGTATAAATACAGGGTGTTCCAAAAACTGGGGGTCATAGGTTCGAATCTCGGATATTTTAAATGAAAACATATGTCATATTATACACCATTAGAAAGGTCTATTTAATACGAACATTTTGGTGAAAGCAGAATTTAGTTGCATTTATTCGTTTCAAAATGGCGTCCATTTTTGTAGCCAAAATCAAAATTTATAGAATGCCCTGTAATTATTTTATTATTTTTCATAAATGACTTCTGATTCAAAATACTTATTTGAAATAAGCTAAGCTTTACAATGATTTGTCACAAAACCACATTTATTAAAAAACTAAAATTTCCAAAATTTAATATTTTTGAAAATGTTTACATAAACAAAACTCAAACATTTTAAAAACAAACACATGTCATTTTGTACATCATATTAAAGCCCTCGTTAAATTGAGCAACTTTATAATTTACTCCTTCTTTCATTGTTGCCATACCATTAAATTAACATGCAAGTTATATGGGAAAATGACATTATTACTACAAAACCATAAGAGATACGCTATTAGTGTAAATTATAAAGTTGCTCAGTTTAGCGAGGGCTTTATTATGATGTACAAAATTACACGTGTTTGTATTTAAAATTTTTTAGTTTTGTTTATGTAAACATTTTCAAAAATATTAAATTTTGGAAATTTTATTTTTTTAATAAATGTGGTCTTGTGACATATCATTGTAAAGCTTAGCTTATTTCAAATAAGTATTTTGAATCAGAAGTCATTTATGGCAAATAATAAAATAATTACAGCGTATTCTGTAAATTTTCATTTTGGCTACAAAAATGGACGCCATTTTGAAACGAATAAAGATAACTGAATTCTGCTATCACCAAAATGTTTGTATTAAAGAGACCTTTCTAATGATGTATAATGTGACATATGTTTGTACTTGAAATTTCCGAGATTCGAACCTGTGACCCCCAGTTTTTTGAACACCCTGTATTTATACAATGTTAACAATATTTTTAAATTATTCCTTGGGGTTAATTTAGTGGGAAATGATTTTATTTCAAGATTGTAGGACAAACTGTTGATCTATAATCGATTTGAGACACCTTACATGAGACACCCGGTATATTTACCGTCTTGTATACAATTACAGTATAAGTGTAAATATATTGAGTAGTGTTGGAAGACGTTTTATTATTTCACTCGTGAGTAACAATTCCAACACGTATAATGCTAATCAAGAAGTTATTTAAAATAATAACAAACAAAAATTTAATTTGAAATTGTCCCATTAGAATAACATTGGGATTGGGTTGAGCATTCAAAACATCTGTTAATGTACAGCTGTAAATATGTGTAGTTTTTTGTGATTGCTGATATTCACAATACTGGATTGGTCAGATGTAGTTGATATAGATTGATGTGGATTGAGATGTAGTAGAACTAATGTAACTTTTGCACTGTATCAAAATATATTGCTCTATTTCGTGCAACAAGTAGACTAGTAAAGCTTAAAGTGTTTAAATTTTTTTTCTAAAAAAAAGGTGAAATTTAAATAAATTTTACTAAACACCATTAAATCAAGCTCAAAAAAAAGTAACTCCATATTTAAATTACTGCTTTAAGTCATTTGGTTGCGGTGAAAATTCTTTTTTTCGCTTGGCGGTAAACGCAGTACGTTTCAGACGCGCATAGAGTCAAACTCTTGCTGCGCAGCTGGTAGCTATCTGACTGAGCCGTCAAGACATTGTTTTTTTGGAGGCTTTGGAAACAAACATAATTCACTACGAAATACAGTATAGTCTTGATTAGTTTTTTGCATATCTGTCTATATGTTTCTGTAAATATTTATTTATCTCTTTTGTAGGTTAAGATATCAAATAAAAACTCAGCTTGACAGTTTGAGTAATTAAAGTGCTTTATTGTATTTAGGGTGATTTGGTTCGTAGTGGTTTGCGTGGCGGACCTCGGTACCATGGCAGTTATGGGTTCGAATCTACGTTCTGCCAGGACATTTTTATTAGTACAGTTCACTTCTACTGTAGGGGCTTATCCCCTTACTTTCTCTAATACGATCCACGCACCTCTATGTGGATGGGGCAAAGTAAAGCAAAAAGAGGCATGTCAACCTCTCTTATAAATTACATTCTCAACTTTTTTTCAAATTAGAATCTATATTATTTCTGCACCATTATCCAGAATCCAAGTATGTCCATGCAATTTTTCTGGTAACCCAGTTGTAGGTAAAGCAATTTCCTCAATTCCAACTTATTTGTCTTCATTAAAAGAGTTTCCATTTTGGTTTACTCTCTTATTACTCGTCCAAGTTTTATCTTTAATCTGTCAATATTTCATTTTCGTCCCTAGGCTTCTCTGAATTTCTATATTGAACATTCTAATTTCGGTACCATTTAACAATGTGGCCCTTGTCCCCCATGGTAAACATACAAAATCTTCCGTTTTATTATTACCTTTATTTTTTACAGAATGTTTCTTTTCTCTTCCACATCATTGATAGTAAAACTTTAAGATGAGATTCTCTTTCCGCTTCCTTGTGTTTCCAGATTAAATTCTCTTGATGAATCTGGGCTTTACCATATGTTATATCTTTAAGCCTACTCATTGCTTGAATCATTGTTCCATATTTCCTTGGAAGTACTGCTACTGCAATACCTGTTAGAGATCTTGTTGTAAAACTTCTATCAAGGCTATTGTCTGTGAAGATCTGTAATACAGTACTTTTATTGTACTGTTGAGTAGTAATTCCATCAGTTTTCTTTACATTTATCAAATCCTTCAACCGATTTATTTCATATTTATAAAAGAGGATGTTTTTTCAGATATAAAGTCAAGTCAAGTAGGCAATCTTAAGCTTCTCTAGCAGTCATACAATCTTAAATTTCATTCAATATTTCAAAGGATTTTTTTCATAAATCAGTTCTACGGCTAAAATGTTCTGTTTTCTCCACCTTGCTCTTTATTTCCTTTGGTGCTATGATACTTAGCTTAGGATTATTTTCTCCATCACACACATAGTAAAGTAAAATTAGGGTTTTAGATCGGCAACTGATGTGCGTTCACAAAAATTTGATGAGAGCTTCTTTTAAACACTATAATTAAAGATCCGATGAGTCCCCAAAAAATAAAGTTGTTTTTCACCTATAAAACCACTTTTCAAAATGGCAGTTTTTTGTAAATGGGTTACATTTTGAAAAAAGGTTTTTATTTTTATTTTTCAACTGCATTTCTCAATATAATGTTGTGGCACCAACACCGATAATTTTTGGATGGGAAGTAGTTCATTTTGACCGGTCGTTAATTTTTGTCCGCCATCTTGGATCCGCCATATTGGATGAAAGTTATTTTTTTATAATGTAAAGACAGTGTTGTGACACATCATTTCAAAGTAGATTATTACACTGATTACAATGCCGCATTCCGTTTTTTAAAATCTTGGTTTGTTTTAAAGATACGCTCAAATAAAAAATAAAAAAACATTACTATAAATTTCTTATGAACATTTTGAACTTTAAATTTATTTTGCATTATTTTTCTTTTATATCTAGTTCTAATTGAGGAATGCTGTTCATTGTGACCTTAAAATACTCAGTAATAATACGGCATTGATTTTAGGTATTCTTCATTCAATTTGGAGGATACTGAGACGAGTTATATGCTTCTATTTAATAGGAAATTCGATTTTTTTTAAATTCGCTTTTAGTTAAAGATTGATATCTCAAGTTCTAAATAAGACACAAGGTTAATTCTGGTCTTAAAACAACTAGTACATCAATGTCTTTAATTTGAGTTGCTGACCATTGAAATTCGTTGGATTTTAAGTGGCTTATAACTGTCTAATCAACATAAAATTTATTGGTTCCTGAAATTCGTCTTCAGTTAAAGACATACAACTCAAGTTGTAAATGAGATTAAAGGTTCGTTTTGGTCTTAAATTACACGGTACATTATTGGCTTTAATTCCATATATTGATTGTTAAAATTGAATACGTGTAAGACGTGATTTTATAAACTTTTAAATAAAAAATATTTCCATTTCTGAAATTTGGGTAAAGTTTCAAATTTACAAACCAATTCAAACCAAGCCAATTCAAACGAACAAAAACTCTAAAGAAGCCCAATGATCCGCTGAGTGATCTGATACCAAAATTAACAGCCTATCCTAATTAGAACAGTATAATGAAGATAAATAAAAAATAAATAAATTCAAAATTTGAAACGTCCATAAGAAATGTGTAGAGAATAATTTTAATTTCCGTATATCTTTGAAACGGAAAAATATTTTCAAAAACGGATTGTGGCATTGTAATCAGCGAAAAAATCTATTCTGAAATGATGTGTCACAACACTATCTTTACATTAGAAAAAAACAACTTGTATCCAATATGGCGGATCCAAGATGGCGGCGAAAAAATAAAGACCATTAAAAAAAAAGTATTTAGCACTCAACAATTATTGACGTTAGCCCCACAACTTAATATTGAGGAGATGCACGTAAAAAATGAAAAAGGAAAGCTTTTTCAAAATTTTTCCCATTACAAAAGAACCGCCATTTTGAAAAGTGATTTTATGGGTCTAAAACAACTTTATTTTTTGGGGACTCATCGAATCTCTTTTTCTAGAGCTTAAAAGAAGGTTTCTTGAAAATTTCATGAACGCACATCAGTTGCCGATCAAAAGGTCGTTTTTGGCCTTATTTTACTGTACTACACAATTTCATAACTGAATGGCTTCCACCAGTAATGTTGTAAGCAACAAAATCTAAATTTTACAATAATTAAAAATATATATAAATAAACCCAATTAATTTTTTATGTTTTTTATGTATACAACATTTAAATAGTCGTAATAAGGAATAATATAACATTATCAAGTGTAATAAATAAGTTATAACCAAAAACGTGATTTAAAAAATGCAAAAATTTTGTAATAACAATGTTTTGCCGATTTTTGAGGCTAAATGGCGGTTGCAACGTTATTAGGCATTATAAACACAACTCACATTTTATAGAAACATTGAGTTATATTATATATAATATTAATACAATATAAAAAGAAATACATAAATTATAAAATTTAAATATCTTATTGGCATTTACAATTTTACTGCATGTACTTCAATTAGTGGCTGTTTTCCTGGCACTGGTTTTAATTTATACAGGGTGTCGGGTGTCACAAAAAACTGTGACTGGCTATGCATATTCGTATTCCACGCATAAAAATAAATAAAAAATGTTTAGTGAAATTTTCTTCGTAACAGCTTTATCTAGCCACTATCCGCCATTTTATTTTTTACACTAAATAATTAAGTTCATATTTGGCATGGACCTTTAACACTCTAATTTGCATTTTTTGACGCTTGATAAAATTTGGTATATATACTTTTACTAGGTATAGTTTGACTTACATTTACTGACAAAACCGATTTGGTAGAAAACCTACGTACTCAATCCCATGGTTTTTATGAGGCAATAGAAAAAATACCAAATTATGTTGAAATTGGCTGAGTACGAAGATCTGCTGTGACAGGGGTATTTTTAGCGAATTTCCCATAGGGAATAAGCTATTACCGTAGGTCTCATGGTAAGACCTAAGCCCGGGACCATGTTACTTTTTCGTTTTTAGGTGCCCAGAGACCAAAAATAATAGTCATTAAAATTTTTATATATATGTATGTGTCCCTAGACACGATAACTCTCGTAAAAACGGTCTGATTGACACCAAATTTGGTAGAGATGTGTAATCCTACGTTTATTCGGATGAGTTCGTAAACCAGACATATCGACCTACCGGAAGGGGTAGTTTTGGGGGGTTTTGTACCCCAAAAATGGGTTTTTTTGCATTTTTCATGTGTAATTTTAAATTTTTTTAAATTTTTACTTGGACCATTGGATTTAGCTAAAAAAAACAATTTAGTATTTTGAAGCTTTGTTCTATCTCCATTGGTTACCGAGATATTGAAGAGTCTAAAGACAGTACATTGTATTTTGGGGCTCCAATGTTAATCTTATGGAGAATTGGGATGTGTTAATATTTCACTTATTAAGCAATATTTTTGGACGAAACTTGGTATTCAGCTTCATTTGGTTGAGATTCACCCATTTAAAATAAAAAATCTTGGTTTTTAGCGAATTTCCCTATAGGGAATACGCTATTACGGTAGTAGTCACGGTAAGACCTAAGCCCGGGACCATGATACTTTTTCGTTTTGAGGTCCCTAGAAGATAAAAACACCGTTCGTTCAAATTGATATAGGCTATATGTATATATATATATATATATATATATATATATATATATATATATATATATGTCTATTTTACATTCAAATTGTAGGGCTGCTAATATAATTAGTATAAGAAACATATTTAACAAAAGCACCCTTTCAGAATCAATCTTTTTATTTTTTGACTACATGTTTTGGGACTTAGCCCATCTTCATGACTTCAAGATCCTAACCAGGCCCGTGCTGGCCCACCGGGACACCGGGACGTATCCCGGTGCGCCCACCGCGTAGAGAATTTTTGGCGCCCTCCAGTCCAAAACAAAAATTGCTTCAAAGATGACTTATGTAACAGCTTTAAACGTCGTCTTAAATAAACAAAACATTAATTTATATTGATATAATTTAATCCGGAACATTCTTGGACTAGGATAATCGACGATATTACCGAGCGAAAGACTGAATTCTACTACTAAATGGAACTCATGGTCCACACGGCAGGGCGCCGGGCGCCCTCGGCCACGGCCAGTGATGAGTGTAGAGGGGGGAGGGGGTGGAACGAGAGCCTGCCATTGCCATCTTCATTTCGTCTGCCTGTTGACATTTGTCACCATAATCAGTGTCAACAACCTCAAGCAGTATGCCTATTTGTAAAATGTGTGGTACATTATTCTGCGACTTTTTGCTCTTCTTGTGCAAGTTTCTTATTCCTTATAATAAAGGTGTCTTAAGTGGCGTGGTTTTTCTCTTGTTTATATTAAGGCTGGAACAACGAGGTTAACCTGAGTGCTACAAAGATAGGCAAAATTTCCCCCTGTTGATTTACGTCATTTTAAACACGATTCCCCCTGTTTCTTTCGTTAACAGTCCTTTGTGCACAGTTTCCCATTTTGTATATGCCATTTTACCAACGAGGTTGAATAGACATAGAGTGCTCATCACATCAATTTTCTGTTCCTTTTTGCTTTGCGCCATTTTAATTCCCGCCGTTTCCTTGGCAACCATCCCACACTTTACTCTCGTTTCTTTGATTACTAGTTTTAGCTATTCTGATTGGTCGCTACAAGCTGCAAAAATTACTGATGATAGTTTTAAAACATATTCTTATTTGTTGTTTGTTTTTAAGTTAGATTTATTTGATGGTCTGTGAGCAGGCTATTGAAAATGGTTACCTTAGAAACGTCGAATAGGTTTGGGCAAAATGGTAAATTACCGTTGGGAAAGTGTAAACAAAGGACTAGTTACCAAGGAAACGGAGGGAATCATGGGTTAAATGGCGCCGGTCAAAAGGGAGCAGTTTTGAGCTTGTTGTTTTAGGCTTGTTGTGGCCAACCAGAATAGCTAAAACTTGTTACTAAGGAAACTTGAGTAAAGTGTGGGTTGGTTAACAAGAAAACAGCGGGAATTGTGGGTAAAATGGCGCAAATCAACAGGGGACAAAATTAACATATTTATCACTCTAGGCCTATATGTTGTTTAACTTCGTTGGGCTGGACACTATCTCGGAAGAATCTCTCTCGCCATAAGGTTAATTTTAACATGAGAGTTATTGAAGTTTACTGCTATGATGGTGGGTACTACTCTTTCTTCCAAAAGTTATTAGTTATGAACAATAAAACTGAGTTTACACCATTCGACGTTTTAAATAACATTTTTTGCACATCAGCGGAATTATTTTCTTAAATTCCATCACAATTTGTGTTTTAGTGCAAACTGCATCGTTGGGTAAATCAGTTGTGTTTAGGCATTAACAAATCAATGAGAAAATACTAGATTACCTCGGAAACAACAAATGTTAGATGCGTGTGGTTATAATTGTGTCCTTACAGCAAGGATATGTAATCAGTGCAAAACTGTGAACAGCCCTCGGTGTATTTTTTTATTTATTTTTTTGAATGTTTTTTTAAGTGATATAGAAAGACGGTTAATATTTACTTTTCATTGTTATTTGAAGGCTAAATCACTGCAATATCAGGGTCTGCCAAAGCAACTAATGTCAAATAGTGAATAACTATGAACGAAGATCGAACCCGTGGCCGAATCTGACCGCAAGGTGACTGTCACACGGCAGGAAGGTGACTAGTGTAGTTTGCCGGTCCCCATAGTCACCGCGACTGCCGAACGCCCAGCAACAATGGTAAAGGAAACTGTGAACTGTGATTACTGTGATCGGTAACTGTGATTTTGAGGTTATATATGACTCGATCAATAATATTACCGGTCATATCGCGGGGAAATTGTCCGCAGACATCATGTTTTACTGTTTCAAGGCATATCAAGTCTAAAACCAGGAATGGTGAAATAATAAGTATCTATAAATTTGTTTAGCTTAATTAATTGTGATGCGGCTTGTCAGTAACTGGGATCGCGTCGCAGTGTCGTATATGGCTGCACCGGTGTGGCACCTTTATTACAACAAAATTATCGAATACTATAGACCCTATTGAAAATTGTCTCACCTTAATTTTTTAGTGTTGGATACTTTTTGTTAGTACGTTATCATTGTGTGTTCAGTGTTATATGCAATAAAGAAATTATTTAGTAAATTCTGGCAGTTTTTTTCTGACCTGTATGTCATCGAAATAATGTCTTTAATTTTGGTTGTTGTTAGGCCTACTTTATTGTTACTGTATTTTTTAAGAAATTAACTAGTAAATTCTGACAACTTAAAAAATGTATGTATACACTATTTGTTTCTTAATTATTTTTTGTGTTAGTTATCCATTGTTAGTATTTTGTTATTATGCGAATTTAGTATAATGAAATTAAGAAATTAACTAGTAAACTCTTGCAATTTTTATTGAATGTATGTATTAAAAATTAATAGTTTGTGTCAGTTGTTTTATTGTTAGAATGTTGTTTTTGTGTGTTTATCATACCAATGACCATTTCAAAAAAAAAAAAATAATAATAATAATTATTATTATTATTATTATTATTTTTAAAATGGATCAAATTTCTCAAAAACGGCAAATTATACAAAATTTTACAGGAGACAAAAAGGTTGACAAATTAAATTAGCTAAACAATAATACCAAAGTTTTAAAGCTCTGACAACAAGTAATGGAGTTATTGAGATTTTTCTAAGAAAATAACCTAAATTTGCATTATAATAAATGCTAAATCAATGTTTTTCTGAAGTAAAATCTCAATAACTCTGTTATTTGTTGTCGGATCTTTACAAATTTGGCATCTTTGTTTAGATAATTTAATTTTCCAACTTTTTAGTATCATGTAAAATTTTTATACAATTTACCGTTTTTGAGAAATTTGAGTTTAAACTTAAAATGGCCGCCATTTTGAAAATACAAATCGGATAAACATAATTATTTTTTTTGAAAATGGTCATTGGTATGATAAAGGTTCGTGCCAAATATGACTTTAATACACATATCTGCTACGGAATAAAAAATTATTAAGTGTAAAAAACAAAATGGTGGCTAGCGGCTTAACGAAGCGTTTTAGGACATGCACATGATGAAGGGAACTTTTTTGCTTATTTTGATGTGGGCAATGACCTCCGCGGACTTTCTGAAATGTTTTTTCCGAACACCCTGTATATTATTTGCACAAAGTGGATTTAAAGCTTTATCAAATTGTTTGAGATTTGTATTTAGGGGTTAAAATTTTAAAATATATTAACTATATTCCATACTGTAAGACCCAATTTAAGTCTCCTGGTGACAACAAAAGGGTGGAAGGGTGGTTGAGGGGTTACACTGGCGCCCTTTGGCCAGGGCCGTCCACCGCCCTAAGAAGAGAGCCAGCACGGGCCTGATCCTAACAACAGATCCAACAAATGAATATCTAAAGAAAACTAATAATATAATCTCCAACTGCAAAACCATACCAAAAGACGAACAATACAGGCTGAAAATGATAAACCCAAAAGCCCCAAAACTTAAAGGTCAACCAAAAACTCACAAAGCTGGTATACCCATTAGACCGATTGTGAACTTTCGGACAGCCCCAACTTTCAATGTATGTAAGTATTTGAATAATAAGATTAAAAGTAGCTTAGCATGGGAAGAAAACTATACAATAAAAAATACCACTGAACTAATTGACCACATTAAAGATGTTAACATACCGTACCTGATAACTGTTTGTTCGTATCATTCGATATCAAAGATATGTACTCCAACATTCCCCCAAAAGAGACTATAAAAATATTAGAATCACATTTAAAGGAAAGTAAAACGTTAAGCCTACAGAAAATAAAAGATATAATTACTCACTACAATATGTACTAATCAAAATTATTTTGAATTAAATTCAACATTCTACCAACAAGAAAACGGCCTAGCAATGGGATCACCTCTTTCGGGATTACTTTCGGGTATATTTATTCATAATCTAGAAATTACTAAAATTATCAACGACATTAACCCTTACAAAAACAAGATCATATATTGGTACCGTTATGTGGACGACATCCTTTGTTTATTTCAAGGAAATGAAAACGAAATTGAAGAGTTTCTTACTTATCAGTTTCTTACTTACTAAACTCACTTTCTGAAAAAATAAAATTCAAAAAAGAAATACAAAGGGAAGAGATTAATTTCTTGGATGTCACAATTGCCAAAAACAGGAACCAGCACGCCTTCAAAATTTATAGAAAACCCACACAAACAGATCTATTGATCCCTTCTAAATCTAACCATCCCTGGAAATATAAGATGGCTGGTTTCCGATCCATGGTAAATAGATTACTAAATGTACCACTAACAAAAGAAGAATATGAAAAAGAAAGAAATATTATCAAATTTCTAGCCAAGAAAAATGGGTATAAAGCAGACATTATAGATAAAATGATAAAAAATATAAAGAGAAAAAGAAACAAAAGATCAAAATGAGGATAAAAAGAAACTCTACATGAAAGTGCCATACAATACAATGATCAACAAGGCAATACGGAAGACTTTTGAAAGCACAGATTATAAATTAAGCTATGAAAACCGAAACAATGCCTTCAACCTGATTAGTAAACTTTCCAAACATGAAGAAAGAAAAGCTAATGATTATTCACAATCAGGACTGTATAAGATCAAATGCTCGGATTGCGACAAATATTACATCGGTCAGACAGGGAGGTCATTTCAATCACGCTTCAGAGAACACATTCAAGCACTAAGAAGCAATAATAAAACAACCATGAAATCTAACTATGCTGAACACCTCCTGTCTAATAACCACACCTACACGAGCATAAAAGAAAATTTAGAAGTCTTATACTACATGTCCAAGGGTGAGAAAATGAACGTTACAGAGGAATTAAAAATATTCATGGCACATAAAGAAAATCCTCAACAGCTAATAAACAATCAGATTCCGTCAAATAACCCAATCTTTGACAAAATCATTCACCTACATATGAAATAAATAATGAGAAGAAGTTCAACCAGTAAAGTGAAACGGATGATAATTTTATAAAAATGTTTAATTATTTATTTATTTATTTACTAATAGTCTGTAGGTTAAGATATTTGTACAATGACCATGAAGATGGGCTAAGTCCCGAAACATGTAGTCAAAAAATAAAAAGATTGATTCTGAAAGGGTGCACTTGTTAAATATGTTTCTTATACTAACTATATATATATATATATGAGGAGGTAACTTTCAAAAGGTGATTTGTCACAAAAAATTTTTTTTGACATATTGGTATCACTGGATTCCTTTAACAAAATCCTAAAACATGTGAACAATATTTTGCATTAAAACGACATTTGTCCCATTTAAAAACAGTAAACAAAATCTGGGTTTGGAGCAAAAAGCATTTTGTCCATGGGGTGTTTTCAGTTCAAAAGGTATTTAGTCCATTGAGCCAATGGCAGCGCTGCATTATGTAAACAAATCCCAGGTTGCTAGGTTACAGCAGAAGCATGTTGTTTGTGTTTGGTGAATTAGTTGAGGTTATAAGTAGTGGAGTGTGTACTGTTGTAAGGTTAATTCGAGTGCTGGTTTGTGTAAATAAAGTGATAATTTATTACTATGGAAGAAGTGGATGGAAGTGTGAGTGTTGGAGAGGTGACTGTTGGGAGTAGGAAAAGGAACAAACGGGGGACTGCACGAGAAACAGCAAAAAGGTTAAGGTACTCCCAACCTAAAAGAGCTTTAGTTTTCAACCCATGCACTCATAACACAAAAAGGTTTGCATGTGTTAAATTCAAACCTAAACATTTGAAAAACTTCAAAGATTATTTATACCAAAAACCTGACAAAACAATGCAAGACTTCATTATAGGTAATTTAGTTGCTACTCGATCTGTGAAACGGCGTAGGCCTAGGCCTGTTCATATTTAAAAACTGCATATTTAAAAACTTGTGACTGAACCTAAATTAAAAATAAAAGTGCTATTATACTAGGCCAGCATTTTTGTTTTAATTTTTGTTAGTTTTTAGCGTTTGTTTAACATTGATTCCTGTATAATAAAATAGTATTCTTTTCAAACAGAGTTTTGTCCCTTTGTTATTATTGAATCAAAAGGTATTTTGTCCATTGAGTTGGTTCAAAAGGTAATTTGTCCATATTTTATATAACAATTACTAATTTTAGGAGAAAGAAATATTTCTAATCCTTGATGAAATAAGAGTTTTTAGTTATAATAAGTTTATTTCGTTAAAACTTGTTTCTGTAGGGTATTTATATCTCATGATATACGTTTTCTGCCTTTCCTGAAAAGTCGGATTACTGTGACAAATCACCTTTTGAAAGTTACCTCCTCATATATATATATATATATATATATATTACTGTAAAAATAATTAACCTTAGTACCCTTAAATTCATTTTATTTGACACTAACACGTGTTTCGGACAATTTATGCCATGATCACAGTGTGTTAATTATTTTTACAGTAATATTGAAAGTAGCCCTCCTTGGTGAAAATAAAGTAAAAATATATATATATATATATATCTATGTGTCCGTGAACACGATAACTTTTGAACGGAACCTCCGATTTTGATGAAATTTGCTACAGGGGTGTAAGCCAGCATCTACTAGGTTGAGTTCGCGAACCAGAATGATCGGACCATTGGAACGGGGTTTTATGGGGTTTCAAAAGGGTTATAAATGGGTTTTTGGCATTTTTTGACCTTAATTTTTATAATTCAACAATTTTAACTGAAACCATTTAAAAGAGCTTAAAAAAACAAACAATTTGGTATTTTGAATTTTTATCTTAGCATAACTGGTTACGGGAAAAATAAAAAAATGTGTTTTCCATGTTATTCTTATGGGAAATCAAGAAAAGCCTATATCTTGCTTATTTATTGACATAACTTAATTAAATTTGGTATGTACATTATCTAGATAAGGTTTAACTTATACTTGCTTACAAAACCCATATGTCGGCAAACCTACATACTCACCCCCATGGGGTTTATGGGGAAAATAAACAGAACAACATAACCTTATAAAATTTGGTATGTACAATCCCTAGGTAGGATTTAACTTATATTTACCAACTAAACCCATATTATGGCGGCAAACCTACATACTCTCATCCCCATGGATTTTATGGGGAAATAGAAAATATACCAAAATTCCATTGGAAATTCGCTGAGTACGCAGGTCTGCTGCGACGGGGGTGTACTTATCATGGCAGCAAAACTGCATACTCTCCCATGTTAATCATATGGAGAATAGGCAAACTGTTTTATTTATGGACAGATATTGATGAAACTTACTATATGGCTTTATATGGTCGAAATAAATTTTTTCTATGCTAAAAACCTACTTTTAGTGTCCCCCATGGCAACATACCTGCATACTCTTTCCCTATATTTATCTTAAGAGTCTGCACTACCTGCGCCATCTTGGATTTTTAGTCCCATAAGAACAATGTTAAATTCAAAACATTACTGTTGTCTTTGAAACACCATATCTCGATAATCTTACATCGGATTTGCATGAAACTTGAATATGTTCACCATAAGGGAATGGCGGAGTGTATGACGTGGATAGATTTTCAATAAACCTACTAAAAATTGTTTAAAAGTGGTTTAAAAGTGGTGTAAAATATGTTTATATTTTATTTGTTATTCGAGTGGAAAAATTTTTTAATTAATTTTCTATCACATCAAGCACTAGATACTATGGTAACATTTAAAATGACATCAAGTTTGAATTTTTCCGATGAAAAACAAACTCAAAGTGATGTTTCAAATTTAACATTGCTCTTATGGGACAAACTGCCGAGATGGCGCAGGTAGTGCAGACTCTTAAGGAGAATAGACATTTACTTCCCTATTTATGAGCACGTGATGAAATTTTGTTTACAAGTTTAGCTGGTCAAAATTAATATTACTAATTTGGAAATTCGCTGAGTACGCAGGTCTGCTGCGACGGGGGGTATTATTTTTGTCATGAGGATTATTAATTATATAATCACAAACTTCTTTGTTGATGAAACAAGAATATTTATTTGAAATTTGCTGAGTATGTACGTCTGCTTTGACGGGGTTATTTTATATTCCCATTAACACCATGGGAGTGCAATACCATTATACTGCAAATGAATCGAGTACTGAACGAATGAATCAAGAGTCAATACCATGACCATGAGGAATTTGGTATGTAGGTTTGCCGTCACATGGGTTTTGTAAGTAAATACAAAGTTGAAATGATTCAAGACCATGTCAATGAGCACACTTTCCAACATCTTGAGAATCACTGACCATGACAACTTCCCAATCATGTGATTGCGGCAAGGACCAAAGAAGTAACATAGTAAGTCTAATATAAATATAAAGAGAACAAACTCATTCCAATACCTTCACTATGATAGTTGTCATCCTCCACATATAAAGAAGCAATACCAAAAGGACTGGCAGAGAGAGCAATGAATTTATGTTCTGAACGAAAATATGTAGAAAAATATACAAACACGTAAAAATGTTTTTGGTAGCTTTTGGCGATCAAGGTTATCCAAGAAACTATTGAGCAATAAACTTAATCCCAAGAATTTTAATGCTAAAGCAACAAATTTCAATAAAGATGATCCAAAGTTTAATATAACTTACCATCCAGGTTTATATTTTAAACTGAAAATTACCTTTAACGTCTTACAGAAATCATCCTCTGCAAATGAACTATTTAAAAGAGTACCAAGAATTAGCTTCAAAAGACCTCCAGTCCTCAAAGAAATATAATCAAGACCAAAACTACCCCCTGAAACTATTGAAAAGAAAAATTTTAAAAAGAAAAGAGCTGAGCCTTGTAAGAAACCTAGATGCCTTGTATGTAAAATGTTCACGGGCTCATCTTCTTTTACAAGCCACAATACAAAGAAATCGTATAATATCAAAGACCATCTCTCGTGTGATTCCTCAAACATTGTATATCAGATTAAATGCAATCAATGCCAAATAAACGGTAATTATCAGATAACTGACACATACTTTCTCCGAAAAATATAAAAAAACTGTTAAAGCCTCCAAACAACAATGTCTCTTGTAATTTGTTTTTTTTTATAAAATTTACCGTTTTTGAGATATTTGAGTTTACAAATTTAAAATGGCCGCCATTTTGAAAATATGCATTGGAAAAAAATAATTTTTATTGTGGAAATGGACATTAGTATTATAAAGATCCATGCCAAATACAAAGTTCCTAGATCAATCCGTCACTGAAATAAAAAATTATTAAGTGGAAAAAACAAAATGGCGGATATCTGGGTAAATATGCATTTTAGGACATACCTTCATAGGAACTTTTTTGCTTATTTTGACCCAATTAGTCATACTAGTATACATATTGCTTGAAATCGAGCGATTTATTTAAATACATTACAAATGTTACTTTAGTTCTAAATCAATGACATCCGACCAATCCAATAATGTGAATATCTTTAATCGCCAATAACTACACGTATTTACAGCTGATTATTAACAGATGTTTCAAATGCCCGGAATTAATAAAGAGGACTGAATTAATAAACAATTCAGTCCCCAATGTTATTTAAATGGGAAATTTTGAGATTTCAATTTTGGATAGCGCCTTTATTTTCAGTCCGATTCTCATCAATTTTTGGCGGAAACAACTACAGACCAAGCCCTATCCAACGACACCAAAAACTTGAAAATCGGTTGAAAATTGTAGGAGGAGTTCTCAAGACAAAAAAACCCTTAGCGTATTAAATAAGTATAGATTATGATGTTTGGTGATGGACTTTAAAGACACCCTGTATATATGTGTGTGTGTGTGTGTGTGTGTGTCCGTGGTAAGTTACTGTTAACTTTTGAAGGAGACCTCCGATTTTGATGAAATTTGATATGAAGGTGTAAGACCAGATCTATTTTCATGATTTCGCGAACAAGCATGATCGGGTTATGGGAACGGGGTTTTATGGGGTTTCAAAGGGGTCAAAAATGGGTTTTTGGACCTTAATTTGTAAAATTCAACAATTTTAACAAAAACCATTTAAAAGAGCTTAAAAAAACAAACAATTTAGTATTTTTTACGGAGAAAAGCTAATAATAGGTTTTCAATGGGAAATCAACCAAACCCTGCATCTCGCTTATTTATTGGAATAACTTGATAAAATTTGGTATGTACATTCACTAGGTAGGGTTTAACTGATATTTGCTTAAAACACCCGTATGGCGGCAAACTTACATACTCACCCCCATGGGGTTTATGGGGAATATTATAAGTGTTGAATATTGATACAATTCTTGACATTTATCTTGCCTAACTATTAATTTTATAACAAAACTAATATTTTCTAACAACATCCAGTGGCAGCAAACCTACATACTCATTCCTATGTAGTTAAAGGTGAAAATAACAAATCTCAAGATCCTTTGGAAATTCGCTTAGTAGGCCTACACAGGTCTGCTGCGATGGGGTGGGGGGGATTATGTTTAGGTTTTGGTTAAATTGTTTTAGTTTTTAGTTTTTTTCACAATTTTATATTTTATACACCTCATGACGCATAATGCGAAATATAGTGTTACTGAATGAAATTTTCAGATTTTCATGAATAGCTATATAGCCTACAGGGTGTCCAGTTTTGATTGTCCGAAACTTTTCCATGTTGTTCCCAAGCCAAAACAAAAAAGTTCATATAAACATGTGTCCTAAAATGCTTTGTTAACGCGCTAGCCGCCATTTTGTTTTTTACACTCAATAATTTTTATTTTTGTTACGGATAGATGGATTTGGTTCATATTTGGCATGGACCTTAACTACAATAATGTTTATTAAAAGAAAAAAAAATTATTTTATCCAGTGTGTATTTTCAAAATGGCGGCCATTTCAAAATTTTCTAACTCAATTATCTCAAAAACCGGTAAATTTAGAAAAATTGTACACAGGACATGAAAATTGACAAATTAAATTATCGAAACAATGACACCCAGTTTCTAAATATCTGAAAATAAATAACAGAGTTATTGCAATTTATCTGCAAAAAACACTGATTCTGCCATTAATGCAAATTAAGGTTATTTTATTAGAAAAATCGCAATAACTCTGATACTTGTTTTCGGATCTTCACAAACTTGGTGTCATTGTTTATATAACTTAATTTGTCAACTTTTTTGCCTCTTGTAAAAGTTTTCTAAAATTTACCGTTTTTGAGATATGTGAGTTTGAAAATTTTAAATGGCCGCCATTTTGAAAAAAACTGGAAAAAATAATTTTTTTCCTTTTAATAAACATTGTTGTAGTGAAGGTCCATGCGAAATATGAACCCAATCCATCAATCCGTTACAGAAATCAAAATTTTTAAGTTTAAAAAACAAAATGGCGGCTAGCGGGTTAACAAAGCATTTTAGGACATATGTTTACAGGAAATTTTTTGCTTATTTTGACGTCCGGGCAATAACCTGGAAAAGATTGTAAAGGTGGAAGCTGGACACCCTGTATACGCCTCAACCTATATTAAGTGTGAAAAATTGGATAAACAATTGTCAAAATTAACATTAAGCTCTATAAACATAAAAACGTTTGACTGTTATCGGTTTTAAACGTGTATAATGTGGCAAATTATTAGCATATTATGCATTTTCAGAGGTACAGTACAGCAAAAGCTGTACGAAAACATGTTTATATAAGCTATTTTGTTTCTTTTGGCTTGCTGAACAACATGGAAAAGTTTCGGACCGTAGAAGGTGGACACCCTGTATATTCATTCAATAACACTATATTTAGACCTCTATATACAATACACACACACACACACACACATATATATATATATATATATATATATATATATATATATATATATATATATATATATATATAAAACAGTTATTACTGTGACTACCACTGTAATAGCTTATTCCCTATGGGGAAATTCGCTAAAAAAAGTACGATACCCATGGGAATTTTTTCGAAACAACTAAAAACACCCGTATACACTAACAAATACCCCCCTCGCAGCAGACCTGCGTACTCAGCGAATTTCCAAATTAGTAATATTAATTTTGACCGGCTAAACTTGTAAACAAAATTTCATCACGAGCTCATAAATAGGGAAATAAGTGTCTATTCTCCTTAAGATAAATATAGGGAAAGAGTATGCAGGTGTGCTGCCATGGGGGACACTAAAAGTAGGTTTTTAGCATAGAAAAAATTTATTTCGACCATATAAAGCCATATAGTAAATTTCATCAATATCTGTCCATAAATAAAAGAGTTTGCCTATTCTACATATGATTAACATGAGAAAAGAGTATGCAGGTTTGCTGCCATGATAAGTACAAAAACCAAGATTTTTTACCTTAAATGGATGAATCTCAACCAAATGAAGCTAAATACCAAGTTTCATACAAAAATATTGGTTAATAAGTGAAATATTAGCACATCATTATTCTCCATAAGGATGTGCATTGGAGCCCCAAAATACAACGTACTGTCTTTAGATTTTTTAATATCTCGGTAACCAATGGAGATAGAGCAAAGCTTCAAAATACTAAATTGTGTTTTTTTTTTTTTTTTTTTTTTTTGAGGTAAATCCAATGTTCGAAATAAAAATTTCAAATTTAAAAAAATTACATATGAAAAATGCAAAAAACCCATTTTTGGGGTACAAAACCCCCCAAAACTACCCCTTCCGGTAGGTCGATATGTCTGGTTTACGAACTCATCCGAATAAATGTAGGATTACACATCTCTACCAAATTTGGTGACGATCGGACCGTTTTTACGAGAGTTATCGTGTCTAGGGACACATACATATATATATACATATATAGGCCTATATATATATATATATATATATATATATATATATATATATATATATATATATATATATATATATATATATAACTTATACAAATTTTAGTGACTATTATTTTTGTTCTCTGAGCACCTAAAAACGAAAAAGTAACATGGTCCCGTGCTTAGGTCTTGCCATGAGACCTGACCTACGGTAATAGCTTATTCCCCATGGGAAATTCGCTAAAGTGTCTAAAATGTAATAAAAAAAAATAAGTAAAATAAAAAAAACTGATTCAATTGAACAATAACTTGTTAATGACAACTAAAACTGACAAAAGCAACCTAAATGGCAAAGCCAATCACAATGTGGTAACTAATTAAATTTATAATTGTTTAGCTTTTTATTCCATTCACAAATAACATTTACATTAAAAAACAAGTAACATTCTGGTAATATCATTTATACTGTACCAACAAAATCATAACACAACCAGCTAATTCCAGCTAAATCACAGTAACAAGTATAAATTCAACAAAATAAGATATTGAAGAAAATACCCCCCGCAGCACACCTGCATACTCAGCAAATTTCCAAAGATATTTTTGGTTCAACATCATAAAACTTTGTGGTACCGTAAACTTCCAGTAACCCGGCATCATAACCCGGGCGTGATCCGTCACGCTTGATAATCCGGCACGCCATTAAGGACAATTATATTAACAGAAACAAAAATAACAATTGAGCGATTGAGTTTGTTTGGGATTGAAGGTCGCCGCGAAGCAACACGTTTCGTATTAAGTGTATTCCACAGTCTAATATAGGTTATTGGGAGACAGTCATGACACTCTGTCACTTATGTTGTCCGCCTGAACCACACCCGGGGACTGCAGTTACGCAAGGAACAGTGGCTTGGAGAGCTAGTGAGGATTTACTAGCGCTCGTAGTGGTTGGCATTCGAGTTGACAACACAGTCACAGGTGATCGCAGTTATCAGCGCAACACGAACACAGCTGACAACAATGCCATTGACTATACAATGATGATAACAATCAAAATTGTCAAATTAAATTACAATCTAAATAATATTGGCCGAAATGTAATTCAGAATTGGGTTGCCGCTCACTGGAGTTACATTTAAAATTCCCGCCCATAGCGAGGACAGCCGGGGACTCCAGTCACGACGTGCCGGTTCCATCTCCGCTTAAAGCGCTAATTGCCCCGCGGACAACACTAAACATGTAACAAACACAACACTATACGAGTGTCGTGACTGTCTCCCAATAACATATTAGACTGTGGCGTATTCCGTATTGGCATGAGTGCTGGGGAAACGAGTTGTCTTCTTCCGACATCGGGTGACATTGTGTAATTTAGGAATAGGCCTGGCGTCACTGTAGCTTTGTTTACATTTTGTATTTGTGTTCAGTACGCTAGCGTGCGTGTCTTTAATGTGACACTGTTTGTACATTCGAAAGATTTTGTTAAATAACAACAAAAGTCAACAAAATATCCTCTAAACTAAATGGATCTATAAGTTACACTATAGTACATAACCCCCGTATTACAGTATCTAGTTTTCCATGTGTCCGAGGTGGCCTTCGTCCCAATTACTGTACCTCGATAATCGGACGTCTACTGAATTCTTTTGGGTTTCATAATCATGTACTGTATTTTTCATTACAGTAGAGTACGTTATACAATAGTTTTTATTGTTTAAAAGCTGTTTTAATAATAAAATACGTGTTTCATGGTTTTTTTTTTTAATTTACATTTTTCCTGATATTCATCCTGTAATCCGGCATATTACATAATCCGGCACTTGTCAAGCCCCGGACAAGCCGGATTAGAGGAAATTTACTGTACCTTATATAGGATAATTAATAACCTTTACAAGGAAATATAATATATTTAATGACATTATATTTCTCAATTATTTTGATTTAGGCCTAGGCCAAATAATTTATTTTGTATTTAAAGTTATTTAAATTAAACCGTAATGACATTGCATATCCAAAGCTTCCATGCAAAAAGAATATTTTTTTACAAATACCAAAATATAAACATTCCCCCTTAACAAATTAAAAATACAGCTGAGGAGCTGATTAAGAATAGACACTTTACTATCTCCATCTCTCTTGCTCCCACTATACTCTTATTTTCCTTGAGAATACAATGGGATTTAGCATTTAGGTTTGCTGCCATGCAGGTTTTTGGTCAAATCTTAATTACTCCCCACCTATTGAAGGTTCATAAAAATTTGAATTAAGATAAGCTGATAAATAAGCAATATGCTATATAACTTTTTAAAGATTTTCCCAAATTTGATTTTTATCCATAACCAGTTAAGCTATTTTAATTAAGTTATTCAAAATACATTGTTTGTTTTATAAATTACTTTTACTTCTTACTTACTTCTTACTTCTGAAGAGTCGTCCCGATTGACCACGTAGTGGCGTGAGACCAGTCAAGTTTCAGGATAGGAAAAGAGAATGTAAATTTACGAATTTGTTGAATTTGTTGAATCAAAACTCCAAATCAAAGGTCCTCGATCTTATAAAGACATCTTTCAACGAGGAAAGATTTGAGCCTACGCCTAAAGATGTTTTTATTCTCAACTGATTTGAGTTCAACTGGCAGTTTTTGGAAAAACTTTGCACCAGCATAACCCGGTTTGGATTCAAAAAGTTTTAAGTTGTGCATTACAGCAGTTCTAACATTTCTATTTCTAGTGTTATAATAATGAGTTGGAGGGACAAACATTTGGTCATGAAACTTGGCATACAATACAGTCTCATAGATGTATAGGCTTGGAATAGTCATTATGCCTAAACTTTTGAAAGAATCAGAGCAGTGATCTCTGGGTTTAAGTTTACACATTAGCCGAATTGCTCGCTTTTGGAGCTTGAAGATTTTTTCAATGTTAATTTTGGAGGATATTCCCCAGAGAATTATTGAATAACTAATATGTGATTCTATGAGGCTGTAATATACCAACTTGCAGAGATTTATGCAGTCAAGACGCGACATGTACCTCAACACGAACAAACCCGCGGAAATCCTGCTGCAGAGAAGTGATACATGAGCATTCCAGGAAAGATTAGAATCCAGCTCAACACCCAAGAATTTGGTTGTTGAGGAGAGTTCCAACTGGTGGTCTCCAATGAGGACACAAGGGGTGGAGTTTACTCTTGAGTTTTGCCTTTGCCTGGTTTGAATGAAGATGGTGTTTGTTTTCTCTGTGTTGAGAGCAAGTTTGCAATCTGAGAAATACTGAGCGAATTGGTTAATCTGAAGGAAGGCAGAGATTTCAAGTTGTTCAATGTCCCTGTGCTGAACAAAAAGGGTAGTGTCATCCGCATATGTGACCAGACTATCACCAGGGACGTAGTCAGAAATGTCATTAATATAGATGATAAACAAAAATATCATTTTTGAAAATGGCATTTTTAAATGGTATAAGTTAAAATTTGCAAATATTAAAAATTAAGGGGAAAAAAATGCCAAGAAACCCCATTTATGACCCTGTTGGAACCAGATAAACCCCGTTCCTATTGTCCGATCAAGCTGGTTTCAAAACTTAACCTGATAAATGCGGCTTTGCTACACTTCTGTACCAAATTTCAATAAAATCGGAGGTTTCTTTCAAAACTTATCGTGTAAACACACACACACACATATTTATACATAAGTTACCTACACACACACACACATATATATATATATATATATATATATATATGGGTAGAGTTTCATATAGCGCCTACATTTCTACCGAATGAAAATATCGATCGATACGATCGATATATCACATCGGATGAAATATTTTAAACATATGTTTTTTGAGAATTTTTTTATATTTAATTACTAAATATTATTGTTTGTTTATCTAACATTTAAACCAAGATTTTACTAGGTGATTTCATATTCAGTATGGATAGTTTAATTATTTTGATTAGTCTCAAATGAGTTTCAGAAAATTTTCTATTACTGTAACCTATTTATAATAGAAAGTTTACACTAGATAGTTGGGTCATAGATATGAGCAATGTGATAGATTTTTACAAGATAATGAACTGAAAATGAAAATGAACCAAAGAAAATTTTGTGTGAGCAGTGTGGTGCACTGGTAAAGGGATGAAAATGAAACTAGATACAGTAGTGTTAGTGTTCAGTTTTCATGTTAAAAAATAAAAATCAACCATTATAAGTTATAACTTACATTGACTAATAAGTTTTTTTGAGAGATTTAGGTTTAGATTTTGATCAACATTTTAAACTATTGTACCTTTTAGCAACAATATACCAAATTGTGAATTTTGATGTGCAAACATAGTTACCTAGGTATATGATTAGATATACATACATAGAAATTATGACCCGATGCGATATATCAATCGTATCGATCGATCCGATGTGATATATTGATCGTATCAATCGATATTTTCATTCGGTAGAAATGTAGGCGCTACGGTATATGAAACTCTACCCATATATATATGAATTTGAATGAACGTTTTTGGCTTCTTATAGGGACCTCAAAACAAAAAAGTAACATAGTCCCAGGCTTAGGTCTTACCTTGAGTACCGTACCTAAAATTCTGCAGTAAAATAACTAAGAGAACTAATCTTCACACTTGTTGAGTGTTGAGTAAACTAATTGAACTACTTTACCGACATTCTTATTATTTTGCACTGCACAATTGACATTGCTAATGCAAATTGTAATATTTGTTAAATCTGGCAATAAATTACTTATGACTTATTTTTAAAGAACAGGTGGTACAATAGGTGGACGATATGAGAACTATGGGAACTAACCTCTGGTAAATTATTCCCTAGCAAGAGTCAAAGTATACAAATGTGAGTAAATGTAGGCCTAACAATTTGCTTTAAATCGGCAGTTGTTTTTTTTATTTTATTTATTTATTTAATTTGGGCTCAAACAATTTTGTCTAAGTAGTTGAATAGGCTAATCTCCCAAGTACATAGGTAGCTCAGACAGTGGGATCAGAAATACTTACCAAAGTGAGTGACTCAATGAGTCAGTTAAAACTGCAGCTGTACATTAGGCCTATTTCAGATTTTCATTTGATTGTAATATACGCCCTACAAGAAACTATACCCTCGGCCTAAATGTTATGAACATAGAGAGAATATGCAACTTAGCTAGCTTTAAGGATGTTTAACTTTTCCATGTTGGTATAAAGGGGCTAAAGGTGCCTGCTTTCAAGAGAGTGAAGGAATGGCTAGCTAACAAGCCTAATAAAGAGTTACAAGGGAAGTATTATTCGAGGCTGACAAAAATCACCTGTGAGTGCAACTGTCAAGTTTCAATGTGTGTTTTTATGATACAGGCCCTAAAGTATCAAGAACCTGATGTTACGTTAGAATGGCCTATTTTAAAATTTGATGCAGTCTTGTAAGGTAAACTTAATTAGGCCTACTAAAATTGTGTTAGTAAAATGTAGTAGGCTATTGTAAAAATGGTTCACCTTACAAAAGGCTTTACAGACCGGGGTTTCAGTTGGTGTTAGTAAGAATAGGGGTTTCAGTAATAGTGTTAATAATTTAAAAATAAAAGCCTGAGTTTTATGGGCAAGTGAAATTTAACCTTAAGAGGCCTAGAGTTCTCACAACAGGATAAAAACCTCCTGTAGCTAATGCTTTACAGGCTAGAGTTTTAAAATTCGACGATTAAAATTGAAGCATTTTCACTACGACTTAATGTAAGATAGTGATAAATTTGAGAAAGAACCTAAGTAACCAGTATTGAGAAAATAATTAGGCATTGCAACAAAGATGGAAGACTGGTTAGGCCCGTGAATGACTAACCGAGATCTTAAAATAATCACAAATCTTAAGAAATTGGCAAAACTTACCTGTTGACTATTATTAATACTATCGTCTATAACTTTTTCTGTTTCCATATCTATCATTATCTCACTAAAAACTTCATAAAGATTAAATATAAGTTGATTCACTGTCACTAAAATTGCATAGTCAATAAGCACTGTACGGTGACGTCACGGCTGCAACCAGGTCAGACAACAGTAGAAAGAATTACCAAAGGGAAAAGGAAGACAAAGAGATCAACATTACTCCCTGAAATTAATTATACTATTCATTATATCATATATTTATATTTTTCTATAATTTATATACATTTGTAAAGAGTTAAAATTTACTCTTTTTTAGTAGTAGTAAGCTATAAAATAAGGTCCTCTTGTTAATTTGATGTATTAATAATTAATATGTATAGACATGTATATAATATATAATGTATGTAATGCACATATTGTATATACATACAATTTAATAATTAATATGTATGTATGTACAATGTTATAGCATTGACGTTATAACAAACGAAGCACGGCCATCTTTAGTACAGAGACGACCAGTCCCACTGTCTAAATTATTGTTGTCCTAAAAGCATATGTCCTAAATTGTTTCAAAACTTCTTCATGGAACATGACCTTACTATTATGGACATGCCCTACACCAGGATCACCACAAACTCTTCAACCAGCATAGACACATGCATCACTAACCTCAACACAAAGTCTCTGAAAGTGAAAACACACAAAAAAACTTAATATCTGATCACCTTGGTGTTAGTTGTACGCTCCCAAACCATAAACCGGACGAAGCAAAACCCATCAAAAAGATGACTCGACATACATATATAGCAAACTTAAATGAACTCAAGAACAACCTCAGTCTAAGAACCCGGGAAGATGTATACAATCCAACAACAATAGATGAAAAATATAGGAACTTCCTGGACATAGTCATAAAGGAGATGGATTCGGCTATCCCCAAAATATTCACATCAATAAACAAAAACAAAAACAAAAAATTCTGGGACGATAAAACATCAAAACTGAAAAATGCAGTCTCACTAGCGCATGACAAGTTCATTACTACAAACTCGGCTATAGACAAAAAGAACTATTCCCTTCTCAAAAATACCTACGATAAACACATCAAAGACCTCAAATCAAACTACACTATAAATAACATCAGACAAGCGAAAAATCAGAACAAGCAAATCTGGAGAACAATAAATGGGGAAAGAAAAAATGTCTCAAACTTAAACAAAAACATCACTCTTCGGATTGGAAATGGCTTGGAAACTGACCCCTTAAAAATATGTGAACACTTTAACAACTTCTTTGTCAATATAGGAACCCCAACACCAGGCTTAATAGGAACAACAACAACAGAAACTATGACAACATCACCGGCAGAAACAACGTCATCCTCCACAATCATCCCAAACAAACTTGAAAACTTCACAAAAATAACAAAAAAAAGATCTAGCCCAAATTTTCAAAACTCTTCCAGCAAAAAACTCTTCTGGAATTGACAACATTTCAAACAAAATTATAAAGCACTGCCAAGACGAATTGATCGATCCTCTTCTTCATATCATAAACTCATCCATATATCAAGCTAAAGTACCCGACTTAATGAAAACCTCAATAGTATACCCACGGCCATCTCTAGTACAAGGCCATGGCGAGCGAGAAGTGGCAACGTTGCACAGAGAGTATTCGGCGCTCTGTCAGTAGCATTGCAGTAAATGGATGAAGTCGTGCGCCGTTAACTTTAATCGCCTATATTGTAATGTTTAATTGGAAAGTATAGCTTTAGCCTCTATGGTAATTTAGAGGAAGAGTCAAACTTACTATAAATAGCAGCCATAACTCGTTAAAAGCGGTATTTTCATTTCTAGATGAAATTATATCGGACTTGATGGTGAGTGCATGGAGTGGATAAAGCCGCGATATACGATTACTCGGTGTTATGTGTGTTACATAAAACTCTTTTTATACAAAAATCCAAATTTAATAGATAAGGAATAAATTTTGTAGTTTCGATTATTTTACTAACCAGAAAATAAAATTTAAAAGGAATCATTATTCAATTTAGCGTGTGTGATTGATAGCAATCCATAGCCGAAACGGTCATAATCTTTTAAATATTGAAATAACCTAAAAATTATCATTTTTATATCTTCATAAAAATTAATTCCCAGTACATAAGTGAATAAAAATTCAAAACATCCAATTTATCTAGTTTAACTATAGAATGTAATGTTTTAAACTAAAACTTTTACAGGATTCTTTTATATTTAAAACACGCAATAATTTGAAATCTGAGTTTATTTACATTATAGTTATATAAATATAATTTATTAATTATAATCTTATTACACATTGTAACTTGCAAAAAAACAAAGAATACTATTACAATTTTTGATATTATTTTAAAGTCTAATTGTTGTATAAGTGATTTCTTAATATACTAATTGAGAATTTGATTGCCGTCAAGGCTATTAATTTTTGAGTATTTTTTCCAAATTATATTTATTCAAAAAATCTTGAGTAAATTTAGGAATACAGAATAAATTTTGCTTGTTTCCCATTCAAAATATAGTAATTAACGAACGATTTATATCAATTACTAAGCAATGTAACAAATGTAACAAACAATACGAAGTAATAGTTTCTCAGATTGTGTCCATTATGGCAAACATTTTGTTAAAAAACTACTCAAAGAAAATTAATGATTCAATTAGTAGACCATCTAACAAAAAGAGTAAGTTGAATATCTTGTCTTAGCCATATAACGTAAGTTGCTGAATAAACATTGTATTGTTTTATGCAAAATTCCATTTAATAAATATGTTATCTTGATACTAATGGTTTCTTTATTATACCTTACAACCCACTTTCAAAGGCTTTTTACAAATATTTCATACTAAAGTGCAATAACGGGAAATAATAGGTGAAAGTCCCATTGAAAACAATAGCGCGAGTGACAAGAACGTTACTACGAGTTGAGGCCGATGCGGCGTTGCCAGGTCGAAGGACATGGCCTTGTACTAGAGATGGCCGTGGTATACCCCAAACACAAAAAAGGCGAAACCGAGTTAATAGAAAACTACCGTCCAATACCCCTTTTGCCATCTTTCTCGAAGTATTTAGAAAAAGTAATAAATCTACAATTAATCAAACACCTGGAACAAAATCATCTAATATCAACAAACCAACACGGCTTCAGACAGGGAAGGTCTATTAACACTGCATTAGCTCAACTCTGCGACTCTATAACTAAACTATGGGAAGATAAAAAACTAGCCCTCGGAACCTTTCTAGGCTTACAGAAGGCTTTTGACTCCTTGGATCGAAAACTCTTAAGAAACAAGCTAGAACACCTAAACATCACCGGCAATGCTAAAAAGTGGCTCCAAAACTATCTTAATAATCGAAGACAGACTGTTGAAATTGAATTTAATATTGAAAACTGGCAAACCAAAATCAGATCCTCACTTCAAGACACAATGTATGGAGTGCCGCAAGGCTCGATCCTCGGCCCCCTTATCTATTCATTATATACATTAATGGCTTCCCTACAGAACTATCTCAAGACCTTAAATGCATAATGTATGCTGATGACACAACCATAAATACACCACTCAAGAAGAATGAAGATACCCAACAATCAATTGAAGATACACTGCAAAACGCTACTGAAATTTGCAACAAACTCAATCTAAACATCAATAGAAGCAAAACAGTAAATATCAAATAATTTTCCACCACAAACAGCCAATTAATAATTGAAAACCAAACAACAGATAACCACAGAACACACAAAATTTCTCAGAATTTCAATAGACAAAAACCTAACATGGCATAAACACATCGAAATCCTTCACAATAAATTGTCATCAGCACTCTTTGCTCTACGGAGAATCAAAAGAATTACAAGCAAAGATATAGCTATCATAGCATATCATGCGCTTTTTGCCACCCACATCAATTTCGGTATTATAGCCTGGGGAGCTGCTTCAGATACCCTAATACAGAAAATACTCATCCTTCAGAAAAAGCTCTTAGAATTATAGAAGATGCTCATCCACAAGACCACTGCAAGCCATTTTTCCAGCAAAACAACATCCTCACAGTCACATCCACCTACATCCTCGAAACAATAAAGTACATAAAAACTCAAAACATCACCTATAGACATGAATGCCACCAATACACCCTAAGAAATAAACTAAATATTAATATAGAACAACACAGACTGCATAAAACTAGCACAACCCCACAGTTTTTAGGGACTAAACTATTTAACTTATTACCCCAAGAATTAATACCCCCGTCGCAGCAGACCTGCGTACTCAGCGAATTTCCAATAAAATTTCAGATTATTTACTTTCCCCATAAAAACACCATAGGATCAAGTATGTAGGTTTTCTGCCATTGGGTGTTGTTAGAAAATCTAAGTTAATCAATAATTGGTGAATTTAAACACAAAATTGTATCAAACTCTGGCAATTTTGTATTTTCCCCATAAACCCCATGTGGGTGAGTATGTAGATTTGCCGCCATATGGGTTTTGTAAGCAAGTATAAGTTAAACCTTATATAGATAATGTACATACCAAATTTGATTAAGTTATGTCAATAAATAAGCAAGATATAGGGTTTTCTTGATTTCCCATAAGAATAACATGGAAAACACATTTTTGGATTTGCCCCGTAACCAGTTATGCTATGATAAAAATTCAACATACAGTACCAAATTGTTTGTTTTTTTAAGCTCTTTTAAATGGTCTCAGTTAAAATTGATGAATTTTAAAAATTAAGGTCCAAAAATGCCAAAAACCCATTTTTGACCCCTTTGAAACCCCATAAAACCCCGTTCCCATGACCCGACAATGCTGGTTCGCGAACTCATGAAAATAGACCTGGTCTTAAACCTCCATACCAAATTTCATCAAAATCGGAGGTCCCCTTCAAAAGTTATCAGTACCACGGACACATAGATATCTATATATTAATACGCAAGCATGTTTCATTTCCTCCTTTTTTCTCAGCTCGTGTGCATCGTAGGATAAATCCGCGCATACCGTTAGAAAGGTATAGTCCTGTAGATGAGCAGAATCACATTCTAATTCACATCGGACTCCTGGGCTACGCCCCACAGGCTTTCAAAGTACCAATGTTAATCTTATCATACCCAAAAACACAAAGTGTTAAGGGGTTGCCAAGTCCTAAAAAGGTATGATATCAAAATGTGTTCCAAGTCAATGACATTATGTTTCAAATAGCTACTCGACAAATTGGCTCGATATTTTTATGGTTGGTAAACATTCTGTAAAACATTATTGTTTTATTTTGAAACCGTACTTGGCCAGCAAATGTATGGAAATTTATTTAATTTTTTATTTAAACTGTACGTTAATTCAGAATTCCCGAATTCATCGTAATAGATCCTCATTAGTAAATAGGCCTAACTTAGCTAATACATCTGCTGGCCAAGTACGGTTTCAAAATAAAACAATAATGTTTTACAGAATGTTTACCAAGGATAAAAATATCAAACCAATTTGTCGAGTAGCTATTTAAAAAATAATGTCATTGACTTGGAACACATTTTGATATCATACCTTTTTAGGACTTGGCAACCCCTTAACACTTTGTGTTTTTGGGTATGATATCATAATTTTTTATCATATTTGGCCATTTGGGTTTTAACTGTAAAATCTTTAAGTAGGAACACATATCGAATTAAAATCTTTAAAGTTAGACGGAACACTACATATGTTTGTATTCGTTTGTCTGGTATTTATACAGAGGAACACTGATGTCGTTTATAGGATAGAATTTAGCTATTTAGCTGCGTTAAGAGGTTAAAATACTAATGGGCCCATGCAGAACACCAATTATTCGTAAGGGAACTGACAGGAGGTATTAATTTGAAAATCTCTTTAGTCTTGGTCACCCTCTTCTCCGAATTCCTTTTTACGATCGAGATCGGGATATAAAACAGATATTCTTAAATGAATAATTTTGTGGCCTGTTAATGTACCAAAATTTATTGCTCCATCTGCAGTGTAAAAAAATGTACGGTACTTTTACTCCCGGAATAACTCTGCAAGCGAAATTTTCAGACTACATAGAACTATCTTTGGGTAAAAACAACCTAAAATTGACTGTTTTCTACTACAGGTCTGCTCCATTATTAAGCTTTTTGTGTTCTGTCTGTGAAGCGTTGAAATGGAAGTCACGGCAGATAAGCTTGGTACATTAACACTGCCCAAAATTGCATTTTTATGGGGCTATAAGTTTTTTGCCATAAGAGGGGCCTACCGGGATTATTTCCTGATCAAGAAATGCGTTGGTCCAACTCAAACATTCCAAGCGCCTTAGGATGTTACCCTATAAGAAATTACGCCTGTTAATTTGGTGAAGAATTAGCAAATATAACATCATTCCTTATTTGACACATCAATCTTGAAGATCCGTTCCGTTGTCACTTTTCCTAGTTGGTTTAGTTTTTTTGTGGTTTTATTGAGTATGTTGTTATTTCGGGTTGTAACTTAACCACCATTGTAACTGACCCCACCTCACCCAAAGAAAACTTACACTGTTGTAATAACAAATATACAACAGTATGAAACAATTAAATAATAACAATTCCCCAGTTCTAAAGATAAAAATATTTAAATTTTTAATGCAGCTATACAGATAATTTGAATTAATTTACTGGCTTGGACCAAAGTCTACACAATTTTAAGGAAAACAATTTTCTGTATAATACAATCTATGAATGTCAGCTGATCAAATCAATTAATATGATGGTGAATTAAAATTATAATGTCAAATTCTGCTTTGTTTACATTCAAAATTTACGAAATGTAAACAAGGTGTTTATAGAAATCTCATATTTGTTTTATTTTGTGATGTTTAAAGTGAATAAACTTGATCTTTGTACACAAAGGTTTGTACTATGTATAAATACGAAGATTCCTGTAAAGTTTCGTGTAATTCCCATCGGTGATAAAGGCTGTAGCTTTGCTTAAAAAATTAAAAAAGTTTGTTGTGCGTAGGAAACCACTTTTCGGACTTTTTTAGGCTACTTTTGAATGCATATATTTTACTTCACTGAGGGTTTTTGAAGTAGCCTTGGTGATTTTTAGTGTTCATTAAACCAGTTCAATGGATGGAAAACGAAAAAATTGCTCATTGTGGCCTTTTTGTGCCCTTTTGAGAAGTGAAAATTGGCCGTATTCTGCTTCGTGTCTATATAGGCACGCGTCGTCTGTTTTGTTGGGTGGGACTTGGCGACGTGACACGACCGTGCCACTGGATGGGGAAAGAAGAATTGAATGAATCATAAGACAGCTGTTGTAAAAACAACTGCTAGAAAATTAGGAAGAACAGATGTTTTAGTTCTAAAAAGTTTTTAAGCTTCTTGGATCCAGATCAACTGAAATTTTGATCGAATTTCGATCAGGAGGCGATCTCTAGTATAGATATATATATATATATATATATATATATATACATATATATGAAAATGAACGAATGGTGTTTTTGGCTTCTGGGGACCTCAAAATGAAAAAGTAAAGTGGTCCCGGGCTTAGGTCTTACCATGGCTACTACCGTAATAGCGTATTCCCTATAGGGAAATTCGCTAAAATCAATACAAAACAAAAAAATACCTTTTATGTAGGCCCTACTATAATCTTAAAGAATACATAGACGAACACTCTAGACAAAATACTGACATATGACAGAAGAAGAGAGAAGAATTGAGAAACAGGAACAATGACAATTCCCCGATCTTCAAGACCGTGGTGAAGACAACGTGGTAAATGGTAAATAAAAAGATGGCCGTGAACGAAGGCGTTTGATTGCGTCTACATGGTCGACATTCACATATCTTAGTAGAGAAATTGGCTGTTGCAGGCATCACTGAGACTGCACTAGGATAGTTAGTTGGTATCTTAACTTTCATACAGCAAGCAAAGCTCAATCATAGTTCACAATTGGGAGGTGGTGTTGTTCGCGTCCGCAGCTTTCCATTAAAGTTGCACGTACTCCCCGGGTGGTGCTAAACGAATAACAATTTTTGGCAGCTGAACTATTACGCAAGTGATCTCTCAGCTCAGCCAGCTGCCAGACCAAATCCAAACGGCCCTTTCCAGGGCCACTTTAGAAATATACGCTCAGTTTTAAGTATTTGTCATTTTAATGTAGAGGGTCTGAACAAATCCAAAAGTGACTACCTCAGCAAGGGGCTGCTAGAAAATAATGTCGATGTCCTCGTACTACAAGAAACACATGTAGAAGACTTAGAGAACAGTGCGAGGGGTAACATCACAGGATATAGGCATTGACTAAAGGCTTGTGGAAGAAATAGGACACGGGGTCTATCTATGGCGTGGCGACTTACGTTAGGCAAGACATAGACGACGACGTATCAGTCTCCCACAAAAGTTGAGTGAACAGCATATTTACTGTTGCTGTTAAGAGACTTGAGACTACTATTGTTAAAGTCTACAAACAACCGAACATCTATAGTGGACAGATACAGTTCCTGAGTAGCTCAGTTGGTAATAAGGCATTGGGACAATAAGTGAGAGGTCGCTGGTTCAAATCCTGGGGAAAGTATGGTGAACTCTTTGATAGATTTTTTTTACATTTTTTCAATCACTTGGCAAAAAATATACATTCTGTTATAAATTTTGAGAAAAAATCCTAATTTTCAATTTATAAAACTATTTTTTGTAATATAAAATTTGACATAATCTTGTTTAAAACTCGTATCAAAATTGTTTTGAAACAATTTTAAACTTGTTTCAAAATTGTTTTGAAACAATTTTAAAACTTTATCAATAGTGAAAAAATTCCATGTCTAACTGCTATTAAAATAATTTTGAAACAAGTTTGAAATTGTTTTGAAATGGTTTTAATATAGTTGAAATGCTGCTAGGGAACTTGTGCTTTTGTTCTTGTGACTGATCAACAACACCCACACCAACTTGCAGGAAGGTCCTAGGTGCCTTTCCTCATTCTCAGATATCTATAATATCTCAGATATCTATAGTGCCTGTACTATAATATCAGTGGGAATCCGAATTCCCCTCGTAAGATCTTTTCCTCTGCCTAGGTGGAACTTTTAACAAAGCTGAGTGGGAGGCCTTATCCATCAAGCTTGACAAAGGCATCAGGTTCATTCCTCCTAAAGTAAAAAACTACGATCTGTTCACACAGCTTGTTCTGTCTTGCGCTAAAGTGTCTATATCCCAAGAGGTTTTAGGAAAGAGTATATACCAGGATGGAGTCAAGAGTGCTAAGACCTTTACAGTGAGTTCACTGATACTGCTGACAGAGATGTAGCGGACCAACTGCTTTACTCTCTCGACAACACCAGGAGAGAGAAATGGGTGAAAACTGTTGAGAACATGAACTTCACCCAGAGTAGTCGCAAAGCCTGGTCTCTGCTCAGAAAACTTCTCCACTGGTAAGAGAAATGATAAAAACACTGTCTCCCAACCTCGTCCTTGTGAAATTGCAAAACGCCTCTCCTGTTTGTCTAAACCCGTGCGTACGTCTGCGGACAGGAAGGTGAACTTTAAGATTAATGAAATAAAGCAAAGTCGGCAAGCACCATTTTGGAAGTCTCTAGACCTTTCACTATGGATGAGCTGGTTGAGGCGATTGATGCGATGCCAATTGGCAAAGCAGCAGGCTTAGATGAAATCTTCCCTGAGTTTATAAAACACTCGGGTAAAAAGGCTAGATAGTGGCTTCTTGAAGTTTTTGACACCAAAATAGCTGTCTTGAAGCCCGGTAAAGATCCAAAACTGCCCGGAAGTTACCAACCCATAGCCCTTCTTAGTGCCTGTTATAAGCTGCTCGAGAGGTTGATATACAACAGAATCCTCCCTGTTCTCTCTATTCCAGCATCCCCGTCGAACAAGCTGGGTTTAGACCTGGGCGCAACTGTTGTGACCAGGTTCTAGCTCTTACTTCTTTCATCGAGGATGGGTTTGAGCAAAGACTGAAAACCTCCGTTGCTTTCTTAGATCTTACTGTAGCTTATGACACTGTCAGGAGAAAAGGCCTTCTTATTAAATTTTATAACCTGACTCCTTGCCCTTTCCTGTTGGTCTCCTTAACTCAATGCTCTTTAACAGGATGATTAAGGTATATTTGGGACGCAAGGAAAGTACTTTTAGGCAACTAAAGGATGGCCTGCCACAGGGGTCAGTGCTCGCCCCACAAAAGACAGCAGCCAAGGTGAGAACCAGGACTAACATTGTCCATCACCTTGCTCGCTCCACATGGGGATCTAACGCACAAGTTCTGCAAACCACTGCTCTGTCCCTAGTTTACTCAACTGCTGAGTACTGTGCTCCCGTGTGGTTGAACAGTGTGCATGTCAGAGATATTGACGTTCAGCTAAACAGGGCTATGATGTAATATAATTATATATTAGTTAAGATTTATACTGTTTGTATTAATCTCTCTTTGTATTTCTCTATGTAATATCTCAAGTCATTCTCTATGTTCGGAGCGTAAGCTAAAAGCTTCCTCCTTCTTCTGAATCTGATGTCGGCACAATGAAGACGTTACGTAAAATGTTCCTCTTACAAGTTCCAGATTATAATTATATTCAACTGTACTTTATACCATGGTTTACTCTCCATTCCATGGCTCATCAATGGTTCTTTGACATTTGAATTCCTGTACTTAAGACAGATAGTACATTTACTAACAATGTCAGTTATCGCTTTGTTCATGTCTGGCCAAAAGATGCAATCTCTCGCCCTGCTTTTGCATTTATCTATGCCCAAGTGGTTATAGTGAATTTTATCAAGCATTTCTTTTCTTAACCCACTTGGAATTATTAAACGATCATTTTTCAACAACACTCCATTAGCCTCAGAAATTTCATCTTTGTAGTTCCAATATTTCTTAATATTATCAGGAAGACTCTTTACATCTTTAGGCCATCCATGGACAACAGCGTTTTTCAAGTTTTGGATTTCACTGTCTTTACTGTTCATTTCAATGATTTTACACAACTTACTATCAGTTATAGGCAAATTCTTAACAACAAAACATACTTGTGCTTCAACATCAGAATCTAAGTTCTCATTACAATCAATGGCTTTCGGAAAAGCCCTAGATAGAGCATCAGCAATAAAAAGTTCCCTACCTGGTTTGTAAACCAGCTTTACATCATATTTTTGCAATCTAATTAGCAAATGTTGAAGCCTAGGGGGACAGCCTACCAGGGGTTTCTTATATATAGTTTCTAAGGGTTTACAATCACTCTCTACAGTTATATGCTTACCATATATGTATTGATGAAATTTCTCACAAGTATGAACTACAGCATACATTTCTTTTTCTATCTGTGCCCATCTTTTTTGAACATCAGTCAAAGCTTTTGACGTGTACGCCACAGGTAAGTTGTTTTGTAACAACACACCAGCGACTCCTTCACTAGAAGAATCAACTGACAACACAACTGGTTTCGAGACATCATAAAACTGTAATACCGGTTCCTGAACCAACAAGGCTTTAAGATCATTATAGGCTTTTTCTTGCTCATGGTTCCATCGAAAACAATTACTATTCTTAAGCAACTCACGCAAGGGTGAGGTGAGATCTGACATTTTAGGCAAAAATTTCCCAACATAAGTTACCATGCCTAAAAAACGCTCAACATCTTTCTTACATTTAGGTTTGGGCATGTTTACTATTGCACTTACTTTCTCTTCATCAACTTTCAGGCCATCACTAGAAATTATGTGACCCATGTACTGTACTGAGTTTTGAGCAAATTTGCATTTGTTCAAATTGAATTTAATATTTTGTTCTCGTGCCTTCTTAAGAACTAAACTTAACCTCTGATCGTGTTCTTGTTTATCTTTACCCCAAATAATTAAATCATCAACATATGGTTCACAACCATCAATATCTTGAAAGATCTCTTTGAACTTTCTACTGAATACTTCAGCCGCAGATGAAATACCATACGGCAATCGCAAAAATTTATACCTTCCAAAGGGCGTGTTAAATGTACATAACTTGGATGAACATTCATCAAGTTCAATCTGCCAAAAACCATTAAGCGCATCAAGAGTACTAAACACTGTTGCTCCGCTGAGCTTACAAACAATCTCATCTAATGTAGGCAACTGAAAATGTTCACGCCTAATTGCACGGTTTAAATTTTTTGGATCAAGACAAAGTCTAAGTGAATTGTCTTTCTTTGTGATTACAACAAGAGAGTTCACCCATTCTGTAGGTGAAGTTACTTTTTCAACTATACCACTTTTCTCCAGTTCATCCAACTTATGTTTCAATGGTTGCTGAATAGTCACAGGTACTTTACGTGGAGTATGAACAACAGGTGTCACACTAGGATCTAACTCAATTTTATGCTGACCAGGAATTTTACCAATACCCGTAAACAAATCAATATTTTCTTTAACCAGTACCTTATAGTCACTACTTACATTAGGCAAAGTTACATTTTCCCCCATAGCAGGTGAAACATTAGGTCTGTTCAAGTTTACATTTTCTACTCTTTTGATTAAGTTAAAAGACTTGCATGAATTCAGACCAAGTAAAGGTACAGAATCACAGTCAATGATGTGAAAATTGATTACTTGTTTAATACTACCGGTACCGTATGAGCAAAGCAAAGAACATACACCAACAACAGGAAGTGTTTCACCAGAATAAGTTGTAAGTTTAGACTTAGAGCCATTAGTGGTACACTCATGGCAACCGCTGTCCCCTGGCTCCCGGTCCTGTGTAATATCGCTCCACCTGAAACAAGACGAAGGGATGCACCCATTGGGGAATATACTAAGATCTTATCTGTTCCACATCTGCCCATCCATGATTACCCACCCCAGATTACGGGCCGATTGAGGTCCCGAAAACCACCACTGCGGAAAGCATCCGAGTTTATGGAATCAAACTTTTCCATCCATACCGACTGGACTGAATCCTGGGAATCTTCCCAGGTCGGAATTGCTTTCTGATTGCCTACCCGACCTTAGCAGTAGGTTGGTATGGATCTTTCTCGGAATCAGTGGACTTTACTCAATCAATTCCGCACTGGAGTGGGAAGATGTATAATTATTGGAAATACAAATGGGGAATGGCAGAAGATCAGTCATGCAGCTGTGGTGCAGAGTTCCAGACTATGACTCACATTGTCACTGAGTGCCCTTTGAGTGCTTTGCCGGAAAGGTTGATGGGCATGCATTGTGCAAGTGAAACTGGGCTGCAATGGCTTAGCGCCCTGGATTTAGCTTTATAGAGAGATCGTAAATGTTTATTTTAGTTTAATTTTAAATGTACTGACGCAGGTGCTTTGCACTACAGAACATCTTTTATTTATTTTTTTATTACTATTATTTTAAGTTGGTAGCTCGCTATGATAACCATACGATATATATATATATATCAATAAACATGGTTTTAAAGAAGAACATCTTTCTGAAGTCATGGATGTGGAGAGGGGCGTGCCTTGCAGGCATGTTTTCAGCCCTAGGCTAGGACCAATCCTCTTCCTCGTCTATGTGAATGACATTGGTGACTATGTTGATGGACAGTTAGACAACCTTCAAATCTCCACATTTTTAAGTATCAATAGTTTAGCAGAGTATTTCACCGATTTAAGGTTATCAATAAATCAAGAAAAAACAAAATTTATACATTTTACTAGGCAGCTTCAATACAGAAACCCTTCAATGGAAGTGGATGTCATGCTTGGTGAAGACGGAAATGAGGAGGTGTTCATTGCAGAATGCCTTGGAGCCACTCTCGACAACAAATTAGGATGGTCTAAATCACTTTTCATTTAGTTATTTAACCCTTTTTTTTTATCATAGTATTGAGCTACCTTATCTTGCCCCATCAGCCTACCCCATTTTGCCCTTACTGTAGGGTAAGATGGGGTACTTAGTAAACCTTTAAAAAAAAATTAGTAATGTTAATACTTTATTTAGATTTTTGTTTAAATTTTTTATTGACTCTATAGATACTGTAGTTTTATTTGAAATATGTGGTATATTTATTGCGGTTTTCATAACGTCACAAAAAAATATTGAGTGCTTAAGTACACTGTCTTGCTCCCCCCTCCCCTACTGTACCTAATTGACAAATGTTTTTATGACCTGCCAACGCAGTTTAAGTTCACTCCACATTACATTAACGTAGGAAGTAATTTAAAAGTCTGAAGTTCTAATGGAAGAGACATGACTCGACTCATGCTCCTACAAGAGTCTACGTGGTTCAAAAGGAGTAAGTATACTAAACAATAAGTACTTACGGTGTTTATGCTTACAGTACTTGAATAATAGCATAGAAACACTAACCAAGTACAGAAGTCTCACGCAATGCTAATTTCTGTTATGCAAAACTTTGAAGTTGAAACGGCCAGATCGTAGGAGGCGCTGCAAGCAAAACCGGCCAAGCGACGTTAATGATCCGTGGACTCAGCTGGTCGGCCATCACCCGTCGGATGGAATGCTGCGGTCGCCAACAACATCACCCCCCGGATATACTGTGCTCTCGGTGGTTGAACAATGTGCATGTCAGAGAGATCTACGTCCAGCTAAACAGGACTATGAGGACCATTAGTGGTACACTCGTGGCAACCCCTGTACCCTGGCTCCTGGTACTGTGTAATATCACTTTACTAACCTAAGACGAAGGGAGGCACTTACTAGTTAATATAATAAGATTGTATCTGCTCCACAGCTACCCATCTATGATATACCTACCCCAGGAGATGGGCAGATTGAGGTCCTTATGACCACCATTTCGGACAGAATCCCAGTTGACGGACACAAACTTTTCAATCCATACCAACTGGACTTCCTCCTGGGACTCTTTCCAAGGTCAAAATCACTTTAATTGCTGACCCGACCTTAGCAGTAAGTGGTATGGATCTTCCTCGGAAGCAGTGGACTGTTCTCAATCGATTCCGCACTGGGGTGGGAAGATGTAATCATTGGAAAAACAAATGGGGAAAAACAGAAGACCAGTCATGCGGCTGTTAACAGTTAATTTTCCTAACTTTTAAAAGTTTAAATTCAGTAGAGTGTATCTAACATTTGGTAATTGGTCACCCTCTCATTCCTGTGAATGTCAGAATAGCGCGAGTCAACTGTATTACAACGTGGTGTTAGAAAGAGATGAAAAGATTATTGGACCTAAAATATCAGGACTGTTCCATTCAAAATCAAGGTTCGTCCTTTTACAAATTTTATTGATGACCATTGTACTCATTGTGTACTCTCCGTTTCAACTGATCTTTTGGTTATCCCCTGCGGTTCAGTTTTATGAAGGAACTCAGTTGACACTTCATCAACTGAGCTAGACATGAAATTTCAGTTTTATGATGTTTTTTTAAGTTTAGGTTTAGTTCTTCTGACTAAAACTTAAAATAACCACTTATCATCAGTATTAAGGGTTTAGGAATAAAATAACAAATCTAGCCTCTTGGATTGAACTTTTATTCCATTATATTAAAAAAAAATCAACAATATGGTTGCGATGTCCTTTTGATGGAAAGTGCATTCCTTGAGGTGAAATATTCTAATGCTGTTTTCTCCTAAACGAACATCCTGAAATGGCATACAAAGTAATTAATAACAAAAATATTTTGGTTCAAGTTCATTGATAGTGACGTTGATAGTTATGTTTTCTTTAATATAGTATGATTGTTTTTAGATATTTTACAGACATTTTCCATCACTGATAAACTAAAAAATTACTTTACACAAAAAAAAATTGTTTACATTAATAAATGATCTAAAGTTGAATTAAAATCAAAAGAGTATTGAGACTCTCGGTGCTTCGGCAGTGCTCGGGTACGTTCGGAACTAGTCGGCTCCTGTAAGTAAACAACTACCGAGTTGTTCAAATGAACGAATCAATCAAGTGAATTGAATGAATCATATGTCATTTTCTAAAAGAGTCATTTGAATCAGCGACCACAGAGAATTAATTATTTGTTCGCCGAGTCGTATCGATTGTAAAATGATAACTTTGTTTCGATCGCGATCTGAGAACCAGGCAGATGTTTCATCGGTTTTGTTTACAAGGTTTCATATCCTTTTTATCATACAAAGGTTAGCGTTATTTGATGGATCTCACAAGTACCTACGCCTATATACTTCCCACTTCATACAAACTTATTTATTCTCTATTTCGTTACATAGATATAAAAAATTAAGATAATTGCTTATAACCTTGTAGTTTTTTTTTTTTTTTTTTTTATTTGTCAAGCTATTTCATCTATAATAATTGTGAATGAGGCTTATTAAAATGGCCACGAAATTATAAATAGAAATTTAAACCCTCAGTTGACGCCTTTACATTTGACGACACAACAAATGCACGACCCCGACACGGTATTGGTGATGGTGAGCACCAAAATCAGGGCCGGTTTGACCATATAGGTTACCACGTTCGCTACCAGCCGCCGCATATATGCGACATTCAGGCTACTCCCTCAGCCCACCAACAAAATCATGGACTTCCTGTATACCGGCCCTAGTGGCTGTGTCTTACGCGACAGACCACGAATAGAATCAATAGAATCTGTCCACAGGTGTTGCCAACTGGCCAGGAACGTCAGTGATCGTCCCAGCCACAGACCAAGCGCCGCGCACATGAGGCGGACAATCCTAGACTGTGCCTTAAGCTATCTAACCTTTAAAATAGACCGAAGAAACAATATACCGTAACTAAATTGATTAGCTTTCATCCACTGCCTAATTATTCAATCAACACATCACATGAGTGAGAAACCAACGTACAAAATCAAATGGTATAATTCACCATTCTTAATTCAATTGTCTTAAGAGATTATAGGCATTTACGTCACGGAACCCTGTAATTAACCTCGCTTTCAAACTGAGTGTATCCCTGGTAACTTAACTCTTATTTTTACTGTTACGTACAAACTTAAAATTAATTAAATATTCAAGTGACCCAAAAGTACGTCACAGAATATTAACGTCAATTAATCGATGAAATTCGATTTTATCGCATTAAGACAGGTGTGGAAAAACAGCTGTATCATACGGAAAAAAGAATAGGTTCAACATTCTATTCATGAAAAAGATCGATTCAAATGAATCAATTTGCCAGATGAGCCGAATTTTCCATTTCCAGCTGATTAAATCAGCGGGTTTACCCGAGTGTTGCCGGGCACTGCCGAAGCACCGCCAGTCCCAATACTCTTTTGATTTTAATTCAACTATAGTTATCTAGTTTTAGTATTTATACAATCTAAGAAATAAGCCAACTACTTTATTTGGTTCTGATATTGTTTAATTCTTGCCATAGTTTTAAAACATATCTACTAAAAGAAATTACATTTTTGGATTATGAACAACATGTTTTTTGCAGAAATAAATCAGTTACAACAGCACTTGTAAACTTAACAGAGTCAATCACTGAATCAATAGTTCATAATTGTAGGTTACAATACCTTTCCGTCTTCAATCCATATGATTTGTCTAGTCATGAGTTCCAAAAAATTAGAGTGTTTTTTAACTTTTAACTCTTGACGACAGATTTGATAATGAGATAACAGTCCCGAAACTAGGCATCTAGACAAATCATATGGATTGAAGACGGAAAAGTCTTGTAACCTGCTATTATTAAGTCTTTCATCAATCCAGGGGGCAAATATGAATTTAAAAAAATTAATCAATAGATAAAAAAGTTGTCAGAATCTTATAGGCCTAAAGGTTTTGATAGTATATCTCACAAAAAATTACTTTCTAAATTAGTCACTGGGAATTAGGTTTGAATCATATCTCAACAATAGATTACAATACATAAAAATCACACATTTAAATAATACTTGAATGTTAAAATATCCTTCCTCAACTAAGTAGTAAAGCATGGCATTCCTCAAGGTTCAATATTAGGACCTTTACTTTTCATCTGTTACGTAAAAGATATGTCTAAATGTCTCGGTTCCTTTGATAATATTAAAGCTCAACTTATACAGTATGCTGATAATTCAAATCTCATCATATCTGAACTAAATGAACTGGAAATTGCTGCTCTCTCAGAATAATCAAATATTTATAAATTGCTCACTAATAATAAATTTATTTTAAATGATCAGAGAATAAATTTTATATCATTCAGTAGGAACAAAATTAATTATTTTTCATTTGAAACACACTTTCATTGAAAACAAATCAATAAATCTAATTGATGGCACAAAATTTTTAGAACTTCATATTGACAACCTGTCTTAGATAGAGCCAGCATGTGGATCAAATTGTTTGCAAAAAAAAAACTCTGGAATTATGCTTTAAAAAGAATGTATTATTTAATTGATTTAGCAACTTTTAAAGTAATTTTTCATCCTCACATTCAATCACAAAGGCCTAAGGTAAACTGCCTAAATGCCGTGACCTTAAGCATCCTTCAGCCTGGTTAAGTTTCTTTTCAACCATTAAACACCTTTTTCCATAAGTAAGGTTGTATGTTGTACTTTTTTTTTACTCCTCATTATTTCTCCTTCAATGTACTGGAGGTGGTAAATAGCTTCAAAATGTGATTAACTATAAAATATTTACGAGAGCAAGTCATTTTTGCACCATTTACATAATTCTGTGAAAACGAAACATAACTCCGTATATGTCAGCCAAATTACGGAATTTGGATGGTCACGGGACCATCCTGCTGTACCCATATTATGGCCAGAAACTTTTTTTAAGATGTTACTTTAGCAATATAACTACTTATATTGCTAAAAAAATACTTACAACCATATAAGAAGTGTCTTTTACAGGCTGACGACAGTTTAGAGCATATGATGTCAAGACTGCATACAGTAAAAAATTTCTTCTCATAGAGGAATAAAATGTAGGAAACCCATATAAAAAAGTTATATTATATCAAATTCGTTTCATTTCACCAGATTAATAGCCTCTTAAATTAAATCCAAGTTTACACAATACATTAGAATGGCAGTTAAAGTAAGTTACATCAACATTTATTGCAAAAGGAGAGAACTTTTTTTGCTAAGTACTTACATCATTGACTATGGATTCTGTAGTATCCATAGTCAATGCTTATATCTTTGGTCAAGAAATAACTAGTTACATTTTTTTAAAGAGCATTGACATACGAAATATTTAAGTTCATTAAAAAGTTAAGACTATATTTCTACTCCTACATTGCTTTAATGTGTTAAACATCTTGTTAAAAACCTTGTACAACAAACATGTTTTCAGTAATGTTAATACCAAAATGTTGACCAAGGATTTTGGGATTTGTGTATTTTAGTGTTATAATTAACACTTTTTCAACTAAACTTGGATCAAAATGTGGAAAAAATTAGATATTTCGTTACTAAAAACCAAATCTTCGAAAGCTTTAATCTGTGACTCCAAGCACGGAATTTGAAAAATGCATTATTTGTCATTCAAATCCCGTGACCATTGATAATTGGAAATAAAAAGGTTAGATCACATTTTAAACAATTTATTCATTAAAATCCTTATCTGCAAAATGCTCTGAGTAAAAATATATTTTTACAATTAAAAAGAAGTGAGAAGACAAATAAATAACACCCTCAATAATCAAAGCTTAATAAACGTCTTAGTAGATTCTTTGACAAGAAACAAGTTATTTACTTAAATAAAAGTTAAAATATCAACCACGCAGTTTAGTATTTATTTAAATTAGCTCTTTATCTAAAATTTCATAAATTATAACTCGTTTGAAACGTAAAAAAACTATTTTAATGCATTACTGAACAGGCACATATAAAAATCAATTTCCGTCTTACGAATTGATTATTGGTCGTTATCACGGGTTTTGAAAACTGAATGATTTACAGTTTAAATCCCGTGACAGTTATTTTAAAGACATTCACAAATGAAATCGTCTTAATGAAGCAGTTTTAAGATAGAAAAGATTATAAACAATGTTTAAATCGATAAAAACCCCCATTTATATGAAATATACAGCGTCAATAACTTATTTGGCTCTCCGGTATCCTTGGTAAAGAAGCTAAGAAAGTAAGCACTTCTGCACCGGGCAACGTTTGACCGCCAACTGACGAAAATTTAGCCGCCGCATCCCGCCAAGAAACATATAGAGTAGTAAACAATGAGTTTTTGAGTGAAAATGACGTCGTTATTTCGCCGTCGGTTTACCGATTTCGTCAGTATTTGCACGTAAAGTGAGGAATCACGGCATTTGGTATGTTCACGGCATTTAGGCAGATTACCTTATAGCATTTATCGAATCTCAATCTATGGAGACACTTCCCAAGAAAATTTGAATAGAATATTAGTTTAACAGGAAAAAATCTTAAGTGTAATATTAAATTTGGGCTATAATGAGCCTGTGAGACATTATTTATTCTGATAAAAAATATTGAAATTTTTTTTATGTTCATGGGGATTATTTTGATACATAGGTACTTTAAAACATCTTTCATAAGTATGAGAATATTCTTTTTGTTTTGCAGTGTTTCATCAAACCATGGAAGCACATTTCCTTTTCAATTTACCACTAACTCTCCTTATCTGCCTGGGCAACACTGATTGTAAATATTTAAAAAAAAGTGCTAAAAAATAGCCAAAAGCCTCAACACAAGAAATACTAAAAAGTGAACCCCATTGAATATGAGCAAGATTGTAGGTCAACTAAAAATACTATCTGCACCGAATTTCCTAGAAGATACTTCCTTAAATTTAGTACACAATGATTTAACAGTAAAAAATTCAAAGCAAGTATTTCATGTTCGGAAAATTTCATAGTTCAACAACGTTTGACTGTAATAAGTTCAGTTCATATTTGTTGCAATATTATCTAAGCAACTTTTGCCCCTAGTTGGTTTTTATTTACACAGTATAAGTCGTAAGATTTTAAGATATTCATAAAAAAGATCAGTTCATGCATCCCGTATTAAAATATTTACATTAAAATCGCCCCTCATTACAATGGAACAGTTTGACTTTTTAATTTAGATAACATTTTAAATGCGGTCAAGAGCTGTACAAAACATGTTTTAGTTTGAGGTAGGAGTCCAGTAGACAGATATTAAAACAATATCAAAATCATGTATAAATATACAAGATTCGAGGACCTCAAAATGCACTAAATATGACACATCAATCAGGTCAAAACTTGCTAAATCGGCAACTTTCCACTTGTCACCTCATCTGTTACTAAATAAATAGTTTGAACTTCTCTTTTAATCTGTAATTTCATGGCTTCATTCAAAATTTTTAAGTTCTCTTACATTTTTTTTATAAAATCTTAAAAGAATCTTTTATGCTAGGTAAAAATGTAGTAAGTTTTTTTTTATTATTTACAATGTTTTTGAGACTTCAGTGTCTTATGAACACAGTTCCTATTAAGAGCAAGATCACAACATAAAAAAGAGGGGATAGAAATAAGTCAAAGGTTTTAAAAACTCCCACCAGATTGTTCATGAATGATAAAAAAACAAGAGCCAGATTAATATCTTCAATAAGAAGTTAATGAACACCTGAAAAACAAAACATAGACAATACAGTAATCACTACATACCTTCGGTTAGCCTCGCCCTACCACCGGTGGGCTGGCAGAGGATTGTGGAGCATCCAGCACATACAACTACACTCTGTGCATGACTAAAAACTGTCGTGATCTTATAACAGCCTGAAACAAACAAACCAATGAGTGTTAAAAAAAGCATCAGAGTGTAAAACAGTACATGAACAAACGATATCAAGTAACAGACACATACTTTCTCCCAACAATAGAAAAGGGCTTGATGGATAAGTTGGTTAGATACGAGCTGAGCAGCACAAGTTTGACTCTAGTTGATAAAAACTGCTCTAACTGTTTTGAGAAATTTTAATTTTTCATATTTTTGATGTTTTTTGGGAGTGGAGTGAACCACCCTTTCTATAAAAAAATTATTTATTTAACAAAATTAACACCTGGAATTATAATAGATTAGGACTAAAATACAAAATTTAATCAAATTCGGCTCACTGGGGGCCTTCTCTAGATAGACAATCTTTGTGAAAACCCGTTTTTTGGACTCAGAGGACCCTAAATTTATAATTACAAAAATAATAATAATAATAATAATAAAAGTAAAATTTTTGACAAAAACAATACTTTTTTATATACTGAGGTATAGGGGGAGAAAATAAAAAGGGTTGACAATTTGACAGGTTTAACCCGGCAGAACTGACATTGGTTTGGAAACGTGAGAACTGACTCACGGTCTTTTAGACCAAGTTTTAATAAAATACCACATTTATTGAAAAAAATCTGTATTTTATTTTTCAAAACCAATTCACGTGTCTTTCTTATTAGGTGTTTTAACATTTTATACTGTAAAAAAGTGTTTACATAAAATATGTGATGTATGATTAAAAAAAATATGGTTTTTCACTTTTATCAAAGATTTTCGTTTAGCCTACTTAGTGAAGGAGGAAAACAAATTGATTGAACTTTAAACATTTATTAACAATCTATTTGTCACTCAAAATTCAATTCATTTTAATTTAAAAGTTTAAATTTATGTATTTATTGTTTATAATAATAATACAATTTTTGGCAAGTCAATGAACTACACAATTTTATTTTATTGATGATGAGAATTGTAAGGAAAGAGGTCTATCGATCCTATTACGTTCCTCTAAGTCCATGATTTCAAGAATACAAATATTTATACAGGAAAAATGATTTAATTACAAACAAGTCATCTGTTAAAACTGTAACAAATTTAGTACACGAGAACTGACACATGGTCAAATGCACCGTTTGTCCCGTGACGCCGGAGCAGACTCACGGTCGAACGCACCAGTCTTTTACAGAATCGTCCATTGCACTGGCTGTACAAGTTGGAAAATGACGGGAAGTGTGTCATTGTGTTCCTGGAAAGTGGCGCATGAGGTACAGTGACGGTGAAGACTGCCGACAACCGGAAAATATTGTTTTGATCAAAAAAACTTCCAACCCGGTCCTTTCGACCGGTATGTCAGTTCTCCCGGGTTAAAATGTTAAATAAAAAAGAAGGAAAAGAGTCATATTAATCAAGCAGAATTGTAATAATATCAACCTAATTCAATAATCAAAACATAAATATTGTATCAGGTGATCTTAAACTCGTTAATGAATAATAAATACACTACAGTCTCTCCCACAATAAAAAGAGACAACAACAAACATGTCATATGTTAAGTGGTGCCACTGAGCGGCGCACTCTCGTCAATCTTCTTAAATTGACAGGAGAACCATGTCCTTCTTGATTTTGTTCAGCCTGAATTTGCTGTCTTCCATAAACAGGTGCTAGATCACCCGCAATACTTTGATCCTACTTGCAGAGTGACAAACGGCTCATCCTTACATTTAATATAAATGTTCATTGACAGCATTGTCTTTGGCAGTAAATGTAGAAGGCATGTTTAGAGACGATTGGGCGTTTTTTAGGCTGAGGTGCTCTTACTTCTGTTCTTCTACCTGTTCCATGTGTCGCTTCACTACCATCTCTTCATCAAGCTCAACAAGATAATGTAAGCGAATCTAATACCTTAATGACATTCCCATACTTTCATTGATTAGTATTAGAGCCAGAGGTGTAATATCTTGCTTGAATACGTTCTCCAAGGGATCATTTAAGTGACTTGGGCAACTGTGGTTTTGCGTGAATTTTGGTTTCTTAGTACAGTAAAATTAGGGTTTTAGATCGGCTACTGATGTGCATTCCCAAAAATTTGACAAGAGCTTCTTTTAAGCACTATAATTAATGATCCGATGAGTCCCCATAAAATAAAGTTGTTTTTCACCTATAAAACCACTTTTCAAAATGGTGGTTTTTGATAATGGAATACATTTTGAAAAATATAGTATTTATTTTTCTTTTTCACCTGCATTTCTCAATATAATGTTGTGACACCGCCACCGATAATTTTTTAATGGGAAGTACTTCATTATGACCGGTCGTTAATTTTTGGCCGCCATCTTGGATCCGCCATATTGGATTAAAGTTATTTTTTTGTAATATAAAGATAGTGTTATGACACATCATTTCAAAGTAGATTTTTACGGTGATTACAATGCCGCAATCAGTTTTTTAAAATCTTGGTTCGTTTTAAAGATACACTCAAATAAAAATTCAACCCTATGAATTTCTTATGGACATTTCGAACTTTAAATTTATTTGGCATTATTTTTCTTTTATATATAGTTCTAATTGAGGAATTCTTTTCATTGTGACTTTAAAATACTCAGTAATATTCCTGGCATTAATTAAAGCTATTCTTAATTCCATTTGGAGGATATGGAGACGAGTTATATCCTTCTATTTAATAGAAACTTCAATTTTTTTTAAATTCGCTTTTAGTTAAAGATTAATATCTCAAGTTCTAAGTAAGACACAAAGTTAGTTCTGGTCTTAAAACAACTAGTACATCAATGTCTTTAATTTGAGTTATTTACCATTGAAATTCGTTGGATATTAAGTGGCTTATAACTGTCTAATCAACATAAAATTTATTGGTACCTGAAATTCGTCTTCAGTTAAAGACGTACAACTCAAGTTGTAAATGAGATTCAAGGTTCGTTTTGGTCTTAAATTACATGGTACATTATTGGCTTTAATTCCATATATTGATTGTTAAAATTGGACACGTTTAAGATGTAATATTATACACTTTTCAACAAAAAATATTTCCATTTCTGAAATTTGGGTAAAGTTTAAAATTTACAAACCGTTTCAAACTAAGCCAATTCGAACGAACAAAAACTCTAAAGAAGCCCATTGATCCACTGAGTGATCTGATACCAAAATTAACAACCTATCTCAATTAGAACAGGATATATGAGGAAAAATAAGCAATAAATATGTTCAAAATTTGAAACGTCCATAAGAAATGTATGGAGAAGAATTTTAATTTCCGTATATCTTTGAAACGGAAAAATATTTTCAAAAACGGATTGCCGCATTGTAATGAGCGAAAAAATCTACTCTGAAATGATGTGTCACAACACTATCTTTACATTAGAAAAAAACAACTTGTATCCAATATGGCGGCCAAAAAATAAAGACCGTTAAAAATAAAGTATTTAGTACCCAACAATTATTGGAGTTGGTCCCACAACATAATATTGAGGCAATGCACATAAAAAATGAAAAAGGGAAGCTTTTTTCAAAACTTATTTCATTACCTACAAAAGAACCGCCATTTTGAAAAGTGATTTTATAGGTGTATAACAACTTTATTTTTTGGGGACTCATCAAATCTCTTTTTCTAGAGCTTAAAGGAAGGTCTCCTGAAAATTTCATGGACGCACATCAGTTTCCGATCAAAAGGGTGTTTTTGGCCTTATTTTACTGTACTATCTTATATGTTTTGAGACTTAAGAGGGGGCTAAAGGGCCACTCTCAGAACGCCATGCAGTGCTTCACCTGCTCCAATTTTCTGCGTTATTTTAAGTCCGATAATAGTGGGAGGGATTTTAAATTAAAGCATTTGATGTTGTTTTTAATTTTATTTTATTTTGAATTCATATTAAGCCATTAATGGATAAAAGTTGGATCAACTTTGAATCAATCAAACGTTGAATCAACTTTGAGAAAATGAGTGAGAGGTTTATTATCAGTGACTAATGAAAACTTACTTCCATAAATATAGGGGTAAAACTTTTAGAATGCCCAATTGATTGCAGTTGCGTCCCAGTCTATTTGAGAATAATTTATCTGGGTGAACATAGGACGTTCAGTAAAATCAATTAGGCTATGTGTGATAATATTGTTGAAAGCCCCACAGTACTAGCGTCGATTGATAGAACAAGAGGCAAAAACGGGTTGTGGTCAAATAAAATCCGAGGTTTTGGCAGCGTACGACTCGCGATGCTCGGTGGCTTCACTTCAAAAGAGCTTTTTTTTTGGAACTAGGAAGGAAGAGCTTTTCATACTTTGGCTCTCAGTTGTACAACGGGCTCTTGGTTATCATGATGACTTAAAAATGGAGTCACTCGAAAACATCTTGTGGCTCTGTTTTGGCGAGAATCATGAAAGTTGAGTTTCTCCAAAAGGTTTGGACAGTCAAGTGCCATTTATCAACTTGTGGAGAAAGCAAACATCACTTTCCTCCCGTCTTCTAGAGTGTTAAGTTTAAGTTGACGTATCACTAACCTTGTAAAAAATATTAGGCCTAAATATAAATTTCTCAACTCTACTGGCAATAGAGCCTACAATAAAAAAAAGTACCTGGGCATTTAACGTCCATAAAATATGAGTTTGGGTGTTGCACCAAACGCTTCAGCTTGTGTTTTCTCTTCTCCTCTGCTGGGGAGGGATGTAGTAAGTCTTTCGCAAGCTGCAACAAAAACCAATACAACTGAGGAACTTAATTAGGAATGAAATTACATCAATTTACTTTCTACACAGAGATTGAAAAGTCACTGACAACTATTTTTGTTATTCTATGAAAACTATATAGGCGATTTACATAAGTAACTAAATAGCATACAAGAGGTAATTTAATACTATTAATGATGTTTCGGTTTTGTTAAAACATCAGGCTACAATTTGGTGATGAATTTCAGTTGATGCAAAATCTGATATAACATAAGGGGTATGGGCGAAATTGCATTATCATGGACAATGTTTGAAATTGATTTTGCACAGTAAGTAACGATCACCATAAAATGGGTCATTTGGGTATTCATTTTATGCTCTTAATCATCATTTCAATTGTAAACTGATTTTCGAACATCTTATGAAAATTATATACCCTAAAATTTATCTAAAATTTAAGTATTTTCACGCTGATTCTGAACATGATAGTTTTTTCCACAGAAAAGCTTGGAGAATTCCGGAAAATCGGAAAAACAGAACATGGATTTCTACGTCAAATTTAGTGTAGTGTGTATTCAAACTAACCGGGATGCTAAAAGCTGATCAGAATATGTAAAATTATTTCAATCCAATTTGGAAAAAGCCAGAAAATGCAGAAAAGCCATAAGATGAAATTTTTTCAAAGTATGTCATGTGGGTACTCATCTGAAGCATAATTTTATGTAGAATACAAATATTTATAGGCTATATTAATTGAATACCACAAACTAGTACTTAATAAGTATATATAAAATAGAAATCAAATAACTCCAATGAAACTTACATAAATGAAGAGCTAACAATGTTAAGTGGTTGATATTGATGCAGGCTAAAGTAAGTTAGGCATATTAGGTAATAAACAGTACTATGCATGCATATTTACCAACTTACATTAATTACTACATATCTTAGTAGAAAATAACAATATAAATTTTAAAGGTAACATAACATAACATTACCTAACCTATCCAAACTATCATATGTAGTTCAAACTTTGTATCCATAGATTAGGTTATATTATTATAGCTAATATGTAAGTCAGTACTGTATAAGGTACTACCTTCACCGGTACCTAATACTTCAAGCTACATTAATAACAACCACTTGTAACATTGATATAGTGCTTCATTTATGTAGGCCTATGTTTCAGTACAGACAGTGTTATTTGATTCCTAGTGTTTTTTCTTTTCTTTTTATTGTTTACTAGTTTGTTGCATTCAATTAAAATATATATATATATATATATATATATATATATCTTTGCATTCTACATCAAATTCCCCGTCATTTGAATACCCCCTCTCGGCGACCCTGCTTTCTGTATGCTGAAGATATGGTGATGGTGGCGCCATCCGTAACTAGCCTACAGATCCATGATAAATGGACTTGAAAGATATTGTAAGATGTGGAACTTGAGTGTTAATTTGCAAAATTCTAAAATAGTGGTAGGAATGGCGGAAGGTTAGAAAAAATAATAGATGGTATTATAAGGGAGAAAAAGTAGAAGTTGAAAACACTTACAAATATTTAGGGGTCACGTTTAACTCGAGATTAAAGTGGGAAACTCATTCAGAAGAGAAATGAGAGGCTGCCAAACTAGCAATCAATTGTGTATAGAGAAAATTTTTAAATAATCGGAAAGTGCCATTAAGTAAGAAGTTCACTTGTTATTTTGTTATCAATCTTCTGTTATGGTTGCCAAGTTTGGGGTTTCCTTGAAAGTAATTATACTTGATATATTTCATCAGAAGAGTTTTTGGATTGCCCAACAATACGCCAAATTACGCTTTATATTTAGAGGTGGGTTTAGAAAAAAACATTTTTACGTTAACCATGCATCAAAATATATTAAATACGTTTTAAGTTTACCGGAATATAGGCTTCTGTTGTATATTACCAGATGTTTACATTTGTTACTCAATCACTTGTTAATTTTGTGATTGAATGTTTTTGTTGACATTTTGGTTATAGTTTGCATTTATGAATAAAAATGAGTTATTGTCAGTGTTTCAGTATTTAATAGTGGCGACAATGAATTTAAATCTGTGTAGTGTACCTAAACTTCCAAGTTTTGATGAGAATAACTGCAACATAGAAGAATATTTTGAGATAACTGAACAAACATTTACAGCTTATAATGTGAAAGAGAAAAAACTAGAGTTTGTTTACTGCTGAAATCTACTGGCCACGAAAACTTAATAGGGTAAATCTTGAGTTTAGCTATGACCAACATAAATTAAATTTTTTTTCCAAAATGTCATAAATATCACGCTGATTCCGAAAATGAGTTTTTTCCCGCAGAAAAGCTCGGAAAATGAAAAAAACCGGAAATGACCTTTTTATTCTGAAATACGTGTTCAAATTAACCGGGATGTTAAGGTGATCACAAATACGTAACAATTATTTCAATCCGATTTTAAATAAGCCGAGAGATGAGGAAAAAAAGGTAGGAAAAGCCATCAGATGAACTACTGTATTTTAAAAGTATGTCATGTGTGTTTTGTGTACTCAAAAGATGCGGAATGTTATGTAGAAAACAAATATGTATTGAATACAACAAACTAGTAGTGAATAATGAGAAAAAAAATACTTATAAATAAAATAAAAACCCACTGAAACTTACATAAATGAACCACTAACAATGTTTCAAATGGTTGTTATAGATGTACTACCCCAAACTATTAGGTAATAGGCAGTATTATATACATAGGTATTAACTTACATCGCATATAATCCAAAATAACACAAACAACTAACATAACCTAAAATAACAATCATTATGTGAGTACTAACTTGGTTTATTTATTCTTCCATTCATATGTATATATTTGTATTTTACATAAAACTTTGCTTGATATGACTCACAACATGATGGTTAGGTTAGGTTGGATTAGTTAGGTTATGCAAGTGTTATTTAAGATTACAGGGTATGTGATATAAGTTAGTACCTTGTCTATGTATATTGTACTGAATTTTACCTCATAGTTTAGGGTAGGTAAGTTAGTACATCAATAAAAACCATTGGAAACATTGTTACAAGTTCATTTATGTAGGTTTCAGTGTGGTTTTTGTTTTATTTATAAGTGTTTTTAGCGAATTTCCCATAGGGAATAAGCTATTACCGTAGGTCTCATGGTAAGACCTAAGCCCGGGACCATGTTACTTTTTCGTTTTGAGGTGCCCAGAGACCAAAAATAATAGTCATTAAAATTTATATATATATATGTATATATACATATATATATATATATGTATATATACAGGGTGATTCAGACCACCCGTCCACTATTTATAGCAGGAGAACGGTTTGAGATAAAATCATGAAATAAAGTTTTCTCCCACTAAATCGCATATGGGCTTTCCAATAAAAATATTTTCATCAATGCCAGTATACAGGGTGTTCCAAAACTGGAGGTCACGGGTTCGAATCTCAAAATTTTCTTAAATAAACATGCAGATTTTTTTACATAATTTTAAACGTATTAGTCAAAGGAGCATTTTCGTGAAAACAGAATGAATTTATCTTTTTCCGTTTCAAAATGGCGGCCATTTTTGTAAGAAAAATCAACATTTACGGAATACCCTGTAATTCTTTTATTATTTGTCATAAATGACTCCTGATTCAATATCCTTATTTGAAATGAGCTAAGCTTTACAATGATATGTCACAAGACCACATTTATTAAAAAACTAAAAATTCCAAAATTTTATCATTTTGAAAATTTTAACTTAGACAAAACTCAAAAATTCTAAATGTAAACATATGTCATATTGTATATCATCTTAAAGTTCTCATTGAACTGAGCAACTTTGTAATTTACACTATTACCGTATCTCTTGAGGTTTTGTAGTAATAACGTGTAAATACATTTATTCCATATAACCTGCATGTTAATTCAATGTTATGGCAACAATCAAAGGAGGACTTCCATACTATAAAGCCCTGAACAATTAACATGCAAATCATATGGGAAAATGACATTTTTATGTTATTACTACAAAACCACAAGAGATACGATAATAGTGTAAATTACAAAGTTGCTCAGTTCAATGAGAGCTTTAAGATGATATACAATATGACATATGTTTACATTTAGAATTTTTGAGTTTTGTCTAAGTTAAAATTTTCAAAATGATAAAATTTTGGAATTTTTAGTTTTTTAATAAATGTGGTCTTGTGACATATCATTGTAAAGCTTAGCTCATTTCAAATAAGGATATTGAATCAGGAGTCATTTATGACAAATAATAAAAGAATTACAGGGTATTCCGTAAATGTTGATTTTTCTTACAAAAATGGCCGCCATTTTGAAACGGAAAAAGATAAATTCATTCTGTTTTCACGAAAATGCTCCTTTGACTAATACGTTTAAAATTATGTAAAAAAATCTGCATGTTTATTTAAGAAAATTTTGAGATTCGAACCCGTGACCTCCAGTTTTGGAACACCCTGTATACTGGCATTGATGAAAATATTTTTATTGGAAAGCTTATATGCGATTTAGTGGGAAAAAACTTTATTTCATGATTTTATCTCAAACCGTTCTCCTGCTATTAATAGTGGACGGGTGGTCTGAATCACCCTGTATGTATATATACAGGGTGTCCAGCTTCCACCTTTAAAAACTTTTCCAGGTTATTAAGCATGCCAAAACAAACAGAAAAATCATATAAACATATGTCCGGAAATGCTTCGTTAAGCCGCTAGCCACCATTTTGTTTTTTACACTTAAGAATTTTTCTTTCCGTAATGGGTTGTTGTATGAAGTTCATATTTGGCATGTACCTTAATCACACCAATGCTCATTTTTAGAAAAAATATTATTTTTTTACGATGTATATTTTCAAAATGGCAGCCATTTTAAGTTTTTAAACTCAAATATCGGAAAAAACCGTAAATTTTATAAAAATTTTACTAGACACAAAAAAGTTGAAAAATTAAATTATCTAAACAGTGATACCAAGTTTGTAAGGATTCGGCAACAAATAACGGAGTTATGGTGGTTTTCCTGTAGGAAAACACTGATTTGGCACTATGATTAACGCCAATTTAGGTTATTTTAAGAGAAAAATCTTAATAACTCCGTTATTTGTTGTCGGATCCTTACAAACTTGGTATCAATGTTTAGATAATTTAATTTGTCAACTTTTTTGTGTCTAGTAAAATTTTTATAAAATTTACAGTTTTTAAGATATTTGAGTTTAAAAATTTAAAATGGCCGCCATTTTGAAAATATTGATCGGAAAAAAATAATTTTTTTTCTAAAAATTAACATTGGTGTGATTAAGGTACATGCTAAATATGAACTTCATACAACAACCCGTTACGGAAAGAAAAATTCTTAAGTGTAAAAAACAAAATGGCGGCTAGCGGCTTAACGAAGCATTTCCGGACATATGTTTATATGATTTTTCTGTTTGTTTTGGCATGCTTAATAACCTGTAAAAGTTTGTAAAGGTGGAAGCTGGACACCCTGTATATATGTATATATGTGTCCCTAGACACGATAACTCTCGTAAATGGTCCGATCGACACCAAATTTGGTAGAGATGTGTAATCCTACGTTTATTCGGATGAGTTCGTAAACCAGAGATATCGACTTATCGGAAGGGGTAGTTTTGGGGGGTTTTGTACCCCAAAAATGGGTTTTTTGCATTTTTCATATGTAATTATTAAAAATTTTAAATTTTTATTTTAACCATTGGATTTAGCTCAAAAAAACACACAATTTAGTATTTTGAAGCTTTGCTCTATCTCCATTGGTTACCGAGATATTAAAAAGTCTAAAGACAGTACATTGTATTTTGGGGCTCCAATGTTAATCTTATGGAGAATAAGAATGTGTTAATATTTCACTTATTAACTAACATTTTTGGATGAAACTTGGTAATCAGCTTCATTTGGTTGAGATTCATCCATTGATAGTAAAAAATCTTGTTTTTTGTGCTTATCATGGCAGCAAACCTTCATACTCTTTTCCCATGTTAATCATATGGAGAATAGGCAAACTTCTTTATTTATGGACAGATATTGATGAAACTTAGTATATGGCTTCATATGGTCGAAATAAAAAAATTTTATGCTAAAAAAATACTTTTGGTGTTCCCCATGGCAGCATACCTGCATACTCATTCCCTATATTTATCATAAGGAGAAAAGACACTTATTTCCTTATTTATGAGCGTGTGATCATATTTGGTTTACAGGTTTATCTGGTCAAAATTAATATTACTAATTTGGAAATTCGCTGAGTACGCAGGTCTGCTGCGACGGGGGGTATTTTTCTCTTTAATTGATGTTTGTTTGTTGTTTTCAATTAATATATACATATTGGAATTCTACAAAAAATTCCGTGTCTTTTGAGTAGTACTCACATGACATACTTTTAAAATGGTTAATCTGATGGCTTTTCCAACCTTTTCCCCACATTTATTTCCTCATTTTCTTCTTCTTTTTTCGCTTATTTAAAATCGGTTTGAAATAATTTATACATATTCATGATCAGCTTCACACCCCGATTAATATGAATACCCACATGACGTATTTCGTAATTAAAAAACCATTTCTGGTTTTCCGATTTTCCGGGATTTTCCGAGCTTTTCCGCGGGAAAAACTATCATCTTCGGAATCAGCATGAAATTTCCGTCATTTTGAAAAAAAATTCAAATATCCGATGGTCGTAGCTAACCTCAAGACTTAGCCTACCACTTAAAGTTTATTACGGAATCTTGCTAACCCCTCTAAACCTTATCAGAAATCATATGATGATATGGTGGTTATTTAAAGGTTATTTCAACCTAAGCCTTTAATAGCTGAAAGAAATTGTTTACATAAGAGAAATAGGAAGAGTCTGAATCAATGAATCAACTCAAGAGTACTTAGTGGAGCTCAAGAAACTTGCTCTCACTTGTGATTTTGGTGGTAGGCCTAATCTTGATGATACTTTGAGAGACAGGTTTGTTGTGGTTTAAAATGTCAAAACATTGTCTTGAGCTGTAGAAATTGCTATTTATTACCATGGAAAGTGCGGCACAGGATTCAAATTAATTCTCTAATAGTTCATCTAATACAGGTATTAATAAGGTCAGTTCAACCTTCAATGCTGTAAGTAAGGACAAAACAAGATTAAGTGAACAGGAAAATTGTTCAAGGAGTAAGTTTACACCTGTGTGTTATTGTTGTGAAGAAGCAGGTCATAAAAGCCTGATTGTAAATATAAAACTTTTACATGTGGTCTATATAATGACAAAGGACACCTGGAAAATGTATGTACGAAAGCTAAAAAGATATTTAATAAGGGATCCCACAGTGTTGTTGAAGAAGCCCCTCAATAAATTGAAGAGACTGAACTGTCTCTTGGAAACGTTGGTCATGTAGCCCAAATTTCTAGACTTCCTTACCCTCGTATAGACAAATTTAGGTTTACACTCGTATAAAAAATCTATTTGTTAGGATGGAAGTGGACAACGGTTCAGCTGTAAGTTTAATATCTAACTCTGATTTTGATAAATACATAAAACACAGCAAAAATTGAACCGACGAACATCGTACCGGTACTTAAAACTTATACCGGAGAATTAGTTTAAACTTTGAGAGTTGAAACTTTGGGAAAAGCTTGTTTAAAAGTAAAATATGAATGAAGATAATACATTTTGGATCTTTATGTCATGAAAAACGGTCAAAACCCTCTCTTTGGCCGAAAATGGATGAAAACAGTACCACTAAATTGGAGAAATATAAGTTAAATTTTATAGTTAATGACAGTAGAAGTGATTCTAAGAATGCATTGAATGAAGACGTAAAACAACTCAAGTGAATTCCCACACGTGTTTGATGGAAAACTTGGTCAAATTAAGGGTATTGAAGCGAAACTAAGTTTGAAACCTAACGCAATGGTGTTAATTAAAAGCCAGACCTGTTCCATATGCTCATAGACCAATCATCGAAAAAGAACTGGAGAGACTTGAAAAAGGGGAAATAATATCAAAAGTTCAACACTCTGAATGGGGCTACAGCAATTGTTCTGAAACCAGGGTTGCCAAATAAAGCACCCAAAAATAAGGGGGATGGGGTTTTGTAATCAAACCTGTAATACACCCGAGTCCAAAATAGTGGTTTACAATTTTAAAAAATCTGATAATACAAGTTTCAATTATTATTTTAAATGCTATTTTAGTGATGTCAATAGGCTTTTAGATGTTTTAAAATAATAATTTTTTAATCTCCGTTAAATAAAACATAGGCTACCATGAACATAAACTAAATAAATACTCCACACTTAATACACTAAATAAAAGTAAATGTTTGCTATTAATTTTATTATGTTGCTCAAATTTTATATTATTATTATCCAATGTTAAAGTTTAATTATAATTAACTATAATAATCAATAATTTGCAAACATAATAGGTAGTAAGATACAAGAAAAGGGTGAAAATATTTTAACGTTTCAAAATTGTTGACTTGTTCATATTTTTTTTTTTTTTTTTTTTTTTTTGAGGGAGAGGCGGAAAAATGCATTACGCACACAGGTGGCCAAAATGTAGTGTGGGGCTCCCCTAAAAACGGGTTTACCCACTAAAAAACCTCCTCTACTCTTTAGGAATCTAACCTGGAATTGTTTATCACATTACGTCAGGCTAGGCCTAAATTTGGCTTACGCCCGTGGGGCTCGCTCCTTATCCAGCCGCTCGATCAAGGGATCTGGGCCACTTCGCGATCCAGATCGGTTTTCTTTTCCAGGAGGATGCCCCGGACGAACTGTGACAAACAATCCCAGTTGCCCTCATCTTCCAAAATCTTTTGGCAGACCGAGTCCACCGAAAATTCACCAAAGATTTGTGTGGCCTCCAGGCGGGGCCCTTCCCAACGGGGACAGCGGAAGAATGTGTGTTCCGCATCGTCGGGAACACCCGGGCAATAAATGCAGCCCGGTGAACCGGTCTTCCCCATCCGGTTCAGGTACGACCGAAAATAGCCGTGACCTGTCAAAAATTGGGTCAGGTAGTAGTCCACCTCCCCATGCCGCCGTTCCACCCATGGTTGGACCTGCTTGATAAGTCGCGCAGTCCATCGTCCTCGGGTGTCGTGCTCCCAGCTGTGTTGCCACTGCTGGAAGGTTCGGGAGCGCTCTTCTGTTCTTGCCGTGTCCTTGCCGATCTCGCCTTATCTCTGATAAATCGCTTTCCTCTCCCCTGCCAAGAGCTTGACAGGGATGACTCCGGCGACCACCAGGACAGTAGGCTCGGACACCGTCCGGTAGGCGGAACACACCCGGAGCGCAGCTTGACGCTGAACCCGGGCGAGTCGCAACCTGTAGCACTCCTTATCTAGAGCGCCTGCCCACACCTCTGCCCCGTAAATGAGCACGGACTGGACCGCGGACATCAACAGACGTCTTCTACTGGATCGGGGACCCCCGACATTGGCCATCAGCCTACTAAGGTAAGTGACTACCTTAGCGGCCTTGTCCGCCGTACGGAAGATCTGATCCCTCCAGCTTAACTTGGTGTCCACCATAACCCCAAGGTATTTGGCGGCACGAGTTGATGTGACCACCTCCCTTCCCACTCGAAACGGGACGACGGTGTCGATCCTCTTCTTCGTGAGAATCACGATCTCCGTCTTACTGAGAGCAAGCAAGAGACCGTGATCGGACATCCAGTTGTTGACCACCCGCATGACTCGGTTCAACTTTAGTTGGGCCAGCTCAACGTTGCGTGCAGCAATGAGAGCTGCGACGTTATCGGCGTACCCAACCAAAGTGGTTTCCTCAGGCATCTCGGACCTCAGGAGGCTGACTTGTTCATATTTGAAGTTTATTATATTTTGAAAACAAAGAGGTTTATTTTAAAACAAATATTTTAAAACACAATTCTTACACTTTAGCTAACAAATGTAAATTAGTGACTGTTGTTATAATAATTGCATTTGCCTAATCGCCTATCAACACGGTGCGGACGACGACTTGGCAAGGAAGTAGATGAGTTCACACAGTTCGCACACTGCTGGTGCAGGCAGGAGAGGTCTTTCAAGACTTCAACCAAAAGAGGTCCCGAAAAATTAATTGACAATAATAACAGCAGATACTTGCTTGGCAGTCGGTGCTGTTTTTATGTACGATAAGCAGTTTTGTAATTTTGAGGTTAGAATTTTACATTGATTGGGCTCGTTCACGATCATCCACCGCAAAGAGGTTAGTTTGCTTTTGCCTACCAAGTGACAAATCCAACAAATAACGCGTCTGGAATTTGTCAAGTGATAGGCCAAAAAATAAACAAACCTCTTTGCGGTGGATGATCGCGAAACAGCCCATTGTAACTAAATTTGCCATGAGTAATTTTTATTTTGGCCAAATACGAGACATTTACTGTCCCGGATGACTTGTCTCCGGGACGCGGGACAAATTTACTTAATAAAGGGACTGTCCTTTGAAATCCGGGACGTTTGGGAACCCTGTCTGTAACATCTGTTCTTCCTGTTTTTCTTAGTTGTTATACAACAGATGTCTAAAGATTCAATCAATTCTCCTTCCTCCACATTAACATTCGAACTTTGAAAGCCTATGGGGCGTAGCCCTGGAGTCAGATGGGAATTAGAATGGGATTCTGCTCATCTACAGGACTATACCTTTCTATGCGCGAATTTCTCCTACGATGCACAAGAGCTGAGAAAAAAGGAGGAAACGAAACATGCTTGCTTATTAATATATAGATATAGATTGTATCAATGTATATCTAGAACAAACCATGGCAGGTGACACCAACAGCTGATTGAAGCGGTCCTGCACATTAGATGTCATGTTGTTTATCTTGACACATGAGTGCTTGGAATAGCCTATTTTAAGTGCTGCACCTTTAACGTAATTGTTATTGTTTTTGTTGATGTCACCTAGGCCTACCTCCTTCTCATTCTGGATTTCTTAGATTGTATGGGATAATATTTGTTATTTCTAAGGTATAGCCAATCTTGCCTCAAGGGGAAGTATTCACATTTATCTCCTAAGAGCCAAGGCAGAGAGGCTGTCTGAAAAATGGCATGAGCCCTAAGGCAATGTAATAGACAGGATATGAACAAGAATAACATGTACAATACTGAGGACGACGAGCATTTGTCTTAGAAGAACCAGGAGAAAGTGGAGATATAGGCCCACCGATAAATTCCAAGATGGTGCAGGAATACAAATATTATATTAAATATAGGCCTAACATATTATTGTATAATTCTTTTAATTTTTTTATATCTTACATTTACATAAAATGTAAATGTAAGATAATTTTAAAAGTATGTCATGTGTGTTTTGTGTAGGTACTCAACGACCCAACTATCTAGTATAAACTTTCTATTATAAATAGGTTAATAGAAAGTTTTCTGAAACTCATGAGACTAATCAAAATAACTAAACTATCCATACTGAATATGAAATTACCTAGTAAAATCTTGGTTTAAATGTTAGATAAACAAACAATAATATTTAGTAAATAAATATAAAAAATTCTCAAAAAACATATGTTTAAAATATGTCATCCGATATTTCATCTGATGCGATATATCGATCGTATCGATCGATATTTTTCATTCGGTTGTAGGGTAGCCCAGTTAAGAAACTGCACCCGTGCCATACACAGTACGGTAATTGAAAACAGGACTCAATCATCTAACGTAGTCAACCATCTAGGCCTAGCTGAATACCTCTCTAAAAGGCATGTTTAAATGTCGGGTGATGATTAATTTTCACATTTTTAAATGCCACAAAAAGGTAGGCCTATATCCCGGTAATTGAAAAGGAGTGTTGTTTGCTTCAGAATATTAAGATATATGATGTTGTTATAAAGGTTGGATATTTTGTTATTAGTTTTTGTTAGTATTTTGATTGTAGATTAGGCCTATGTTAAATTTAATCCGGTTTGGTATTTATAATTTTAAATTAACTTAGTTACAATAAAATATTTGCTAAAAAGTTTTACTTAGGCCTAAATTATTTACTCAGATATGATAGGCCTACATTGAGTTACGAATATTCAATATTTATAAAAGATACAATAATTTATCGTTTGAATATCGATCAAATTGATCGATAATTTCCATTCAATATTTCCACCGGGCGTCTGCGGAAGTGCAGCCCAATAAAATCCTAGGCCTATTATTTATTTATTTATTTATTTAATATCTTGGATCTAATTGCCATATCTATATATATAATTCTGTAAGCGAAATTTCTTGAGCAAAATTGTGAGCGTTGTACAAATCGCAAGAGGATGGGAGGGGTCTCAAATTAAAGGTCTCGGTGCCATGCACGAGGGAAAACTATCGGCATGTCCGTAATGTTACCAGGAAATGAGGAATAACGTAAAATGTCCTCCATAAGAATAGCATGGGGATTCACAAAACGTCTGCTTTGTGTATATTAGAACATATGTTTTGGTTTATTTTAAAAAGAAAGCCAGGTGGAATACAATGAGTGAAGACGATCTTATATTATGCTAATCACCTTAAGTGACAATACTATAATAAAATTGTTTTTTTTTGCGTCGAATGAGTAGCCTACAAAATTTACTAGGAGTGTTTCTTTAATCTTACAAATTATTAAAAAATTACAGCTGATTTTTAGATTAACATTTAATTTAAAGAAAATTTTATAATCCAGCGTATGTATGCAAGTAAATGGTAAAATAAAATTTGATCTTGAGACGGGTACAATGAGAAATGAGTTATGGTTCAAGAAAAGGTTTTTTGTTAACATTAAAGTATGTGCTTAGTTTGATTTTAAAAAGAGAATAAACTAAACCCACAGAGTTCAAATTTAATTAATATTAATTCGAACGTATAGTGTGGCAGCCAACAAAGTGTTCGTATTCTGAAAAATTACACAAGATATATATATTTTTTTGTGATTTACAAATTGTAGAATGATAGGATCGATAGAGTTTCAGTTAAAGACGTTTGTTCCAAAGACTAGGAAAAACAGCAACATGCCAAAAATCTTTCAAATAAATTAAAAAGAACGGGGAAATTGCTCCATAAAATTTACATGGATTTAAACAGGCTTACTTTTTTACGAAAATAAGTTACGTGTAACTATTAGGAGAGCCAAATTTTGTACAGTGAGTGAAGAAACTGTACTTTAAGGGAGAGTGTTCAAATTTTGTGTCCCTAAAAATTAAAACAGGAGGGAAAATACTATTTCAGCTCATGGACGAACAAGGTAATCAAATGGTTGAATAAAGTATAGTGTATGATGAACACCATTGAAAGTTAATTTATCCTGAAATGGGTGCTGAGCATCCGTCGCGGTTTTTAATCATGGCCCCTTTTCTAAGAATGGGGAAATACTCCATAAAATTTATAGGGATTAATAAAAGTTCACTTTGTTTTTACGAAAATAAGTTACGTGTATTTATTAGGAAGGCCGAAATTGTACAGTGAGTGAAGGAGTGTGTTAACATTTTGTGACCCTAAAAAATAAAACAGAAAATAAAATACTATTTCAACTAATGGAAAAACAAGATACAGTAATCAAATGATTAAAAAAAGAATTGAAAGTGTATTTATCCTGAAATGGGTGCTGAGCAGCCGCACGGTTTTTAATCATTGCCCATTTTATACATTGTGTTAATCTTTTTCTTAGCTCAAGGATTATGATTTATTAAAAAAAAAAACATGTTCAAAATCGATATACGTTTTAACCATAGACAAAATTAAGCATTCATTCATTACGGGTATCTCAAGATTGAAAAGAGTATGCTTTGGAAGCAGATGACTGCCTTTGGTCATTGGGCTATAAATTAATGATCCTGAATACTGAAACAGCTGCTATTTGTCAGTAACAAAAAAATACACCTCAGCTGATCCATCACAATCATCACACTCGCCCTTCAGTCATACTCACCTTAAAATACGCACCACGGAGTGCGTCGGTGTTTAAAATAAGTATCAAAGTCTTTGCAAACAATATTGCTAAAATATTATCGATAAAAAATTAATCTTCTGACAGCTTTCTTTTTAAAACATTTTCTTGGTAATCCACTAAGATCTACATTATTATAGTTAGGGGCTTTTGCCCCTATAAGCCACTAGTATACAGTATATATAGGCCTATACATGGTTAGACCCTAACATTCCACTATATAACTTATTCTAATTTTCACAAGGTTTTCTTGATTATAACTAGGCACTTTTTCATTTGTTAAAAAAATCTTCAATTTTATAAAAACATCGAGTGGCAAGCTCTTCCTTCAGTGATTTTTTAAACTTTTTCAAATTTGTAATTTGCTTAAAATGTTCAGGTAATTTATTATAGATTTTAATTGACATATATTCCGAACCTTTAATAAAGACTGGCTGGGTAGCTGAGTGGTTAAAGAGCTCGCCTTTGAATCTGAAGGTAGCCGGTTCGATCCTAAGAAAAGTTAGTGATTTTTGATGGTTCGATACTGGACCCAGCTGCCTTTGTTCATTGGGCTATTAATTAATGATCCTGACAAATGAAACAGCTGATATTTGTCAGTAACAAAGCTACACCTCATCTGATCCATTACCATCATCACACTCATCCCTTCAGTCATACTCACCTTAAAATACGCACCACAGAGTGCGTCGGTGTTTCAAATAAAGTATCAAAGTAAAGTATCAAAGTAACCTTTTTGATAAAATGTTGTATTGCAACTTGGAGTTTCGATGGAATTTTTTAATCTTGTGTTATGTTTATGTACGTTCATCCTCAGTTGAAATCCTTTTTATCTTGTCACACAGCCATTCTTTACAGTATTGTAAAATGGTGATCATGCCGTAAGAATATATAAATAAATAAGGATTAATATTTCATACCAGTAGGCCAAAAAAAACAAAAAAAAAACAGGAATTTTATGTTAATTTACTCACTTAAACCAGGGTCAAGATTTAATTGTGTTTAAAACCAAAATAAATCCTACATTATAAAATACGATGAAGGGGACGAAAGGTTGGTTGAGCTTGGGTAATAAAAATTGAAAAGACTAAACGTCTTTCATTGTTTAGGCTTCTGTTGAGGACATAGCCTAGTTAGGGTACTTTGTTTTGACTTCCATTCGAGCCAACATGACAATATTGGAGGTTAGGGTTAGGTTATTTGACCACTCCTGCAAATAATAATTTAAGAATGATACATTTCATATGTATATCTTAATGTCATTACAACAAATATATATTTTTTAATAGCTAATATCAATCAATTAAAGGTCTAATAAAATATAAGCCGATGGTGCGTAGCCGCAAATTGCAGCGAGATGGCCATTGCCCAATCCCAACAGGCAAAATAAAGAAAATGAGGGCTTGGATAAAAACAATTAAATAACTTTAGAAATTAGTCATAACCTATATTAACCATTAATTACTAATATTAAAATATATTTTAGCAATGGAATCTAATACACAAAGAACACTCACAGGCATTTTTCTTATGACAACACACGTGAACGTAATCCACTGGAAAGAAAGGAGCCGGAAAACAGCAGCGCTTTGACAAATCGTGATAAAGTTCAGAACTAACACATTATAATTCATAGGAATAGAGGAATAAATGCATACAATATAAACATCATTTTAACAAACACTATATATACGCACACCATGTCTGAACTTAAAAAATTAAAAAGCGGGGTAATAAAATAAAATAAAATTTATTCAAAAGAATAACACTTCCCCAATTTCTGGGGTTGCCTCCATAGACAAAGAAAACAAATCAAATTACAAAAATTTTACATCATATGGACTAATTTTGTGGGCTTTTTATGCCAAATAAATGGTTTCTTAAAATATAAACTGAATATTTTAAAGTTGTTATCACAATTTCTTGTACGGTGGATTTTGATATTTTAAATTTGTTGAATACATCTGCGGAGAATTTTGGAATGGTTCCTCTTGCGCCAATTAATAATCCAAAAATTTCAATACTATTCAATTTATATTTTTCTTTATAATAATTGATGGTTGGTTGATATATTTTCTGTTTTTCTTCATTAACTTCATTTGGTTGATTTTCATTATTCTCAAATCGTATGGTAGGATCAAAGATGTACCCCTTATTACCTTTGATGGCTATTACATCAATCCTCCTATGGCTTCCTCCATCAGCAATGCCATGGACTTCTTCATAGGTATTAAAACCACTTTCTTTTAATGCATTGGCAATGATGGACCGGACTCGATGGTGACGTGTGTTGCGCAGGGTTTCGCTGTACTGACAGAAACCCAAGACATGGCCAAGTGTTTCAATCTCACCGTGGCAATGCCGACAGTGGTTGTTGTCTTGGGATCTGCCAGGTATCGCGCGCACTGCTGCAACATTGCCAATCATTTTAATGCTGTCACGCCATTCACTGGAGGATAGTCCATTGTGGTTCCAAATCCATTTATTGTATGGAGGGCATTCTTTGAATAGGGGTACACCTTTGCCTTTTTGGGGATATTTTGCCCATTCTTCAAACATTTCTTCCCTTAAACTTGTCCTTATTTTATTGCTATCAAGGGTATTTTTCCTCGTATTAATAAACTGTTCTTTCATTTGAAGGCCAAGTCGGGTCAAACAGTAGGTAATTTCATCTTCAAAGTTTCTTGTTGCATCTATATATTTGTTGCACTGGATCATTAAAGTTGTGATGCAGTTAAGTTGTTGGAGTACTGCTTCCCATTTAGCTCTAAAGAGGCCTAAACCTTTGTATTTTTTTGGGGAATATATCATACAATTTGGTGTATCAAAAGGAAGATTTAATATTTCTTTTAATGAAGATTTTATTATTTTGTCTAGATCATTTAAAAACCCGTCTGGAATAATTTTTATTGGCGTGATCTGAAATGAATAAATAGTTGAAGGACAAATTGATGAATTTAAAATGCAAAATTTTTGATCAGACTGTAACAGAGGAGATGATATTAACATTTCTAAATTTGTTTTGGACTTTACTCAAAAATTCTACTTTATTTAGAACTATGTCGTCTGCAAAGTTAGCTCCAAGGTAACGAATGGATTGGTTTGGTTCAATTGATTTTATATTATAGTCATCGAATGAGAGATTTTGATAACTAAGATTGCCTTTATGAATATTTAATATGGATGATTTATCAAGGTTCACTGACAAACCTATTTCATTAAATAACTGTATGGCCATTTGAGTAAGGTGTGCAGCAGAGAGTTTATCCTTCGCTATTATCACAGTATCATCCGCAAATCCCATTATTGTAATTGGTTTCAAATCTGCATCCAGTTTGTATCCGTACTGTGTGGCGACACTGTTTTCGGACATTTCATACATGATATGATCAGTTGCCATATTATATAATGTTGGTGAGAGGGGTGAACCTTGCATTAATCCTTTATTAATTTGAATATTCTTAGTTTTAGAGGTTTTTACTTCAATTTGTGTTGAATTACTTTCTTGTAGTTTATAAACTATTTCACACAATTTTGTTGGTGCACAAGTAGCTTCAAGAGTTTTCTTTAAATGTTTATGGCCCACATTATCAAATGCTTTCTTAATGTCGAGAAACACTACTGAAACGTCTCTCTTGTGAGACTTTGCATTATGCAATATTGATCTTAAAAGTGAGGTATTTATTTGAGTGCCTGGAGAACTTGTAAACCCATTTTGAAATTCATTAAAAGTTATAAATGATTTTAGTTTCATATCATACACTCGTTCAATCACCCGTCGTATGACGGAACAAATTGTAATTGGGCGCCAGTTATTTATGTTCTTTGGATCTCCAGATTTGAAGATTAATACCGTCCTAGCCTTTTTAAAACAGGTCGGAACTTCTCCTGATTTCAACATTCTTGTGGCAATTAAACTTATACATTCAGATGAAAGTGGATGTTTAATCGCTCGTACCAACACACGATCAGGACCCGGAGCTGTATCTACTCGTATTTTTCTCGTTGCCCTTATAACATCTTCTTTTGTTACTTCCAAGGGATATATTTCATCCATAATAATTTTTTCAGCATTTGTTATTTTTGAAATATACTCCTGCCTTGTGTTGCAATTTTCTAAGGAGTAGAAGTCAGAGTAGTATTTTGTTACGGTTTCAAGATCAATAGTGCAAGTTTTTGAGTTTGGTTCTGTGACCATTCTAATGGCTTTCCGTCTTTGATTATGATAATAGAATTGGGCTAGGTCGTACCTGTATTTTTGTTGCCTTCTTTCTCGGTCTCTTTTATTTTTTCTCTCTGGGTTTGTAGATTTGGTATGGTTGTTTATATTTTTTATGAAATTTTTGTTTTTCCTGGCCATATAATACTTACGGGCAGGGTGCTTAGGACCAGGTAACATGTCAATACAATTTGCCAAAAACATTGAAAATTCATGTACGTCTTGAAAAAATGTCTCTGAATTGGATTGGTTTTTAAATCTATTTACCCAAGAAACTAAATTTTCTTCATAATCAGCCATTCCACATTTACCCTTTTCTTTGTGAGTAACTTCGTTATCCTTTGCTTGTTCATTTTGGTCGGCTTGTCGATATTTATCACATTTTTGTCTTTCAACGATCAATTGTCTATGAATTTCTGGGTGACTTTTAGTTGTGTGAATTCTGACACCTTTCTTGCTCTTAAACTCCATACCACAATGTGTGCATTTATGTCTACTTATCTCCAGTTGCTCAGTTCCTAAACTGTCTAGTATTATGTGATCGTCCGTGTTATGCTTATTGCTGGATTGAGTAAGATTATTTGAGCTGTTTAAGTTCTGGTTTCTGGCGATATTAGGGTCGATAGTTTTGTCATCTACAAAATTTGTAATTGAAATATTAAAGTTTTCAGAACAAGTAAATCTAGATGAGGAAGGTAGAATTTCGTCATCACTGCTATCATTTAGCGTTTTATAAAAGGGTCGCATGTATCTTTGATCTCGTCCACTTGGTACCACCATAGTAAAAATACCTTTGTTAGAAGGGCCAGGTGCATGGTGATCAGAAGCCAAAAAATTTAGTTGGTATTTAATTTCTTCTAAACTTTCAGATTTATTTTGAATCTGACTTGTAGGAATTGTATCCTCTTTATTCTTCTTATTGATACAAGTTTTTGACAATTTATTCTCTTGATGAACATTGAAGTCTATGTCTAGTTCATTCTTATGCGATGCTTTTATGTGGGAATTTAATCTGGTTATGAATTTATGGCAGTAAGGACACTTTGCCTTGGTATTGTTGTCATCGGTTGATTTGGGACCAGGATTTGTTTCAATGTCGCCACTCAATAATATTAAAAGAATGATAAATAGACTGACTGCCTTAAGCTGAGAAAACTCTAATCTACATTTATACCTAAAGAGTCGTCTCTTTTCCTTGAATTTGATAGAAGAGAGGAATTTGGTTGTCTTTGATCTAACATTTGATAATGTAAAGAGCGAATACTTGAAATCAGTACTAGTTGGATATTTAATATTGGTTTTCGTAATCTCAGGATCTAATGAAATAAAAAGAACCTCCCTTATCAAAACAATGGTTTGAATAGTGGATAAATAAATAAATAGTTTCATAGCTTCACTTCAGGGTAGTAAACTTTTAGGTTATAAACACTTTCACCTTAAATTCAGAATATAGTTGTGGAGATTTAATATATTTTACTTACATATTTCAATTTGGAAATTATTCTAAAACTTAAAGCAAATCACTGACACGGTTAATACGCTAATATAAATTATAAAAACTAAAAATTATTGGTGAATAAAATTTTTTGATTAAATGTTTTTGAAGTATCAGCTGCTCATAAATAAGATTAGTAGCTAAATCTTAGCTACTAATCTTATTGAAACTACAAAATATAAATACTATCTTTATAATTATTAAGATTTTTTGGAAGTTTTAAATATTATTAAAAGTATCAAGACATTTTATTAGATTTCTCATAGAAAGTAGTAGTAACTTTGATGCTATGAAATATTATGTCCATTATTAGACCAGCAAGTCCATAAGCCAGACCAATTTTTTGTTTGATTTTAATTTAATGTAGTATTATAAATTTTGAAATTCTGACAAAAAATTGTTTAATCTTTGGTGTTGTGTTGGGATATTTATAATTATCTTGAACTTTGTCAGTGCTTAAAAATAGAGATATCCCAAGGTTTCTTTAACAGCTGGACTTACCGTCGTTGTCCTGCCATTGCAATGTATACATTGACCATTTTTTGGAAGATCGACAATGCTCTTCCTATTAGTAGTATCATGAGCGACGCCTCCAGAACGCTTGCATCGCCATTACGTTGTAGATTTATTTATTTATTCATTTTCCAACGGTTTATCCATTTTTCACAAGTAATAACAAAGCTTAGAAAACAAAGTAATAATACAATAACGCTGACCAGACAATATTTCAACATGCGAGTGAGTATGAGAAGTGTGAAAGCAAATTTAACAGTAACATTAACGGTATATAAGACAAACAATATAAGTGAATAAATAACAACAAAACAACTAGTAAATATAACATCAATATAAATGTTCATCAACAATAAATATACATCAACAATAACAATAAATAAATAGCGTGTTCAACGATTTAGAGTACACTTTGAAATGTAGCCCTCACCACCTAATCACTCAATACCGTTGACGGGACACAAAACCGGGAACACAAAACACTGTTGGAAGGCGTAGCCCTTTCAAGGCCCCACCAAAAAACCCCTAACAGACATTATACACATGCTGATTGAAATCGAAATACGAAATTCTAGATCTAGATTGTTGTGTTCTACGTGGACAATCGTTGCGGGCGGCACAAGCGACGCCGGCGTCGATAATTCTTGAAACAATCAGATTCACTATGCTGTCCAAAGAGAAAAGACGTAAGCTGATGTTTCTAGAAAGTTCGGCTCTCATGCATTCTTATTTAAAAAGGAAGACAATAGACAATATTTATTAGTCGTTCAATAATTACACTGTAATTACAATGGACTTTGTCATTAAAACTAAGTTGTATATAATCGGTGCTTCTTAGCATAAGTCACATTCACCAATTGTGTAAAATAAGTTATTTTAGGCCTAATTAAATAAAGCAATCTAGGTTGAATGGTTAAAAAACACTTATAAATAAAAATATCACAGATTTATCTAACCACTATTTTGTACTTATCATTCTTAAGAAAAAAATTAACGAATAAAATTGTGAAGGTGTACGGAAGATGTGAAAAAAAAACATTATTTGCAAGGAAGGACTTGTTCCTTGGTATTTAACGCTATACGTGATAAGAGAAAGAAACATTTACTACGTGCTGTGTAGAAGGATGTCTAAAAACTAATCTGATAATATTTACAAGTTGCATAGGTAGAAATATAAAACAAACATTTCTCAAAAATATACTTACACGAGGTGGCCCGTGCGCAAATTGCGCATTTTATGATTCTGTATGAGTGAAACTCACCTGCAGTACGTGAATGTTGATAATGAAGTGACAGAGATCTATTTTTGTTTACTATCTGGCTTTTAAAATTCATCTGAATCAGCTGTTAAATTACAATTCACATTAAAGAACTTGCAATAAAAGTTGGTCAACATTTTAAAGCGCCCTCTAGAAATAAATCAAAGGCGAGGGGGGCGAAGCCCGAAAAAATTTGACCTTTTTAATTACTATTCGTCACTGCGGTATATCCTAACCTTTAAAATGACACCTCAATCTTCAAAATCGGTTCAGTAGGTCGAGAGAAAAAGGGACGTAACAGACGAAACCCTTACAGAAATAAGAAGATAGAAGATTTATACTGAAAATAATACAGACAGTAAATATAAGACACGGTACTATTTTCAGTAAAGTGTTAATATATTTTGTAAGTGTTGTAAACGTATGTTTTCATTTCTCAATGCAAACGACACGTACCTATCATGCCATAGTTAAAAAGTGTATATCTAGATCTAGGTAGTTTGTTAGTCTTCTAATTTAATACGGCAATGTTAATGACCAAGGATAATAGAATATGGGGTTTCTTATTTAATTTCTTCTGTTTCTTATTTAATAGCCTTGGTTAATGACTGCGTTGTTTCCTGAACATCCACAGCGAACGCCGGTTGACTTCGGACTGGTAGAGGACGTTAAACTTTTCACAATCGAGGAGCTGGAATCATCCGCTCTTTCCCTAAAGAAGTGGAAACTGCCGGGGACTTATGCCCCCGTCAGTACGGCTTCAGAAAGGGACGGTCAACGATCGACGCTATTACCGAAGTCCAGAGAGCTGTGGAGAGAGCCAAGAGCCACAACCATTTTTCCCCCCGAGTAGTGCTTCTTGTTACGCTTGATGTCAAGAATGCCTTTAACTCGGAGACGTGGGTCGATATGTTGGATGAGCTTCGCAACACCTTTCGCGTTCCTGCATATCTGTTGCGGCTCATCGACGATTATCTCCGCTCTCGAAGCCTGATTTATGACACAAGGGACGGATCGCGGACGATGGAAGTCACTTCTGGTGCCGCGCAAGGTTCAATTCTCTGCCCGGAGCTGTGGAACGTTGCCTATGACAGCCTCCTAAAGTCCGAGATACCTGAGGAAACCACTTTGGTTGGGTTCGCCGATGACGTTGAAGCTATCATTGCTGCACGCAACTTTGAGCTGGCCCAACTAAAGTTGAACCGAGTCATGCATGTGGTCAACACCGGGATGTCCGATCACGGTCTCTCGCTTGCCCTCATTATTAAGACGAAAGACGGAAATCGTGATCCTCACGAAGAAGAGAATCGACAACGTCGACCCCGTTCTGAGTGGGAAGGGAGGTGGTCCAATCAACTCGTGCTGCCAAGTATCTCGGAGTTACGGTGGACACCAAGTTAAGCTGGAGGGAAAAGATTTTCAGTCGTACTTGAACCGGATGGGCAAGACCGGTTCACCGGACTGCATTTATTGCCTGGGCGTTCCCTACGATGTGGAGCACACCTTCTTCCGCTACCCTCTTGGGAAGGGCCCCGCCTGGACCACCTGGAGGCCACACAAATATTTGGTGCATTTTCGGTGAACTCGGTCTGCCAAAAGATCTTGGAAGATGAGGGCAACTGAAATTGTTTATCACAGTTCGTCTGGGGCTTCCTCCTGGAAAAGAAAACCGATCTGGACCGCGAAGTGGTCTAGATCCCTTGATCGAGCGGCTTGATAAGGAGCGATCCCCACGGGCTAAGGGACATTAAGGCCTAGCCTGACATAATGTGATAAACAAATTCAGGTTAGAATCCTAAAGAGTAGAAGAGGTATTTAAGTGGGGGAAGATGTGATATGGTGGAGGTTCTAAATGGCTGCTGATTCTTTAACAAAGGCGCTTGACAGCAAGAAGTTCAGAGACTGCATAAAGTGCCAAGGACTGCACAAATAAGGAGGGTGTTATAATATTTTGTGTTTTACATATTATGTTATCTTGGATGTCATGGACACAAAAGAGTTGTTTATTGAATGTTCTAGTTGTAAACAGTGTTTCAATAAAAACTACCTAGTTTAATTCATCTCAGTTCTCTTTATTATTCTACACAATTTATTCCACAATTTACTAGTTAACAATAAATAATATTTTATATTTTACACCGGTGCAAAATTTACTTCACAATAGGATCGTGACAATCAATAATGTCTCGGCTATATGCTACACAAGTTATTTCACTAAAAACTTGTAGCTATATATCGAGAAAAAAATCATACGTGAATAACTGTGTGAGTAACTATGAAAAAGGAGATAACAACAGTAAAAGGACTTGAAGTGGATTTATGAAAACTGCATACAAAAAATCAAATATAATGTAAACATACTTTTCAACAAGAATTAAGATCAAAATTAATAATTATATTTGCCACATGTTGCGAAAATGTGCACAAAATATAATAATAAGAAGTTAACCCGGAAGAACTGAGTAAATACATGAATAAACAGCAACAAGCACCAAAAATGTCCCGCTACGTAATAGCTCCCATTGATGCAATGTTAATTATTGAGCGTTCAGACTCAGAGACACTTTTTTGCGTCTTGGACACTAAAACGGTGGCCCGGCCACTCGGCGACGGTGTCTCGGTTGAGACACTGTTTATTTATTTATTTTTATACGGAATTACACCATTTTACATAAACTTTAACCAGTGAAAACAAGATGGCAGGTAACAATATATCTTAGTGACTAAATAACAATTGAAAATGAATCTATAACAAGAGAAATTGTAACATCAAAATAAAAAGAGGGATAGAATGTGACAATATGACAATTAACAGCAACAATAAAGACTAACCACATATAAATAATGAAGACAATGCTGACCATCGCGCAAGCAATAAATAACTAGTTGTGACTAATAATGTATACTGATGAGCATAGTGGAAATAACAAAGACAAAATGCAAGACTTAACAAGATAACAAGATAATAAATAACAACAATAACGAACAACAACTATAAAAGGTAAATACATAGCATGAGAATAAATAGTAGCGTGTAGTAACAAGAATAATAACAAGAATAAATTTCATGAAAAATGCTGAAATACAATTTGGTGACATATTAAGAAATAAAGAAAGAAATTAATGTGAAGATCAGGAAACACTATGGGTAGTAGAGGAATGGTAGCCTAGGTGAAATAAGAGAGGAAAGATTGGCAAGTAGCTATAGGATTGTAAGGAGGTTGGGAAGAGCAGTAACACTCACTGAATCACTTAACTGCACTAGACACTTTCACTTTGAAGGAATCTGCAGAGGTGCCAAAGAAGTCGACGAGCGCAGCAGCCTCGCCACCAGAGCGGAGCATCCCAGAGAGACCATTGTGGTAGGCGTAGCTGGTGGACTGGAACCTCCGCATGAAGATGGCCTGGGATCTAGTGCCTCTTGGTACAGCAAAGTCAATTTCTTGTAGGAGCTCGGGACAGTCGATGTAGCCATTGACTATTTTGAACAGGTTCACAATGTCCATGCGTTTACGTCTCAAGTAGAGGGGTTGCAAGTCATAGAGTTCCTCAACAGGGGTAGTCAGGTAAGTGTATCCAAGCTTTGACCCAATCATCCTTACAAAGCGCGTTTGAATTTTCTGCAGCATAGTGATATGATTTGCTTGATAGGGGGACCAGATGATGGATCCATATTCAAGTATTGACCTCACTAGGCACTTGTAGAGGACAACCATAGTTAGTGGTGAAGTGAATTCCTTGGTGGATCTGAAGATAAAGCCCAACAGATAATTAGCTTTCCCTGTAATACTTGTTATATGATCTAGAGGACTGAGAGATGAAGATAAAATTATACCAAGATCCTTGACTGTATGTACTCTGTTTAGAGGAGATCCATTGATTACGTAATGGTAGAAGTTCGCTTGCCCACGATGGAAAGTAATGACTACACATTTGGATGCATTAAGCTGCATGGCATTATCTTCGCACCAGGCATCAATTTGATTAAGGGATAGTTGAAGATTCTCATAGGCTAGAGTGGAATCGACTGTGGTGAAGATTTTCATGTCATCAGCAAACATCAGATACCTGGTCGACACGGCTTTACCAATATCATTCATAAAGATGTTGCCGGGGGCCGTTTTAGTGTTCCGCTTCGTAATAGATCTCATTTGATTGCGAGTGTCCCAAACACAGTGTCCTAGTATAATATGGGCCTTAGAGGACATCTAGGGATTTCTAGAGACAAATATTCCTTACTATAGGGACTTTTTGCTCAGACTTGGTTGTTGGCAACACTGATAACATACGCCTCACTTCACTATAGTGATGTGCGATATGGCCGTGTATCTAGTGATGGCAAAATAAAATCGATTTTTCGGAAAAATCGATTTTTACCATTCGATACATCGATTTTTTGACATCTATTTTTTGTTCACGATTTTTTATCGATATCGATTTTACTCCTTCGATACATCGATATATCGAAAAATCGATTTTTCAAGAAATTTTGCCATCATAGTAATGGCGAAATAAAATCGATTTTTCGGAAAAATCGATTTTTACCATTCGATACATCGATTTTTTGACATCGATTTTTCGTTCACGATTTTTTATCAAAATCGATTTTACTCTTTCGATACATCGATATATCGAAAAATCGATTTTTCAAGAAATTTTGCCATCACTACGTGTATCGCGATACGGCGATACGATACGTATCGGAGCCATATATCGTATCGGCCGTATCGTATCGGTCCTGTATATCGGCCAAAATATCGCTTAAACGATATGTATCGTATCATTTTGAACAAAGCCGTTAAAAATAAACGGTATCAGTTAACTAACACATACTTTCTCCCAAAAATATAAAACAAAGGTGTTAAAAGCTCCAAACATTAATGTCTTGGTGACTCAAGCTGCGTTCACACGAGACGACTTTTCGCCGTGCGCCGTGGACGGCACGGCGCCGTGGAGGTTGAATTACATTGGAGTATATGGAAGTGTTCACACGTTACGACGCCCGTCGAATACGGCGCCGTGCCGTCCACGTCGGCCGTCACGGCGGCCGTGGACGGCGCTAATATCGAGGTCACGACGCTTTGACGGCACATTCACGACCATTTCAATTCAATCACATATGTTGAATCTGGTATTAGTACTAATATTGCCACTTCAACTATTGTAACCAGTTTGCATAATATAAAGAGAAATATCTTATAGAAAAGTAAACGATAGATTATTTACACTTAAATAAAGGGGGGTAAAGGACCCCCTCCCCCAGAGCGTTATGCAATGCTTCACCTGCTTCCATTTTGCGCCTTTAATTAAGGCTGATAAAAATGAGGGAGTTTTAAATAAAAGATAAGACTTGGGCTATTTGATTCGCTTTTAGAATTTTTAATACTTGGAATCCACATTAAACTGTGATGGTCTAAAGTTGTTAAACTTTGACCCATTATAGCGTAATATGGATTCAAAATATAATAAAACTCAAAAGCGAATCAAAAAGTCCAAGAAAGTCTTTATATTTTATTCAAATCCTCTCTCCCTTTTATCCGAGTTAAAGTTTTATCGGAGTTAGGCAGCGGCCGTAGCTCAGTGGTATCAGAGCTCAGAGCTCTGGGTTATCACCCAGCGGGCCCGGGTTCAAATCCCGGCTCGGGGACAAAAAGATCGATGGCCGCTCTCGTGGTTCGGAAGTCACGTTAAGCCGTTGGTCTACCTGCATAGAAAACAAAAAAGTGCAGGCATTTCAGGCGAGGAGAACTATCAGTTAATTGCTGATCTCCCTTTACTTAAAGTCATAGTATTATTATTTATATTTATCCTAGTTTAAATAAAGACATAAAATGTGAGCAGGCCAAGCACTGCATGACTTTCTGAGAGGAGCTTTTTCATCCTTTCTTAAAACCATTCTTACAAAATATAGGTAAACACCTTACAGTAGATGATTAAAATTTAAACATATTCTATTACAATTTATGCATTAATAAACTTTCCTTTGGCATCGCCACTCATTTAGGTAGTATCATAATCGCAGTCTTTATTTAATGCGTGGACTGTAATCAAAACCTTTTACTGATTTTACTATTATAAGAGGTTAAACTAACAACTTTTTATGTTTACTATATTGACGATTCGGCCGACACGGCGCGGCGCTGCGCGGGCCGTACAATCCTTACGACACAAGCCGTGGTGTCCACGGCTGAGGCCGAGGAATGCGCGGCGCCGTGCCGTCCACGGCGGACGGCGAAAAGTCGTCTCGTGTGAACGCAGCCTCAGTCGGATAGCTACCAGCTGAGCAAGGCTACTTTGACCCTACGCGCGTCTGTGACTTTTAACAACGTACTGCGTTTACCGCTAAACGAGAAATTGAATTTTCTCCGCAACCACTTGACGTAGAGCAATAATTTAAAATACTGGATTATTTAGTTTTTTGAGCTTGATATAATGGTGATAAGTAAAATTTATTTCGAGACAACAGCTATTTTAAAAATTCAAAAAATTGATTTTTTAAACACTTTTTACTCCATAACTTTTGAACGCGCATTTTCTCGGAGATGCGGGTGGTGTGATTTTATTCAACATTTTAAGCTTAATAAACAACAAAATTTTAATCAAAATCGTTAGAGCCGTTTTTGAGAAATTTTGATTTTTGACGACTTTTGAGGGTTTTTGGGGGTAAACTACCCTTAAAAATCAAAAATTAAAAAATGAAAAAAATACCCCCGACGCAGCAGACCTGCGTACTCAGCGAATTTCCAAATTAGTAGTATTAATTATGACCAGATAAACCTGTAAACCAAAAATCATCACAAGCTCATAAATAGGGAAATAAATGTTTATCTCCTTATGATAAATGTAGGGAAAGAGTATGCAGGTATGCTGCCATGGGGAACACTAAAAGTAGGTTTTTAGCATTAAAAAAAATTATTTTGACCATATCAAGCCATACATTAAATTTCATCAATATCTTTCCATTGCTAAAGGAGTTTGCCTATTCTCCATATGATTAACATTGGAAAAGAGTATGCAGGTTTGCTGCCATGATAAGCACAAAAACCAAGATTTTTTTACCATAAATGGATGAATCTCAACCAAATGAAGCTGAATACCAAGTTTCATCCAAAAACATTGGTTAATAAGTGAAATATTAACACATCCTTACTCTCCATAAGATTAACATTGGAGCCTCAAAATACAACGTACTGTCTTTAGACTTTGTAATATCTCGGTAACCAATGGAGATAGAGCAAAGCTTCAAAATGCTAAATTGTGTGTTTTTTGAGCTAAATCCAATGGTCAAAATAAAAATTTGAAATTTTTAAAAATTACATATGAAAAATGCAAAAAAAAACATTTTTGGGGTACAAAACCCCCCAAAACTACCCCTTCCGATAGGTCGATATGTCTGGTTTACGAACTCATCCGAATAAACGTAGGATTACACATTTCTACCAAATTTGGTGTCGATCGGACCATTTTTACGAGAGTTATCGTGTCTAGGGACACATACATATATATATACATATATATACATATATATATACATATATATATATATACACATATATATATATACATATATACATATATATATAAAAATTTTAATGACTATTATTTTTGTTCTCTGGGCACCTGAAAACGAAAAAGTAACATGGTCCCGGGCTTAGGTCTTACCATGAGACCTACGGTAATAGCTTATTCCCTATGGGAAATTCGCTAAAACGCCTGGAATTATCGTGGGTTTGGACCTACGTACCAAATTTCACCAAAATCGGACCATTGGGGCATTCTCTAGCTCTGTATACATCCAGACACACACACACACACACACACACACACACACACACACACACACACACACACACACACACACACACACACACACACACACACACACACACACACACACACACACACACACACACACACACACACACACACACACACACACACACACACACACACACACACACACACACACACACACACACACACACACACAGACATCACTCCGAAAACCACTTTTTTGGACTCAGGGGGAACCAAAATGGATAAACCCACCAACAACTCAAATTCGAAAATTTTGACGAAAACAATACTTTCTCCATATACTATGGTATAGGGGGAGAAAGTAATAGGTTTAGCCATTGATTTTAGATAATATTTTGCTATTATTGTAATGAAACAGAATCAAAAGTTTTAGGTAAACATCATTAATGTTTAAAATAAGTACTCAAAATAAATAAAATTGTTGTTTATTGTCATGCTCAGTCATATACTGGCCGTATATCGTACTGTCAAATCTTACTTGATAAACTTGTTTTGTCTCCTCCAAGAGATTGTGCAGTTTAAGTTAGAAGATAGGATATTATGGAGTTTTGTTTATTTAATGGTCAAAGTACCAGGTTAACCGAGCCTTGCTCGTTGGTTTTTATTCACTTTTGTTATAGTGTCAAGGTAAAAAAGCAATTAAATTTCCACCAACAACCAACTATACCTCTTCACAGTTAACAGGTGTTTCAAAAAGTCTGCTTAACATTAATTATTCTTTCTTTTTGTTTACATTTCGTTGTTATTTCGTTACCAAAATAGCAACCCATAAGACTAATGTTAAAAATTACAATTTTAAAACTTAATTTTAGACCAAATTCGATTTTTCCTGGGGTTAAGGCTGTTTCTAAACTTATTTTTGGGCCAAAACACTCTTTAATGCAAACTTTAAGCAAAATCTAACAGCTAGATTTCGAGATTGTGGAACACACATCCCTTCAGATATTCCTCGTATTATAGTATAAGATAAGTAAAATGATGAAGCTAAATGAATTTTCTTCCCGATATCGTGGTTGCATGGTGAAAAAACCAATATCGCGGGAAAAAAGTATCGTTTTTCTATGTGCCGATATAAAATCCAATATCGTTTTTTGCGATACGATATGTATCGTTTTCAAAATATCGTATCGAAATATCGTATCGCCCCTCCCCGTATCGCGATATTCCGATACGATACGATACGTATCGCACATCACTACTTCACTACTACTATCAGTGATAGCAAAATTTCTTGAAAAATCGATTTTTCGATATATCGATGTATCGAAAGAGTAAAATCGATTTCGATAGAAAATCGTGGACAAAAAATCGATGTTTCAAGAAAATCGATTTTTTTATCGACGCTTTTAAATTGACTATAAGTTAAACCAGGAAGTAAAAATATAACCAACAAACATTTATACTATCAATATTAAGTTTACAGTATTTGTAGTCAATGGTCACACCTTTGATTATATCATTGATTTCGTAAGTAAAATCCATGATAAACTCTACACATGTAGGGAATACACTACATTATTTGGTTTGAAATAAAATAGAGTTATGAAAATAAACTATTATTTGTTTATTGAAAAGATATATTAGATAGTAGACTAAAAAAATGATTTATTTCAAATGCTGTAAGAGCTAAATTGCGTATAACACATAGATATATACTAATACATCTGGATCGATAACTCCGTGTTGCGAAAACGAGCCGTTACCCCCACCACTAGCCAGTATTCGTGGTCAGTGTTGCCAACCCTGTGTGAGTAATTATGTACTGTAATTTAAATAAATAAATTGATTAAACTACAGTAATACTGTATTTTTTAGTCTTCCTTACCTATGAAAAGATAAATTTCAGCCTTATGAATGTGTACTAATACAACCAAAAGCTGCACAGTAAGAACTATCTTTCATCATCGAATTCATAATTAATTGAAAATTTAAAAGGATGTAAACAAACAAGAATGCAGCTGACGCACCGACAACAATCATGTCAGCTGTTATTCAGCGCAGCGCGGCGGCGGCAATACTGGCTAGTGGTGGGGGAAGCCGGCTCGTTTTTCCCGCTATTCCGCCATTTCAGTTATCGATCCAGTTGTATTAGTATATATCTATGGTATAACATCGCAAGACTGGAATAAACACAGTTTTTGTTTTGAGCTATAGAATCAACATGTATTGGAAAGCTAGAAAAACACAAATTCATATAAGGTCAATGGAGTTGGGAATTTATAACTTTTTTAACGTCATTCAAGGACTATTAAAATATTTTGTTTTACAGTAAAAATTATTTTACTATCGTTGGTTGCCGATTTTGAACAGAACCGTAACAGTCTAACCTTCGGTAACCAAGTCTCTATTTTTCAATTAAATTTTAATAATAGCAAATTTTAACAAAATAAAAGGATGAACCCTATTTTTAACTGTTTTGTATAAAAAGATATGATAGAGTATTCATATACTTTACATGATATTTTGGCCGGTGCGAAATGAGTGTAGCGATAGTCATTGCAACAATCACGGCCATCTCTATTCTCTAGTAAACTCTCTACCAAATGGCCTTGCACCAATACGATATACAGCCAATACTAAGTTATTTTACTTTGATATTTGGCTCTAATGCAACAAATTTTGTAAATTTAAAGCCAAACTAAGGTTAGGATCTTAATTAAAATATACTGTTTTAGAGGAGTAAAAACCGCATTTCTTTGTCTTTTACCCGACCGATTTTAAAATCGATATTTTTAGTAAGAAAAATCGATCTCCAAAAAATATCGTCTTGAAAAAATCGATGTATCGAATGGTAAAAATCGATTTTTCCGAAAAATCGATTTTATTTTGCCATCACTAACTACTATTCACTTTCGTTCAAGTGAGGTGAGCTGGTGAGGATAGTGCTGGTTTCACCACATCCCAGTTAGTCATTCGGTAGTCGTTGTAGAGTATCGAACTGAATGTGTAGAGTATCGAACTGAATCTCAGCGTATCGACATCGTTTCGGCTACGTCGTTGTCTGCTCACTGCTCAGACCAGACCAGACCACTTTCACTTGTGATTTTCTGTTTGCTCTCTTTAACCAGAATAAATAATCATATCAGAATTTAACAGAATAATTACATTACATCTGACATGTCTGAAACGTGATTTAAAAAGACGTTAAAATACGCAATTGTATAAATTGTGCTGCTAAAGACTTAGTATGTAATTACGAGTTGTTGGGTTTTCTACACAACTTTTGTCTTACTTGGGATAGGCCTAAATTTGTTATAACTTAGTCGTTTACTGTTAGAGTTGCTAGAAGCAATTAATAGCTCAATTATTTCGCTCATCATTTTAATATATTCCAATAAGGTATGAATAAGTAACTTTGCCTCACTTTTTAAAGAACTGTCCATTTTGGGAATTGTTCAGATTTATTCTTACTCTGTAAAAATGGTTATATCCTTTGGTGATCAAATAAATAAAGTAAAATAAAGAAACACAAATTTTGGAAAACTTAGGCAGACCTAAGTATTTAGGGCCTTTGCGTATCTTGCTGAACAACCTAGTATTAGTGACGCAGAGGCTTTGGTTTTGCCTGATAATAGGCTAGTATCACCATTGTATCACATTTAACTATAGCCACTTATCCGTTATTAGCACTATTCGTTTCATTTGGTAAACACAATCTAGACGCTTTGTCCTTACAACATCCATATAACTTAAAGCTAAAAAAAGCCTATGAGGGTATAAACAGTTTAATTCTCATGTGACTACTGTACCACAACTTTTGTCCCCCATGAACTAATTTTAACAGATGAACTTATTGATGGAATTCATATTTGATTTGTTCACATTTCAAAATACTCCTGTTTATAAAACTTCTCTTAACACACTCATCATAATAAAATGCAAACCAAGTTTCTATTAAACAAAAACCAACACCAAGTCAACAACTTCAAAGAAAGTGGTGACAATCGATTACAATTTTAAATCATACATCAATTCAAATTCAGAATATCATGTTAACTTGGGAAATCTTGGCTCCATGATGTCACCCAGTAGAGGTAGGGCCTAAGTGGTGACAGGGCAAATAATGCTATCAGGCAAAACAACCATTACTATCAATTTTAAATGATTCTAAGTGACGATCACAAATATCCTCCATTTTGCAGCATTGAAATTGGATTTTTGTGTTCGAGTCCGAGTTCAAATTCATATTCGATATGAATGATACTTCGATACTCTGTAGTTTCGGTTGGCTACTACCGAATGACTAACTGGGATGTGGTGAAACCAGCATTATCCAGCTGGTGAGCTACGCAATGGATGCTATGAGGTTATGTCATGTTTTAACAATAATTATTGGAATACTGTAGTTTTGCTATATTCTGTCATAGATCTTCTACATTATTTAAAATTGGAAAGAACATATAGTACTGTGGTTGTAATTTATCTTAACAAATTGTGCATAATCAAGTTAAGTAAACTATGGTTGCCGATGAAGTGTTGTTAGAGTTAATACACTCAGAACTGGTAAATTATGCCTATACCAAAGCTGTAACTTCCAGTGACAAAGATAAAGATAAAAAGGTAAGTAATCTACAAAAGTTTTCCATTTTGCCAAAAGCAAATGTCCTAAGGAAGAGCCATACACTGCCAGGAAGAAAAGGCCAAGACTTATCCCTAGGCCTTAACCCGGGATCACTCGCGCTATTAGATTGATTCTAACATTTTTAGTTCCTCTGAAGAAATTTTTTTTAATAATGATTTCTTGCGACTGAGCTTTTAAGAATGCTTTCCTCAGTATTCTATTCACCCGCTACAGCAGTTTGGGGTGGGTAGTGTGGTGGGGAGGGTAGTTTTAGAGGGGAAAAGGCTCGCACCTCCACCCTTGTTAGCGCCCGCCTAACTGCGCGAGCGTTCGCGTGACTCTCCATGTTAGTATAGTTCTAACGGCGCGAGTGATCGCGGAACTGCCGGAGTCTTACTTTTTGAGTAAAAAAAAGTTGTAAATTACAATAAATATGTTATTATTTTATTTTAAATGTGTAGCGATTTATTTATTTCATCTACCAAACAAATATCATGATATTTACTTTGAAATGTAAGATGCTGTTAAATGTTAGGAGCGCTCTAACGGCGCGAGTGACCGCGGGACTTTCGATAGCGCGAGTTGTCCCGGGTTAAATATTAAAAGTTTTATTTTTTAGTAGGCCTAAATACAAGGTTTTGCAAGGTTAAATATAAGGTTTTTTTATTGCTTACAAAAATGGGCTTTGTAAGCAAATATAAACTAGCGTAATCCTTACCTTGTGAAGTCACAAGTTAGCCTACAAAGTTGTATTAAGTTGAAGCAATAAAGAAGTAAGATGGAGAGGTGGGGGGGGGGGAACTTTGTTAAACTCCACCATTATTATCAATGTGGAAATTTTGATATTGCGATAAGATTCATATTCTACCGATGATACAATTACATACATGATACACGATTACGTCATACGGCATATGTAATGACTTCTGGTAAATAGATACTTATTACCGTACTGTTTAAATTGTACAGTTTTGGAATGCTCCTTGTCAACTCCACTTCTTGTCCAAATCACACAATATTCTTATACCTTTTTTTTTTGCAAGACAAGGACACAGTTTAAATTATGTTCTGAGGTACCTCCCCACAGCAAACCCTCATATCTAATATGGCCTTCGAAGAGTGATTAATAAGTAGTTTTAACAGCATCAAATGTACTGATGGCATACTTGCCTTTGAAGTGCCATCACTGTACTAAAAAAACAATATCAAAAGTGACATCAAGGCACTTGATGTCTTCTGAGTGCAAATATGGTACTACTCAGTAATCTGACGCATTACAGTAAAATTGACATAGGCCTAATTGAAAAACATGTAAAATTGTTTGGGTTGGTCTCATAAGTTAAATAATTATTAACCCGTCGCAACAGACCTGCGTACTCAGCGAATTTCCAATGGATTTTTTTTTTCTTTTCCCTACATACACCATGGAAATGAGGATGAAGGTTTGCTGCCATTGGGGTTTTGTAAAAAAATGGGACGACAAGACATGCTAAATTGAATCACATTCTGGGGTTTTTTTATTTTCCCCATAAACCCCTTGGGGGTGAGTATGTAGGTTTGTCGCCATATGGGTGTTATGAGTTACACAATACATAGTGAATGTACATACCAAATTTTATCAAGTTATGTCAATGAATATCACTATCGGGTCATTCCATATCAACTCAACCAGGGCAAAACACCCAAAGTCACAGATTTTTATGAAACTTGGTAAATTTGTTCCTTTTATATAGATAAACAACCATACCAAGTTTTATTGACTTATCTCTATCGGTATTCTTTTTACAACCCTTCAAAGTTTTAACTAAAATGCCGGCTGGGGCTCCCCTGAGGCCACAAACAGAACGTGTTTATTTTCTCAGAAAAAATCATATCTTTAATATTTATCAATAGAACTCAATGAAAATTTGTAGTTTGACTAAATACAACATGTTGATTTTGAAAAAAAATATTATAACACTCTAGGCCTTACCAAAAAATTACCATAAATTGTTATTTTACAAATATTTTATTTCCGGAAAGTGATTACAAGGGTTTACGTTGCAGCCAATATCTACCTGAGGGTTAAAGATAATCAAACAAAACTTTTTACTAAAATTATCTTCAAGATATTTTCTATCACATCCAACAATAAAATTGATGGCTTTTTTATTCCTTCACATTTGAAAACTAATATTTGTCTGAAAAACTTGATTTTGTCAAATAATACAACACCGATATGCTTATTTATTTCCTTGGGCATAGAATAGTGTGTAGTTATATAGTGAGAAGTACTGAACAACTATTAATTATTTCATGTAACTTAAGAAAATATGTTAGAGATAAAATATTAGTATTATCACCTAAATAATTTGTTTAAAAACATTACATTAAGCCTTTCCGTTGGTCATCCAGACCATGTCACCCACCGATTTTGATTTTAATGAAACTTGGTATGGTTGATTCTTCTATACAGATAAAAAAATATACCAAGTTTCAGTGCTCTATCTCTGCTCATTTATTTTCTAGAGAGCTGTTAAATTGAAATAAAACTGTCATTTTTGCATGCCTGAAGTTTCCACGGTAATGTGCCATTGATTATGAAAATAAGTTGTGACTCTCTTATTTGCCAACCAAATCAAATGAAAATTTCAGGTCTTCCCAATAATATTATACAAATTTCAGGGAAAAAATAGTTTATATTACTTCTAACTCATCTAGGCTATTAAAAAAATGAAACACAGACATCAGTAATTTTTTTAGAGAGAAATCTTGTTTCACTGAAATGTAAATATTTTTGAAAGGCACAGTGGTCAGTAAACCACTTGAAACTGGTTTTATTTCATAGGAATACTTCATACAGGAACTATTCAGTTTTCTCGACTTTTCTTATGAGAAATGCATACTTTGCAGTATGCAAATGTAATAATCAAACTTTAAAATGTTGGATTTTATGGAGTGTAACCATATGAAGTTTAACATTCTGTATTTATTTTATTCTAAAGAGTAAGTTTTTAACCGTGTAAGACATTTTAATTTTTTTAATTAAAGTTGAAGAGTATTCCCTGAGATATTATTGAAAAAAAAAACATTTTCACTTGTTCAATTTATATTTAATTCATTCAATTTTAATTTATTAAATATTAATTTTCAAAGGGTTGACTTTTAAGACTATCATATTGAAAGATGGTAAAATCTACACTTTCGTTTTATTTTATATTTGTACCGGTACTTATCTCTTTGAATGTCAAGATATATTTAACTTTACCCAGATAACTATTAGTTTTTTTAGGAATAAGCATCTGCCATGTTTGAAAATCAGCTAATGAGAACTAACTTATTATACTATATTTAATTTAAAAACAAAATTTTATTTCGTGTATAAATGTATGAATAACATAAAAGTTTTTTTTAAATAATGAAAAAACTTTTATTAATTTAAGTTATTAAGAAGCAATTTAAGTTATTAATTTTTAGACAATTTCAATGGAATGACCATAAATTATGAAACAAAATTGTAATTTATTCAAAAGGGTTTTAATATTATAAATGGGTTGTTGCTAATGTTAAGTTATTAGAGTACACAGTTTTATGATTTTATAAGTTGGTTCACAGATGTTTTAATTCATAGCAAAGACATTAAACATGGCGCTAAGAAATGAAAAAAAATAAGTGTAAATTTTTGTTTAAGTATAAAGCAGAGAAAAAGCCATGAATTTGATTGAATCATAAGGTAGCACATATTATTGGGATTGCTGAAAAACCCTTCAACTTGAAAACCACTGTGCCTTTCAAAAATATTTACATTTCAGTAAAACAAAATTTGTCTCTAAAAACCTTATTGATATATGGTTGTCTGTACAGTTACCCAAAGGATATACACGTCTGTATTTTACCTTTTTTTTTTTTTAAATAGATGAATCGGAAGTACTGTTACCTATTTTTGTTCTAAAATCTGTAGGTTTATTGACAACACCTGCAATTTTCATTTTATCTGGTTGGCAAATGAGAGAGTTTCAAATTTCTTTTCATAATCAGGGCACATTACAGTACCATGGAAACCTCGGGCATTCAAAAACGACACATTTATTAAAATTTCAAACAGCTCTAGAAAATAAATGAGCAGAGATAGAGCACTGAAACTTGGTATATTTACTTATCTGTATAGAAGAATCAACCATACCAAGTTTCATTAAAATCTAAATCGGTGGGTGACATGGTTTGGATGACCAACGGAAAAGCTTAATCTAATGTTTTTAAACAAATTATTTAGGTGATAATACTAATATTTTATCTCTAACATGTTTTCTTAAGTTACATGAAACAATTAATAGTTTTTCAGTACTTCACACTATATAACTACACACTCTTTTATGCCCAAGGAAATAAATAAGCATATCAGTGTTGTATTATTTGACAAAATCAAGTTTTTCAGACAAATATTAGTTTTTAAATGTGAAGGAATAAAAAAGCCATTAATTTTATTGTTGGATGTGATAGAAAATATCTTGAAGATAATTTTAGTAAAAAGTTTTGTTTGATTATCTTTAACCCTCAGGTAGATATTGGCTGCAACGTGAACCCTTGTAATCACTTTCCGGAAATAAAATATTTGTAAAATAACAATTTATGGTAATTTTTTGGTGAGGCCTAGAGTGTTATGATATTTTTTTCAAAATCAGCATATTGTATTTAGTTAAACTACAAATTTTCATTGAGTTCTATTGATAAATAGGAAAGATATGATTTTTTCTGAGAAAATAAACACGTTCTGTCTGTGGCCTCGGGCGAGCCCCGGCCGGCATTTTAGTTAAAACTTTGAAGGGTTGTAAAGAGAATACCGATAGAGATAAGTCAATAAAACTTGGTAAGGTTGTTTATCTATATAAAAGGAACAAATTTACCAAGTTTCATAAAAATCTGAGACCTTGGGTGTTAAAATGATTTTTTTGTGGTTGATTTGATATGGAATGACCCTATCACTATTTTGAGACAGGGACGTCACATAGTTGATATTTTAACCTGAATAGGAATGAGAGATGAGTGTAGGATGATTGTGGCGCGATCTTGTAGTCTTGTAACTAACTTGTTACTGAGGCCGACATTCTCCTACTTGAGAGCCTGTCCACATGTTCTACCTTCTTTTGAATTTACACCAGTTACGATCAAAAAGATTAAAGATATTGTAAGAGGTTTTAAAAACAAAAATTCAACAAGGATGGGATGATATACCAAGTACAATTTTAAAACAGGTTGTCGATGTAATAGCCAAGCCTCTTTGTTTAATAGTTAATCAATCTCTGTCTAGTGGTTACTTCCCAAGCCAACTCAAGTATGCTCAGGTAACGCCTGTTTTTAAAAAGGGAGATGCACAGGATGTTGGTAACTATCGCCCAGTTTCGGTTTTGCCAGTAATCTCAAAAGTTTTTGAGAAGGTTGTCGCCGATCAAATTATGCACTTTTTTGGATCCCATAATATTTTTTCTTCTGCGCAATATGGCTTTCGACCAAATCTTAATACTACAATGGCTGCTTCTAAGCTTGTCGAATCAGTCGCTCAGGCCTTGGATGAATCACAGAAGATAACTGGTTTGTTCTGTGATTTATCTAAGGCCTTTGACTGCATAGCTCATAACATTTTATTGGAAAAATTAAAGTTTAAGTACAATTTTTCACAAACAACAAGAAATTGGGTTAAATCATACTTAGGAAATCGCAGACAAAGGGTTGTAATCAAACGAAATTTAGATAAAACTTTCTCTGAATGGAGTGATATAGTAGTTGGAGTTCCTCAAGGATCTATATTAGGTCCAATTTTATTTTTGATCTATATAAACGATCTTTCTTATTGTGTCAACTCAAATATTATTCTGTATGCAGATGACACAACAGCTCTGGTTACTGGTTCAAACTATTTACAGCTACAGTTAAACACTTCAAAAGTTTTAAATGATCTTTTAAATTGGTTTCATGCAAATGGTCTCAAACTAAATAGTGAAAAAACAGAACTGGTGCTCTTTAAACCCACACAGAGTGGTGTTTCAGACATTTCATTTCTAGATTTGGACGGTAACAATCTCTCATCTTGTGTCCACACTGGTTTTTTGGGATTCTTGTTGGACTCTAACTTAAACTGGAAAACACATTTAGCCATGATTAGGAAAAAATTAAACAGTGCTTGTTTCCAAATGTTGGTGCTAAGAAAATTAATTGACCAAAACACTAGACTGATCGTTTATTATTCATATTTCTATTCAGTTCTACAATATGGGGTTGAATTATGGGGAACAGCAACAGAAATTATGACAATATTTAAAATTCAGAAAAAAATGGTTAGGATTATGACATTTTCAAGTATAAGGACATCATGCAAGCCCATATTTAAACAATTTGGTATGTTGACATTGCCTAGCCTATATATCTATAAATCTTTGATTCTTCTTAAAGTTGCTTATCCATCTTTCTTATCTAAACAACATGTTCATAATTATAACACTAGAAACAAAAATGACTTGCAATATCAAATACATCATTTAACTTTGCTTGAAAAAACACATGGTTACATGTGTAAAAGGCTTTTTAATAAACTTCCTGAAGCTCTAAAATCAGTATTTAACACGGACAGTTTCAATTCTAAGTTAAAATCTTTTTTGCAAGAGAAATGCTATTATTCTGTGGATGAGTATTTGAATGACAATTTTTAAATTATATATTAAACTTGAATTTTATCTTGTTTTTGGGCTGAAAAGAACTAGTTATTATCTGTGCACCCCCCTTTTTTTCCCTTCTATTTTTTATCCCCTTCTATTATTTATTGCAGTATGCAGTTTTTTTCTAATGTAGTGTAAGAATTTTAGTTGTAAATATTGACAATGTCACCTGTTAAAATAGCATCGCTATTGTAAACGTTATGTGACAATAAAGAGATTTTGATTTTGATTTGATTTGATCTCCTTAGAAAGAACTGTTAACTAATAGCCCAACAGCCAATGGTATCTAGGGACCTACAGTTTAACGTGGGATCCGAACCACAATTTCAACCTCATATATATTGGTCTAATTATGAGGATGGACTTTATGGATGAACTAGTATTCACTAGTGCGGGCGTTAAATCCTCACTAGAGAATATTGCATACACAAGCTATCGCCTTGTAACTATCCACAGTTCGTGACCTCCAAGTAGCTGGATTACAGGACGAATTTCTTATAGTATTCCCTATGCCTATAGGGAAATTTGCTAAAACCAAACCATTGCAAAAAACACACAACTGTCAAATTATCTTCACCATTATGCTCAAGTACCCCGCGTGGTAGAAAAACTCCCCGATTTTATAACTGCACTGCAAAGAGCGCCAGTAGTGAAAAGTGGTGGGGGGTAGAGTCATTCGACTGTTGTGTACGTGCTATTGTAAATCCTAGCCATGGCATGGTCAGGTGTGTATCGTGCATGCATGGTCGAGGAGTTTATAAAAAATGGCAGTACATCGATAGGTACACAACCGTCGTTCAGCGTCCATTTTGCGCTCGACACTATCCATTCATGGAAAAATAAAAAATTTATACATGGACTCGTAATTTTAAAGAAACAAGCTCTTCTTTAAAAAGAAAATCTTCTGGACTTTCTCGCACAGCAACAGAACCTGAAAATATTGCTTTGGTGAGAGAGTCAATTTAGCAGTCATCGTGGCGCACAGCGCGAAAACACGCGCTGACCCTACACTTGTCAGACCGCAGCATTCGCTGAATTTTCCACCACGACTAAGATGTATTTCTTATTGTATCACCCTGTATAAGCATGTATCTAGTTTGCGTGGAGCCAGTTGCTTTATCATAGGTTTCCTGCAATAAACTATTGACCTAAAAGTTAAGACTACAAGGTCGTGCCACAAACAACCTACACTCATCTCTCATTAATATTGAGGTTAAAATACCCACTATGTGAGGTCCCTGTCTCAAAATAGTGACAAAATTTGATTTTAAACGTTTGATTTTAAATTATAGGATATAGTGATGACTCCTTTTTAAGCTCACTAAATAAACCTTGGGGAACTTTATTCATGATACTTTGTTTATTTCACAGGATGTTGATTTTTCCAGTCTGGAATACACAGGGTTTTTGACTGGCTACAGATTAATTGAAAGGTAGGCAAATATTTTTAAACATTGTAAGTACATAAGATAAGGAAGCATAGAGATTACAGACCTTGTACATATTATTTAAATTTTATTTGTCATGCATCATTAGGATGGTACAAAAATCTGTCAGGTAACCCTCCATCTGCTTTTAATTCTGTCTGGTTTGGGCTCTTAATTAGAACTTTAGTGGCCTTGTCTGTTTTTTATCAAATATGGTATTCATAATATTGTGAAAGTATTATGTAAACAAATACTGAAGCTCACCTACATCATTTCATGTCAAAATAGTATATTTCGTCACTAGTCCGGAAAGTGGTTGTTACCGGTGCAAGATCGAGAATTCGATCGATCACTGATATACCACTTTCGGATGAGTTACGAACATTGCTTTTCATCATACCACCTTTAATAAATTTACAGTTTGGATAAATATTAATAAATTTTAACCTATATACCCCCTCTTACGTTGTTTATCTTGTAATGAACTATTTACAACTGTTATTAAAAATAAAAATAAATTAAATTCAAATTCAAATTTCTTTATTCATTTGAATGTACACGATACATTTCTGAATAGTGTCAGTACAAAATAGTTGATTAACAATTCAAAGCTTACTCCAAAAGTAAAATACAAAAAAAATTGAGTATATAATAAAAAAAGAGACAAGAAACACTTGAGAAATTAAAACAAAATTAAATTTCCCAATAATGTAAACTTAATTGTATATTGTCTTTCAGCACATGTATAAATTACAGATCATCTTTACTGCCCTCCTCTTTTTTTAGTTGGGGAAGTGGAGAAGTACTCTTCAATAGAATATAGAGACTTATCAACTAAAAAGGATTTTAATTCATTCTTAAATTTTGTTGGTTTTTTTATATTGGCCATTATTTGTTTAGGAACAATTTGTATGAATTTCCTTCCCATGTAGGTTGGTTTTTTTTCATAAAAACAAAGTCTGTGATGCTCTTTTATGATATTTATTTTGTTTCTTGTATTGTAAGGATGTGGTTCAGGCTGTGTAGGTAAATCTATTTGACTCTTTAGTGTCAGCAAGATAGAATCAAAAACATACTGGCCATAAACTGTAAGAATTTGTAAGTTTTTAAAATGTTCTTTTACTGATTCATCATGCTTTAGTTTTAAAATAATTCTGATTGCTCTTTTTTGTAGTTTTAAAATTTTCTCCAAATTGGTTATTTTTGTAGATCCGTATAGGCATGCACCAAAAGCAATATGAGAATGAATATGGGCAAAATATATGTTTTTTAAAATGTTAATGTTACAGAAAAATGACATTCTTGACAATGCATATAAACCAGAACAAATTTTTTTTTTAGATGTTGTTTATGTGTTCATCCCAGCTTAAATTTTCATCTATTGTAAAACCAAGAAATTGAGTACTTTTTTCATTTTTAATAATTTTCATGTCATAGTTAATAATTGGTTCTTGCAGTTTTTTGTTTTGAAATGTTCTGAATTGAACAAATTTGGTTTTTTGAGTATTTAAAATTAGGTTGTGCATCTCTAAAAAGTTTCCCATATTTCCCAATTCAATGGATGACAGGATTTCAATTTCTTCGATGGACTTTGAAGACAATCCAAGATTAGAGTCATCAGCATAGAGGCATAGGTTACTATTTGCAGGAAAAGAAAGTGTATTATTAATATTTTTGAAGTAGCAAATGAAAAGAAGGGGTCCTAAAATTGATCCCTGTGGTACGCCAAATTTAATAGATCTTTATCTGAGGATTTGATTTTTACTACCTTATTGCTGGGTGTAATGTGATTTATTTCGACAAATTGATATCTATTACTTAAGTATGATTCAAACCATTTTAATGTTAATTTTGAAACCCCCAAAAATGACAGTTTTTGCAGTAGCAAAGGGTGTTTTACACTATCGAATGCCTTTGACATATCCATAAAAATTCCTAAAGTAACATTTCCTTTGTCTACTGATTCAATAACAGATTCTACAAATTCTACCGCTGCAGTGACAACTGATCTTCCAGGTCTAAATCCATGTTGAATTTCATCAATTAAGTTGTTACTTTCCAGATAATTTACTAATTGATTATTCACAATTTTCTCATATATTTTGGAGATTGCTGGTAATAAAGAAATAGGCATATAGTTTGAAGGGTTTGTCCTGTCATCCTTTTTATGTATTGGGATGATTTTTGCTTTTTTAAGCTCATCAGGTAAATCCACTAACAAATGATGAATTTATCAAATGAGTTAAAATTTTTAGTAATTCATCCTTAACATTTTTTATTAAACTTATAGGAATGTCATCATAGCCACATGAATGCTTATTTTTTAAGGAGTCAAGAGTTTTCTCCACTTCCCCTTCATTAACAGACTTAAACGTAAAACTTTTTTCAAAGTACTGCTTCTCAAAATTATTTAAACTGTTGGACACATAGTTTGTTCCTAAATCTTTAACACAAGTTACAAAGTTCTCATTAAAAACATGTGAAACTGTTTTTGGGTCAGAAACTCAGAAATGAGTGTGGTTCCCCTAATTAAAGAAATGTTTAAATTCTTTCTGGAATTGTTTTTCCCAACCTCAGAGTTGATAATATTCCAAACTGTTTTTTGAACATTAGAAGATTCCTTTATTTGTTTTTCAAAGAATAATGTTTTGGCTTTATTTAATTTGGTTTTATACTCTTTATTTTTATTTCTTAGGCTCTTTTTCAATAAATGATCTTTATTACCTCTACTTCTCAATGCTTTAGAAAGTTGTATTAATTCACTTTTTTCACGTTTTAAGTTTTTTGTTATCCAACGGTTTTTTGATTTATTTTCCTTAATTATTGTCTTTGGGAATGCCTGTTCAAAATAATAGTTAAGTATAGAAAAAAATTCTGTGTATTTTTTCTCTACTGGAGCCATGTACACGTTAAGCCAATTTTCATTTTTTAGTAAATATTTAAAATGTTTAACATTTTGAGTAAAAAACCTGCGCTTTTCCCACCTTAAGGAATTTTGGCTGTCAGTTTTTAAATTAAAATTTTTTAAATGGAGTAACTGACCGTCGTGGTCAGACAAGCAGGTTACAATACCTTCTACAAAGATTAAAGGGTGGGGTATGTTCCTAATCAAGAAATTATCAATACTTGACTCTGAATTTTCTGTTACTCTTGTTGGGAAGTTTACAAGGTATCTCATCCCAAGTATTATCAAAGTATCTCTGAGCATTCTGTGGGACTGATCATCTACTAAAACATTAATGTTTATATCCCCCCCAATAATGATTTGTTTATATTTTTTACTAAAATAATCAATTAATGCACTTAATCTATCTAGAAAAATTGACACGTTTGAATTTGGAGATCTGTAAACCCCTATGACTAATAATTTATAATTTGAACAAGTATAGTAGCTGGTTGTAAAGAATTCAAATTGTAGTTCATCTAAAACCTTTTTTACTAATGAGTCAGGAACAACCACCGGCCTCCAAGTTAAACCCAATTTGCTTAACATTAAAACCCCTCCCTTATTAGACTTTTCTCTGCAGTACGAGCTTGTCACTTCATAATTTTTTATATTAAGCCTGGGAATTTCGTTTTCTTTCAAATCGTGTTCAGTTAAAATAGATATGTCTGGATTTAATTCATCAAGTACAATCGAAAGAGGCTCAATTCTAGATCTTAAATGTTCAATGTTTAGATGAAAAATTTTTAAAGTAGGTGTTTGATGTGTTAAGTTGTTGGGGTTAATGTGATGTTCATCGAGTTTAAAGAGGAAACCAGTGGCTCAGGAACAACATCTGACTCCAAGGTGTGAACTGAATTACAACTAAGAGGTTGAGGAGACCACCCTTTAAAGGGACTGCCAACACTATTAAATGAACTGTTGTTAAACTCATTAACTAAACTGGCACTGGCACTTTCACATATATTGACATTACTCCCCCCCACATCACTAATCACTGCAGCCACAGGAAAGGTGTGCTCAGGAGGCAGCAAACCATCAGCCTCCATCGTTGGTGTAGGAGATTGACTCTCTGAAGCATCTGAGCTCTCTGGGGTCGTCGTTGATGAAAATCGTGAAGTCATCTTGTCATTTAGATATATGACAACTTCCGTAGCAACTTTTTAACTTCCGTAGCTCTTCAATAAATGCTGTATGTGGCATCCAATTTCTTAGCCTGCGGATTGAGGTATCATTGGAAGTAACGATAAATACCGTTGCCCCGGTGTTCTGCTTGAAGTCGAGAAGGTTTGTTACAAAATGAGATGGGAGGATGTGATCACGGACACAGCCCATAGGAGAACAAAATAGTGTATCCAAATTACGGGTTTTAAAGTCTTGAGTCATTTGTTTGAAGGGAGAATCATACAGTTCTTTGTAATTGGAAAAATTATTAGAATTCATAACGTATTTTGGTTTAGTTACCAAAACTGTATATGGCCGCTCCATCCTTAGATTTCTGGAAAGTAAGGTTCTTACAACAATAATCATTTACAGAAGGCTTCCCAAATTTTTCCCTGAAGGTTACGGCCACTCCTTCACTCATATTTTTGTGACTTTCAAGATCTGCCGAAATACAGTGAGCAACGGCTATGTTGGTGTTACAAGAATACTCTTCTATGACCGATCTCATATCTGCATTAATAACATTTATGGATGGTTTTAAAACCAGGGGTGAGTTCTTTTTATAGAATTCAGGATTTAAGACAAAATCTGCTATTCGCCTACAAAGGAGTCTTTTTCCAAACTTATTTAGGTGTTGGCCATGGCGGGTAAATAAATGTCTTTTGAAATCACTAACGTTGATCAAACTTAGATTTTCTGATTGTTTTAGTTCATAGTTAACTTTGTAAATTTCTTTATTTATTTCATTGTCCCATTTTAGATCATGCCTATGTAACTGTGTCACGTAAACTATATTGGTGTGGTCATTGGCAGTTACAAATTCATTAAATTTTTTTGGACATGTCCAGAGCTGTTTTTCTGCTTGGATGTATGGTGTCACTCACATTGTTAGCACCCGCTATGATGACAATTGTGTCTTCAGAAGTGTATTCTGTAATCGAGGGATTGATTGTGTTAAAAACATGCTCTATTGTTGCCCCAGAGCTGGCACTGACAAAGGTGTCAAAGGATGTCGGTAGAAGTGGCCCCAGAAGGTTGCCCAGGTCTTTTCCATGGCTATCCGCATATACATAAACCTTCCTCTTGGACTGTATATCTGTTTTTTCTTTGGTGAAATTCAATGATTTTTTTTTTAGTAGAAACACCTTCATGAGCTTTGTTACTATTATTACTTTTTTTCTTATCAAGCTTTGGTTGTCTTACAATGTCTTTATATGTATGCCTGTTGGGTGATTGTAGACTAAGAGAAGTATCTTCATTGGGTAGTACAGTGGATTCATCTAGGGATTCTTGTGACGAATGATTTTCAGACAAAATGGAAAATCGGTTTGACAGAGGTACATCAGGAAAGTTCTTGTCAGTCCCATTGAGTGGTTTAGTTGTGTTCCTTGGAACTTCAAAGGAGTGTGTATAGAATGTGTCAGAGCTACCCCTATGAATCATCAAAGATTTCAAGGTCTCTGTGTCACTAATGTTATTGAGAACATAGGTGAGTACACATCTCTTTTTTATGCAATCTACTTCGTCAAAGTGTGGAACAGAAAAATTGAGAAAACTAAGTTTTTTCAAGTGCATTTGAATGGCATGTTCTACGGCTAATACAAGGTATATTCCGCAATCATATGAGTTGTTTTGAGAGGGTCCATTTACAATGTTAAACTTGAAACTATGTGTGGGAGCAAGAAAATTCATTAGTCTTTTAGCAATACACTTACTCTGTTCAATATTTTTCATCGGAATTGAATCATAGTAATAAAAACTCTTAAGGTCTCTGTCATAAATGAGTAGACTCCAATGTGATCCGCTTTCACTTTCAAAGTCAGTTGAGTCATTCACAGGGAGGATGATAATATTTTTCTGTCTCAAATTAAGTGGCTCTAGGAGATGGTCTGTGTTTGTAGGAGATTTTAGAGCGTGACTAACGAGGATGTCCATTACATAGGCACTTGCATTATAGCCCAATATATTGCTGTTTAATATTTCAAAATATTTATGCAAATGATCATCAGTCAGCCAGACAGGTTTTAGTAAGTTATTTTTCATTTTTTCTCTCATGTCATGTAGTGAAACCTTTAAAGACTCAATTTGTTCATTTGCATCCTGTAAACTGACTTGCAGTTCTTTACATGTAATTTCTAAGTCATGCAGTCCTTTACTGTTTCCTTCATTGTCAGTTTTTTTAGTCCTACTCTCAGTATTAATTTTTTGTTCATTAATTGTTCCAGTGTCATTACAATTTTTAGTATTTTTAGGAGTACTTCTTCTTAAATTTGAGTTTTGATGATCTATCTTTTTTTTTAGAATAAGACCTAGTTTTTATTGTAGGGCTATCCTTGGATTTCAATAAATTGCAGTTATTCTTTCTTTGGGCAACTATTTTTCTCAAGTGATTGTGAATAATCTATTGTGTAACAAAACTGTAACACCTTATCATAAAGGTATAATAAAGTTTTTATAACTATTGCCAGCAATTCATTGTTGTAAATTCTTCACAATATTAAATTCAATAATGTTGATAAAAATAAAAAAATAAAATATCTCGAGGCGCAGTCAATAATATATAGTTTTAATTGCAGCAACAATAAACAAATAAATCTACAATAATATTCAAGGTTCAAGTGACAGTAGAATGTAAACAAGATAGCCTGACTACCTGGCGCCAACAATACAGATAAGCAGATCCAGTATTTGCTTTGCTCCAAAAGTCCAGTTAGAGATAAGGTGAACCAGATAAAGTTGGATTTAAACAAACCCAAACTGGTTGCCTGTTACACACTACGGTGTTCAAGACCTCTTGTGAATAAAATGTTTGCAATAGTTGTTTATATTTATGTGATAAGTGTTAAGTTATACCATATATATTTTAAAAAGTGAATATTTTATTGTTTGAACTGGAAATATGTGCTGTGCAGTTAATATAAGTCCAAAATGAAACTGTCAGAAAACATGTGCTAATCCTCTTGAAGTGTAAGTTAAAATTTAAATTATATTTTTCTTGTAAAGACTACTAATTACAATTAAGTCTATTGTCACCTTTTAATCAAAATAAAGCGCTAAAAATGTTTGTTCACTTTTAAAAGAATATAACTGTTGGATTTACTGAAAAAACACTATTTAAATTGGAGGTAAACTCAACAATTACTCCTAGTCAGCCATTTTCAAAACGTGCTTTGAAAAGCACATTAAATTGTTTAGTGTCCCGAAAACCACTATTTCGCGGTCTAGTCCCGAAAACTTTGTTTACCAACACGTTTATCCAACCCTCCGGGACTAGTTTCGATCACAGCTGACTGTTCCGAAAACAACGTTTATCGCAATGGTATGATGAAAAAATGTTTTCCTTAACACTACAGTGTTTGTTGCTCGAACCGAGTAATTTATTTTGAAGTATCACATTCCATTGCTCAAAATATTATGTTTAGTTTTAACTGGGTATTATTTTAAACTGTTTCAAGAATATTGCTAGTTTTCTTTGCGAGAAATAGTCTGAATAATTTAAGGTCTAATTCTTCCAAATAGGTATATTTACAATAGGTAAATTATACCTAGGGTGCTTCTTAAATAGGTATATTTAAAATGTAAGGTAAAATACACCTTTGGACAGTTTGTCTTAGACTTCTGCTGGGCCAATTCACATATGGGTTAAAAGTAACGAAATTAACGTTTTCGGTTCTATATTAGCAGGTTTTATTTGTATTTCGACAGTATTTATGTTAAATTGGTCAAAAATTAAAAATAAACTTTTCTTATGGAAATTTAATGAAAAAAGTCAACTTTTTTAATCCTTAGTTTGTCTGAGACTTTCAAAGGACCAATAAATCAATGTACATGCAGTTTGTACAAACTAAAAGTTCACTTTTCTATATTAGCAGGTTTAATTACGTTAACGTTATCGTACTTTCTTAAACAAAACTCGAATTTTTCAAACCTTTGCAACAAATTTATTTTACAGGCTTTCAGCTGCTTGTATACACACAAAGTATCGTTGTATTTAAAACAGTAAAGCTAGGTTTATACATGATAGTTTTTAACTCTTGGAGAGATTGGTACTTTCAGCAGTTTCTCTGGAGGGATTGGTACTTTCAGCAGTTTCTCGTAGAAGTTACTCTAAAGGCAAATTTTCCGTTTACACAACATATTTAAACTCTCAAGATCTAACTCTCATCATACTGTTTACACTTTGCATATCACTCTTAAAAACTCTCCGAGACCAAAGAATTTTCATGTGTAAACCTAGTTTAAGGTAAAAAAACTCCTTTGGACAGCTCATCCAAGACTTCGACTGGGCCGATTTACATGAGGATTGTACCAAAACAATCGTTTTCAGTCCTATATTAGCAGGTTTAAATTGTATTTAGAAAATATTTACGTTAAAATGGTCAAAAACAAAAAAATAACTTTTCTTATGGAGATTTAACATGGGAAAAAGCTAACATTTTCAAACCGATTTACATGCAATATCTGCAAAATAAAAGGTTAACTCTTTTATATTTATGAGATTTTTATATATTTATGAGATATTTATCTCATTATCTTATTATGAGATTTCAGGATATGGAACTGGTTGGTAACAATCATGAACATAATACCAGAAATCGGGGATGCCTAGCAATTAGCGCCCACAATTTACAACTTTTTAAGAAAAAACCTACATACGCAGGTTCAAAATTTTACAATAAAATACCAAATGATATTACGGATGAGGTCTCAACTAAGAAATTCAAAATCAAACTTAAGCAGTACCTCATCAACAAAGCTATGTATTCCTTTGATGAGTTATGATTTTGAATTATTTTGTTAAATTCTGAGATTTAGACTAAGTTACTTTTTATAATTATTTTATACCTATAAACGTTAGACACTATTCATGTATGTATTCCACTACAAATGAATAAAGATATTTTGAATTGAATTGAATTGAATATCAAGGCGTTTTATTTACTTTTATGTTATCTTACATAATTACATTCTTAAATTTAAATAACGAAATTTCTAAACCTTTACATTGAATTTATTTTACACGCAATGCAGTAGAAGAGCAAACGCTCATGAAGGATATTTGGTTTACTATGGGCAAAACCTATAAACATCATGTACTATCCTTTCAATGGAAAGAAAAAAATAATAATAAAATGTTCAACTATTTCAACTACACAATTTTATTGTTGGTGGATTAATAACAAAAAAAATTTTGATAGTTAAATTGTTTAAAGTTACTTATTTTTTAGAGCAGCTGATTAATTGGAAGGAAATAGCAATTGAAAAAAGTACACATTTTATACATATGTTGCACCATCTGCCATCTGCCTTCACTCACTACGACTAAAGGAGCTGTATCCATCGAATATCGACGGGCAAAGACTCGTTTTGTCTTAAAACGGTAGAAGAGCAAACGCTCAAGAAGAATTTGTTTATAATGGCCAGTACCTGAAAACATATACAATGTATCATCCTTTTAATGGACAGAATAAAATACAGTTTTATATTATTGTTTAGTAAATTATTGCGGACATTTTCCATCACTGATTAGTAAATACAAATTTACCACTTTTCGGGAACTGGAATCTGATCCCGTCTTCAGGTGGAAGTAAATCCTAGAACATAACAAAGTTAGTAAAAACAAATCAGGTGAACCTGGAGAAGTCCATAGTCAAACCTGAAATCAGAAAAGGCAATCACAAAAATTCAATAAAATACGAAATAAATGCACAAAGCTTCAAGAGAAAACTGTTAAAGCAATCAGAACAAACCACAAAGAAAGTTTTTGTGACTGACTTTTCTGATTTAAGGTTTGACTATGGACTTCTCCAGGTTCACCTGGTGTGTTTTTACCAACTTTGATATGTTTACTATGTATTACTTCCACCTGAGGACGGGATCAGATTCCAGATCTCAAAAAGTCGTGAATTTATTTTTACTAATCAACTATGGGAAATGGCCGCAATAATTTAATAAACAGTAACATAAACTCACCATCACCACCAATGAACTTTAAACAAAGAACAGTTTTATAGTTGGTTGATCAAAAAGTAAATAATTTTTTACTGTTAAATTGTTTTTACTAGGCCTATTAATACGTAAAGATAGTAATTATGTAATTATATTTAACAGCTGGTTAATTTGAAGGATATCAAATTAAAAAGTACATTCTATACATGTTTTGTACCATCTGTCTAGTGCTCCACTCGCTATGAAAGGAGATTTATCGTTGAGTATCTATGGGCAACGACTCGTATATTTATATATTCTTAAGAACTATAATGAACATCATATATATATATATATTAGAGAGAGAAATCCCATATTAGTAATTAACAATCGACCACTGCCACTGTCGTTCAACCGATTCTAAAGTAAGCAACTCTTAATTTATGTATTTTCCAGGTTGACAAAGGATTGGAACAGATTCAAAGATGAGTTGGATACTTTGAAATTCATTTGTACTGATTTTTGGTCGTCAGTTTACAAAAAACAAATTGATAATCTGAGGACTAACCATCAAGGCGTCTATGTGTTGCAAGATAATGCTTTCAGATTTCTGAACAAAATATCAGCTGGTTCTCAGTATCTAGAACATGCACCGAAGGTGAGACTGAACAATTTTGTAAAATAAATTAAAGATCTAGCAGGGAGTAGTGTGCTACAATAGTGGACAGTGCAGTTCAATACAATAGCAAGCTCCTTTGTGAGTAGTAATGGCTGTAGCTCCGTTGTTTTAGGGACAAGTAGAATTTATCTGTGGCGAGTTACATTTGACCTTACAATCTAGTAACTCACAAACTTTAAAACTCAGAAATCTGTGATGGGACATTTTATTTTACATTCTGAAATAAACAGTATTAGTCATTAGCAGCCCTGGCAAGCTTTATTTCAGGGGAGCTGTCCTAGTGCAAAACGACATTGTAACTTTCAAAATGTCGATCCTATCACACTCTTCTCTTCTGGAGATTCTGAATTAACTAATAACGTTTGTAATCATAGAACAAAGAACACTCAGTGTAAAAATATCAAGCAATTCTGTGAAATCATGTATAAAAGCAGAAGTCAGCACTGTTGCAATTTTTACCTAAAGTGATAAGTACTATAGAATGTGTTTAGTATCTATTCCTGTCTTTCTACATATTGTTTTAAACATAGTAAATAAACTGGTATGATTGCGCCTATGTTAGTTATAAATTTAGTATTTTAATGTTTTTTTTTTTTTTTACAATCGAGCCGCAAATTTTCCGCACCAAAATACTGGAAATCCGATAATGCTTTTTTAAAGTGTAGGACGTATCGTAAATATGTTTTTACATGTCTTAGGGTCAGTACTTACAATTTTAACAAGGTCTCAAAGAATTATAGATTAAATTCAACCAATGAAAATTTATGATAATTTTCTAAAATTTGATTTTTTGCACTGTGTTTCAATTAGACACTGTTATTTTATGCTGGAAAACATGATTATTCCTTTACTTTTATACCTGTTACTACTGGTTTGTAATGTTTCTTCCAGTTTATTCTCCTGATCATCCAACTTTGTATGTTTTTATTCATCTATATTTTCAAATTTAAAATTCAGTGAAACCTCCAACAACCGTCATTGTTCCTAGTGCTACCAAGACGTTCCTAGTGAACAATTACAGTGAAACTCCCCTGGATGGATATGAACACCACTGTGAGTGAATGTGTTTGTTTAGGCCTACCTTCTTTCCAGTACCGTATAACAAAATTATTGTTAACGAGGTGGCCTGTGCTCAAATTAAGCATTTTATGATTCTGTATGAGTGAAACTCACCTACAGTACTTGAATGTTGATTATGAAGTGACAGAGATCTATTTTTGTTTACTATCTGGCTTTTAAAATTCATTTGAAGGTAATAAGCTGTTAAATTACAATTCACATTAAAGAACTTGCAATAAAAGTTGGTCAACATTTTAAAGCGCCCTCTAGAAATAAATCAAAGGCGAGGGGGCAAAGCCCGAAACAATATGACTTTTTTAATTACGATTCGTCTCTGCGGTACATCCTAAGCTTTAAAATGACACCTCAATCTTAAAAATCGGTTCAGTAGGTCAAGGGAAAAAGGGACGTAACAGACGAAACCCTTATAGAAATAAGAAGGTAGATTAAGTTGTGGATATCAGGTGTAGGCAGATCTGTAGTTCTTGTGAAAGTATAAAATGAGTGACAAATTTAATGTAATCGTTAGTTTGTAGGCTAACGATAAATTCCTGTATAATTTATCATCGTTTTGATAATTTATCACCAGTGTTTTGATTACATGTTTAATAGTGTATGCTTACAAATCAATAGTTATTGTGTCCTATTGTTTTGTGTTTTTTACATCTGAGATAGTTTTAGGGTTGCTATAACCCCATACAGTATAGTCTACAGGAAAGTGTTATTTACATGTTTTAAGGTGAATCATTTAGAGAGAGTCTGATGTATTATTTGACTGGGTCTTGGTGTCATTATGGAAATAATTTTTTTTTCGGATCATTGAGAGTGTGCTGTTATTGAAACAACAGATGATGATGCCAGGCTCAATTATTTTCAATTTGTGATTATGCGTAAGAACTGATCTTTATTGCTGATCAGCTTTACAGAAGACTTGAGCTAATTTGTCACTATGTCTTGCGCTATCTAGTTGGATTAACCGACTTCAGGTTATATCATCCATGAGGACTTCCCTTTCTTATAAGTCTGTATTACGTGATAGTGTTTAATGGGCTGATGCATGAAGCACCTAACCAACCTTGTCATGTCTCTAGTGATGTGTGTTGTTGCAGTATGTTGCGTTCACGTGCGGCTTGTTGCGTGGAGCCCTTGCCAACCTTGTCATGTCTCTATTGATGTGTGTTGTTGCAGTATGTTGCGTTCTCATGCGGCTTGTTGCGTGGAGCCCTTGCCAACCTTGTAATGTCTCTAGTGATGTGTGTTGTTGCAGTATGTTGCGTTCTCATGCGGCTTGTTGCGTGGAGCCCTTGCCAACCTTGTAATGTCTCTAGTGATGTGTGTTGTTGCAGTATGTTGCGTTCTCATGCGGCTTGTTGCGTGGAGCCCTCGCCAACCTTGTCATGTCTCTATTGATGTGTGTTGTTGCAGTATGTTGCATTCACGTGCGGCTTGTTGCGTGGAGCCCTCGCCAACCTGGGTATCGTGTCCCTGGTAACAGCCGAGATCCAGCCTATGCCTGCTGTGAAGTTCCACATCGAGGTCAAAAGGTCATGACATCTCAACAAGCCTAAAGCCCATAAAACATAGATGTGGGCATAAGATTGAGCTGTAAGGTTTCTTTGCGCTTAAACATTTTAGTATGTATTATGTTAATTTTTATGTAAACACAGTATATTTATTTGTTTTTCACTCCTGTACATATTATGTATTCCACCTGACGCAATGACAAGTTTTCAAAAGATAATGTGATTAGTAATTAATTCTAATAGATTATTGTTCATTGTTTGTTGAAGGCTATCCATTTAAATGGTATTTGTTCTCTGAGAAATTCTGTTAATTAATTCTTGTCTAGAATTTTGTCGGAGGTGCTAGATTTAGGTTTTTTATTCAATACAAAAAGCCCATTTGTTTTTTATGACTAATTAATTTATAAAAAATAAATTATAGGACTTCTCCACTCAATGAGTAGTTGCACGTTGGTCTCATATTATAAACTATCCACTCTGTTGTACAAATAAGTCTAACAATAAATGAGACATTAATATTACTCTTTCTATGTTCTTTTTTTAGAGGTTGACAGCCTCTGTGAGCCTAATTTTATTTACTTTAAGATACTGAATAAGATGGCCTTGTGTAAAGGTTGTATTCTGCAAAGCAAGGGTCGTTTTTAAAATTAATACCGCACTGCTGGATATTACTCTATGATTTACTTAGTTCTAGATTTGTAATGTAAGTTTACTCTCCGTAGAAAAGAAGGGAAGTGATAAGGTTTTTCAATGAATTTATAGGATGGGTGACAGCTGACGTGGGTTTAATTTTGAGAGGTTTAGAGTCATTTACCAAAAGGTAATACAGTAGAAGCTCTCTTAACCTACCGTTACTGAACTGGGCTATGGATGGATGACAAAAAAGGTCGGTTAAACCAAATAATACCAAAAATGTGTTAAAATCTATAAAACAACTGAAAATGTTAAAAATTGTTGCAAAGCAATCAATTGTTTCTAACACAATCAATTATTTTAAAAATTAAACAGACAGGTATTTTATAAAAAAAAAAAAAAAAAAAAAAAAAAAAAAAAAAAAAAAAAAACTGCTAAATCGTTAGGAAGTAAATTTAATCATTGTCATAGTATACACATCACAATCTGTAGGCAAATCAGGCTGTGTGTATAACTTTCCTCTTCTCAAATGTAAAAAGATCATTTCAATGTCTGAGCGTGAAGCACTGTGCCCTAATGAACAATGATCCATGCCGTTTATGATGTGTAATAAATGTTTCTTTGTTAAATTCACCCACTGCGTTTTTAATTTAATAAAATAACCCCTAACATAATTACAAAATTAGCAAATACAGTTCTCTCAGTTAAAACTGCATGAACAAAAATTGATAACAACTGACTGAATTTGACTTGCTTCAGAAACGTAAGATCAACCTGTTAAAACATGAGTTATTTTTAGATCATCATCGCAACATCGGCGATATTCTTATATTCTTGAAAAAAAATTTGATTACATGAGTCAACTAAACATGTTTTATATGCAGAAACATGTATTGTTCTTTTCCGAGCCGTTACATTAACTTTTACCAAACAAAAAATTGTACAGGGTTATTAAAACAGAAAGGTGCAAAAATAAAAAATTGTTGCTTTTGTTTCTGTGATTTAAAACTGCTGATTATTGCAACAATGGGAAGGGCAGGTTTACAAGTTAGTTTTAGTCTTTTTGTGTTTTGTTTTAGTTGCTTAATTGACTGACACCGAACCATGAAATGTTTGCAACAAAGCAATAAAAGTTTGGTGATTTAAATACATTATCAGCATGCCTCATCCCTCAGCTTATACAAGATGTTCCAAAAGCTTTCGTAGTTTGATGGAGCCCTTGAGTACCACAGATTTTAGGTAGCCTATATGTGTATTTAAGTGTATTTTGCCAGACTGTTGTATTAGTTGATAAGGAAATTGATTGCTTGGGTTGCTCAAAGCTGAACTCCTTACATAGTTTTCTGTAGATAGTTTTGATAACTAAAATTAATATTTTGAATCTTGGTTAAGAACGCTTAATTCTATTTAGTTTTGACCATTTGATTTTACATTGAATTGAAACTTAAAAGTATCAACATCTGTATTTACTTCTTTTGCAATGCAAATAAAAAACACTTAATTATAAAGCTTAATTAAGATTTAATAAAAACCTATTAACTTAATTATAAAATCTTTTTTTCTGAATTTGAAAGTATATTCATATTTATGATATTGATAAAATATATTTTCCTTTTAAGCCCATCTAGTCCTCATATGGCTGTCTCATTGGAGAGATGGCGAATAAATACGTAATTATTTTGTTCAATACCTGAAACACAATTGAGTAAATATTGTAATAGATTTTTTTACTAAATAATAATAATTGGTATTGTGTTGAATGTACACTCAATTTATTAAGTTATAGTCAAATTTTTAAAACCTCATCAGGGTGAGAAAGAGTTTTGTTATTTAAACAGTAAGCAAAACATTTTATCCTGGACAAGTTTTGAAGAGAAGCAAGTTTCCTAGATCGCAATCTTATCATATTAAAAAACAGAAGTTAAAAAGGGGACAGAGGAAACTTTTTCCTCAATCTTTTTTTGCATACAATCTTTGTCTGTAATGCAATTTTATGTCTGGAATAATACTTTTCAATTTAGCTTGAGATAGAGCAACTTGCATTCATTCCTGAGCAATCTAATGACCAAATCGACTAGCCATTAGTCTAATCATAATTTAAAAAATGAAAATTTCTAAATGCAATCTCTAAACATCAATTTGGTTTTCGTAAACAACACTACAGTGATGATCTGGGGTGCAGAAAATGTATTGAGTCCTAAAATTTCCCCCAATCATACTGTTACAAATCAAATATTTCCCCCAAGATACGCGGCATTATCTGACTTTGCTTTAAAACTCAACAGCTTACAATGGGGCTGTGAAATGATAAGGATTTTTTAAAATTTTAGTCAATTATATATTAAAACACAAGTAATTGAAATAAAATCAAAACAACGTACCAGTACTTCTTAATATTTATATCTATCATAACTAAAATAAAATCTTGATTAGATGATCAATTTTAACTTCAATTAGGGCCTATTAAGAAACGGATGATCACAACCAAAATAACAAATAAAAAAATTAATAATTTCCTTAATTTTTCCCCAGGCACCTTGGAATTTCCCCCGATCCTAGATCGCCGGATCGGACATATTCTGCACCCCTGGTGATGATAATAGTATTATTGTTAGCCAAACTCATTAAATAGTGGACAAAAATTCACTTAAATATACAAAATAATGTTCTCTGTAATTTTCAAATGTCCATTGGGACCTTGATCAGGTGTGGCACATTTGACTTCTTTCCAAGCCTAAAGCTTCTCTCCCTAATCAATTTATAATGCCCAAAATAATTACATGTATTAGATGTACCGTACTCATTATTGATGAGAACAAAACCGAACAGTGAAACAGTTATATATCTCCCATGAAGAGGTGTAAGCGTTTAATTTCACCATTTATGCACAGAACATTTTGAAACTCTACACAATTTATGAAAGAATTTTTAAAAATATTCTGTAAAAATTTCATCTCCCTAGCTTTTGTAGAAAAAAACTAAATCATGTTTTTTTTGTGGAATATTTTATCTATTGGCTTCCTAAAAAAATAAATTTCTTGAGATGTTCGGTTTGTTTCGTGCATTGCATTTATGACCCTCATTGTTAAACAGCTTGAGTAAAGAATGTTTAAGAACGTGATTAAAGAATGTAGCTTGAGCCATAAAACAAAACTTAACCTTGTCCAGGGTGGTTATGCTGAAACTGAAGTTTGAGAGTCAAGCAATTACTAAATGACAAACTGATGAATGTTGGATTGGTCATGGAAGTGATTTTTAGATTGGCTACCCCAATCCCCAGATTTAACTGTGTTATATATTTTCATGTAGTTACTTAAGGAATCAAGTTTATACCCAAAGCTTCAATAATGATCAGGAATTAAAACCATCAATTAAGAGGAACTTCTCCAGATAACGCAGAATTTCTTTTCAAGAGCATACTATTAATTGATTAAACTCTGTTATCAGTCTGTCGCTGTGAATGCATTACAGTTTGAATAATTTTTTAATTTTATTTGAAGGGTTTTCAATATTGTATGTTCCAGTTTTATGTTTAAAATGCCTAATTTTACTATAGTAAGATAACTAGCCTAATTTCTTTTTTAAATACAAAACACTGTTCTTTTACTGTTTAAAAATAAACGTACCAGATAACTGACACATACTTTCTCAAAACAATATAAAAAGATGTTAAAAGCCTCCAAACATTATTGTCTAGATGGCTCAGTCAAATAGCTACCAGCTGAGCAGCAAGAGTTTGACTCTACGCTCGTCTCTGACTTTTAACAACGTACTGTGTTTACCGCTAAATGAAAAATTGAATTTTCTCTGCAACCACTTGATGTAGAGCAATAATTTAAAATACTGGATTATTAACTTTTTGAGCTTGATTCAATGGTGATAAGTAAAATTAATTTCAAGCTAACTGCTTTTTAATTTTGAGAATAAAAAAAATTGTTTTTTTAACACTTTTTACTCTATAAATTTTGAACGCGCATTTTCTCGAAGATCCAAGTGGTGTCATTTTATTCAGCATTTTAATCTTAATAAACCACAAAATCTTAATCAAAATAATTAGAGACGTTTTTGAGAAATTTTAATTTTTCACGTTTTGTTTTTTAGGGGTAAACTATCTCTATTAATAAAAAAAAATTTAAATGAAGAAAACGCCACAAATTATTGTGAATTTGGACATATACCGAATTTCATTAAAATCGGGCCACTGGGACATTCTCTAGCTCTGTTTACATCGAGACACATAGACAGACATCACTCTGAAAATCACTTTTTTGGACTAAGGGGGCACCAAAACGGATAAATCCACCAATAACTCAAATCTGAACATTTTAACGAAAACAATACTTTCTCCATATACTATGGTATAGGGGGAGAAAGTAAAAGTATATTCTTCAATTTGTCACCATTTTATTTCTACAAATGTAAGGAAGCTAAAATTTTAAACCCTTCCGAAATTTTCACTGAATTTTTTTTAAACTTATGTTATGAATTGTGTAGATTTTCAACAAATTCGGTGCTTAAAAGAGCAATTAATATAATATATAACGTTCAAACTTTTTCATGGGGCACCCAATATAATAATATATTCATAAAAATATATGAACTAAAAAAGTGAAAATAAATAAAATTTTAAAAATACTTAAGATATTTTAACATGAATTGTTTTTAAAACTATTTTACCATTCTAAAAACTGTTGCTATATAGTTCAAAAATTTTCATTGTTTTGGTAATGATTTTACTTACCACTATGACCAAGCCCACATTAAAATTAATGCTTCCAAATGCCGAAAAATACATATTTTTTTCATCCATTCTACTTTTAAATAATTCAATCTGTAAAAGAATTACAACATTTATTAATAAATTGGGTATTGTAAAAACACACAGGAGACAAAACATTGAACAGTCAATAGACCTAAACATAGCCTATATATTCTATCATAAAACGGTAAAGAACAAAACGAGCAAAAATGCTCAAAACATGATGGTTGTAATAAATTATTAAATACAGAGTGCTCTTTGTAAAAAGTTAATTTTATAATAATACAGATGGTGTTCGGAGAAAACATTCCAATAATTCAGGAGATTATTTTACACATTAAAATAAGACAAAAAGTTCCTGCAACCATAATGTCCTAAAACGCTTTGTTAAGCCGCTAGTCGCCATTTTGTTTTTTACACTTATTAATTTCTATTTCCGTAACGGATAGTTGTATTATCTTCATATTTGGCATGAACCTCTTTAACACCAATTTCCGTTTTCAGAAAAATAATTTTTTTTCTGATGTATATTTTTAAAATGACGGGCATTTTACATTTTTAAACTCAAATTTCTCAAAAATAGTAAATTTTATCAAAACTTTACAAAAGACAAAAAAGTTGACAAATTAAATTATCTGAACATTGATACCAAGTTTGTAAAGATACGATAACAAATAACGGAGTTATTTATAGGATGTGCTTTAATCTTTCAATATCTTCTTACCATTCGCAACACCTCGGCACTGTAAGTAAATTTTGTGTGTGCTTCATCCAAACTCCACTTCAGGGTTTTAACCTAAATAAAGTGGCAGTTAGACAAGTTCTGTTGGGGCTAAAAAGTTTTTGTTTAACATTTGTTATAAAAATTTATCATTAATTTTTTTTTTTTTTTTTTTTTGCAAAAGAAAACTACTGTATAGTAGCCTACGGACTAAAACTACTGTACTAACTCAATTATTCAACAAATTCTTCAAAAATTTCAGGAAAGATTGTAATCATAAAGTTCATTGACATTCAAGTTACAATTTTGTGGTACAGTTGGAATCTAGAAACTAGTTTACACCGTACTCCTGAGAAACTACTGTTTTCTATGCCAGTCTGTTGGCTAGAAAAAGTTACTCTCTGCCACGTATGTTATAATGGAAAATTTACTGTTTTTACACCATGTATAATCATATTTATCAAAGGTTTTGAAAAAGAATATTATTCTTTTAAATAAAAAAGGTTGATAAAAAATACTTTATAAAGGGTAATTCACGAGGAAGTGCAGAAATTTCTGGAGCTGATTCTACACATGAAAATAAACAAAAAATGACATATAAACATATGTCCTAAAATCCGTTGTTTAGCCGCTAGCTGCCATTTTGTTTTTTTTACACATAATAATTTTTATTTCCGTAACAGATTGATGGATTTACTTCATATCTCGCATGGACCTTTATCACAACAATGTTAGTTTTCATTAAAAAAATAATTATTTTCCAATGTGTATTTTCAAAATGGCGGCCATTTAAAAATTTCAAACTCAAATTTCTAAAACAAATGGCAAATTTTAGCAAAATTTTATAAGAGACAAAAAAGTTGTTTTTAATTAAATTATCTAAACAACAAGACATTTTACTGAATTTGTATTAATTATAATGCAAAATCTGTGTTTTTTTGCAGGAAAATCTCGATAACTCCGTTATTTGTTGCCAGATCTTAACAAACTTGGTATCATTATTTAGATAATTTAATTTGTCAACTTTTTTGTCTCTTATAAAATTTTGATAAAATTTGCCATTTTTTGAGAAATTTGAGTTTAAATTTTTTAAATGGCCGCCATTTTGAAAATACACATAAGAAAATAATAGTTTTTGTTGAAAACTAGCATTGTTGTGGTGAAGGTCCATGCCAAATATGAAGTATATCCATCAATCCAGTACAGAAATAAAAATTATTACGTGTGGAAAACAAAATGGCAACTGGCGGCTAATAAATGAACGATTTTAGGATATAATGTTTATGAGTCCTTTTTTTTATTTTCATGTGTAGTATCAGCTCTCGAAATTTCTGCACTTCCTTGTGAATCACCCTGTATATTGTTTTCTGATAAGTATAATGTACATCTCTCTGGGCAGTTGTTTTACCATGTACTAGCATGAAATTTTTCACTCATCACAGCTGTGATTTGCGACTTGCAAGCTTCTGCTCAAACTCCTCCATAAAGATAGTGATGAAAATTGGTGATAGAGGAGACCCCATGACCATCCCCTCATCTTAATGATACAATTTACCCTCAAGCTCAAAATGTGCATAACTCGGTTCCATTATCACGCTAACAGGAAGGTTACTTCTTTCTTATAAAATTTGTTTCAAGCTGAGATTGAATTATTTTATTTCGTCTTTTTTAACGTACTGCAGGGTAAAGCCCTAAGGTCCTACAGGCGATTCAAGTTGCTGTGAACCTTCACACCACCTCAGTGCATGACGGAAAAAAATTTACAAAATCATGAAAAGCCAAAAAAATCCTCTTAAAAGCGAACAAAGCATAGTCAATAGGCGTCACCGACAAACTCACAAATATAAAGAAAGACAGAAAATGTGATGAAACTAGTTTCGGACTTCTTATTCTATAAAACATAAAAATAACAACAAAATTAATGATTCTAAGCAATGTACAGATGAAACAATAGATTCAATGTAAAGTTATAGCCTATTTTGTTATCATGGATATAGCCAATAATATTTTATTACAAATTGACCATGCCATGCTTGTTAATCTTGTAACGGCAAATAAAGATATTCTTATTCTTATTCTTATAATTTGACTTCTTACCTGAATGCATAGTTTGTGGCTTCTGTAACATACAAAAGCCAAGATGTACAATGAATAATTCCAAGACACAAAATTCATTAAGTCCTGGAAATATTTCATGCTTGATTCATTAGAAGCAGGTACAACTGAGAATATGGTTTCATTTGAGAAAATTACATCAACTGTAACTGTATATATCGCCATTATTAAGTAAGGAATTCCACAGGTTTTAGATATAGAATAGAGAAATTCTTCAGTGTTCAAAGATTGGGTCATTAAAATTTTCAGTTGATTCACAGAAAGTCGTCTCTGCTTTAGCTTAATATGATGGTTGATATTGAAATACAGTTTTTCACCACATAATATCCAAGTGTAAATCAAACCGTTGGTAAAAATGGCTCCAATATTTTGAAACACATCCAAAATATACAATGAAGGTAACAACTTTATATAACGAGCGTTTAAAACTGACCTAATAAGGAAAATTAAAGCCATCGGCAAGTAGAGAAAGAAGAATTCCATGTAGGTGATCTGAAGCTTAGGACTCTCTTGAGTCAACTGGGAGAGTTTGTTAAATATTTTTGGTACAGACTTTCTTGCCATCACAATCCAAAACACAAAAAACATCTGATAACTTAATAAAATAAATGCAACCGTTAGAAAAACCTCACGTGCGGCACCAAAGACCAGTTTGCCCACGTAAAACGACATCAATGTGCATGTCAGCCATAGGAAACAGCTGTAAGCCATCAGCAACCAACTGGTGTTGAATGGACCGTCTAAAACATGAAACAGTCAGTTAAACAGCATTACACAATATGTATTACCTGTTTTATGTATTACTTTATCCATGCTACGCCATGGAAAGTTGAGTGGTTTAAGATTTAAGTACCGGATTGACTGAGCCTTGCTCGTACTATTAAAAGTTTACACCAACAACTAACTACACCTATTGCAGGTAACAGCTGTTTCAAAACCAATGCTTAAATATACAGTGTCTTTATTTTTGATGTTTACCTTTCGTTCTTATTTCATTACTGAAATGATAACCTATAAGACCAATGTTAAAAAAACGGTATCAAATAACTGACACGTACTTTCTTCCAATAAAATAAAATACTCGATCGCAGTAAATCTGCGTACTCAGCAAATTTCCAAAAAAATTTGTGATTTTGTATTTTCCCTTAAACACCATGGGAATGAGGATGTAGGTTTAGACAATAGACAATATTCTTTATTTACATATTCATGGAGAACTGCATTAGCGTCATAACATTTACAGCAATTACAAGTACAGGTATTTTAAGTAAAAGTAGAAGAGTGTTAAATTGGTTGTAGGTGTGGAAATTCCACTTCATTGTAGAAAGGCCTCTCCAGCAGCCAGTCTGTTAGTTTACTCTTGAAAGAGTTGGAGTTCACCCACTAGCCAAGAGGAGGATGGACACACCCACTACCCAAATTTTCCCCAACCTAACACTAGATTTTACACATCTTTCTCGAAGATGTGGGTGGTGTCATTCTATACAGAATTTTAATATTAATAAATGACAAAATTTTAATCAAAATAGTTAGAGCCGTTTTTAAAAAATTTTGATTTTTCACTTTTTTATGGTTTTTGGGGGTTAACTACCCTTAAAAAATAAAAAATTCTAAAAACAAAATTGGACCATTGGGGCCTTCTCTAGCTCTTTTAACATCCAAACACATACACACAGACAGACATAACTCTGAAAACCACTTTTTGGACTCAGGGGTCACATAAGGATAAATGCACCAACAACTCAAATTCGAGTTTTTGAGTTGAGGCTGTTTCTAAACTTTCTTCATGACTAAAATACTCTTAAATAAAAAATATATAGAAAAACTACCCACTCGATTTTGAAATAAAGTGCAAATACATTGCTACCGACACTCCTGGTACTATAGTATAGGATAATAATGTTTAAGTGATCTCTAGAAACTGTGGTATTTTGCCTCCAGGATTGCCTGATCAATTTTTAATCACTTGCCAGCACTTGGCATTATTTTAATACTATTGAGTGCCTAATTTTATTGTATATTTGTTAAAATATCCTGATAGAACATGAAGTAATCATCTCTTATAAAAACTGTCTTAGACGTTATAAACTTAAACTTGGTCTTTATTGGTAATAAAGACCCCCAGTTTGTTGTAATAAAACACTGATTGCACCTTACGTGTATATGACATGGTTTCGTTGCTTTTGTAAAAGAATAAATCAGCAAACTCCTTATTCAGATACTTGCTGATTATGCTAAAACTAGAAAATTATCAGAAGATGGAACTTAATACTTCATTAATAAATTTGTGTTTTCAAAAACTAAACTAATCTTGTGTAAAATTTATTCATATGTAGGAAACAAACCTTTGCTGCACAATTTTAAGGAATTGTATTTCATAGGCAAAAATCCCATAAAAGTGCCAATCCTAAATAAAATCATAAGAGATCCAACACATTTCTTTTCTGGACAACGAAGTTTCATAGTTGTTAAAAAAGTGGTTAGTAAAATGTCTACCCTCACAATAAAACTGCAATTCAAAAGCAGTAAGTTCGTTCTATTGGAACATGGATAGTGGAGTAAAAAATTGATTGCCTAATACGCCTAAAATGTTGACATCAATGATTGCTTCTACAATATTGATGTCTTATTTGGGATCATTTTAGCTCTGCTAAACAATCGTTTTGGTACTTTGCATCTGTCCCTTTTTTTAAGTAAGTAGGAATAATTGTATTTTAATTGCAACTTATAGCTTTGTTTTTAATGGCTAATTTAAAAAAAATATGTCTTCCTAAATCTATGAAAAGTACTTTATACTTTAATTTTATTTTATGTAAAAATAATTTTAAAAGACAAAATATATTTTTTTTTAACCCACAAAGGGGTCATAGTATTGTTCAACTTCAATTAATGAGCCTTAGTTTAATTGGTGTGAGTTGCTAAAAGAATCAGTTTAAATTATTCCTCGACCAAATTCATTCAGATAAAAAATAAAGTAATGAGCGATGCTGAGTGATATTTTAAAATTTTCATTCAAGATTTGACTTAGAGTTGGACCATTCATTACATTCTTAAGCAACAAATTTTGCCCTCAAGATGGTGAAAATAATTGCAATGGCAACAAATTTTACCTTGTGGTTCTATTACAGTCTTTTTGACAACTATAACAATGCAATGTGTGTAAAGGGATACTTTTAAAATCACAGTTGTAGGCCATCTAATGTTAGGTAACACATTTCAAAGGGTGATCAAATTTATTTACAAAAATAACCGGAGAGTAAACTTGGTTTAAGCGAGAGGGATTATTTTCGTATTGGAATGCTTTACAATACTCGCTTCTTATTCTTCAACTAGGCTGAAGAAATAATCAAGTTGTTTAATTATGTCCACTTTCAAGCAATACATGAAACATAAAAATTTAATTGGGTTGACATTGTATCCTAATTTAGTAATAATAATAATATCTTTAATGGTATTATCAAGTAATCCATAATTATCTTATTTGAAATTGGTTAAATTGTGAATCCAATAGGTTATTTTGTTTTCCCAGTATTTGGTTATGAAACTCTCTTAAATTTTATATGGACGTTCTTAGGTAAAATTCATTGACACCAAAACGACCACAATCCATTGTTTTTTTCTCTCCAGACACTCAATTATTCATTGAACTCTTTCATTATATAGGATTGTTTATTTGATATAAAATACATTTTTCTGATTTGATATGTCAAAAAGTTAAGCAGTGCAGATTACCGGAAACGTGAAAGGATAAAAGAACCAATAGAACATAATCTTAATTTGTAAAAAATCTTGGAAATTTATAAAATAAAATTTTTCTAAATATTTTAAACTAATCGCATAGTTTTACATTTTAATATTTGGTGATCAGTACTGACCTATTTATGGTCTACCACAGTTTACCACTAATGGTACCAATTACCTGAAAGGGAGCAGGATCTGGTGATCGGTTGGGGGGGGGGGGGGAGGGGAGGGGTTTGCGGATAGGATGGTGTTGGTAGAGGGTGGATGGTGGCAAGTGGAGGAGTGGCAATTTTGGTCTTTGCATGGTTAAAAAAGAAACTCACGAGCTGCCCCTGTGCTTGGGCTATCCAGAAAGAAACTGAAATTTCGTCCGAGCGCAGCAATAGTACTGACTGGGTAGCTGAGTGGTTAAAGCGCTCACATGCTCACTTTTTGGATCCGAAGGTTCCTGTTTCAATCTTCATAAAAGTTATTAGCTTTTTTAAAGATTTGATAACAGACCCATTTGCCATTTGGCATTATGATTGGTGCTAACAACAGGGTGACTTTAGATAGTAACAAGACCATGGTTTGGACAATTCACCATCGAACCGTTAAAAAATGCCACCGACATTTTAAAGAACTACACAATAATAAAAATACACAAAAACTAAAACAGGGTTGCCAGCAAATGGCCTCAGAAAAATTCACGCATCTTTCCCGGTCCTCCTGGCAAAAATAGTCTAAATTCAAGGCTCCTGATGCGCTAATCAAATACAGTTAAGATTCAATTGGAATAGAGTAAGGATGTTCACAAAATTGTTGATCATTTAAATTTTATTAATTATTATAGACATTTACGCAATGTGCGTATGACAAAAACAAAAATTTAGTAAATGCACCTCTTTTCTTTAATCCACAAACTAAATCGTACTCTTATTTGATCACTAATAATGAAATATTTGTAGTTCGATGGGGAGGGCCACAAACAAAGACGCAGCGAGTGCAAAATAGCGGTCAATCAATCACACTGTTGACCAAGCATACATTTGTGTCCTAGAACGGCTTTCTGAAGCAGGGAACATGTGATTAGTGCAGTGACATAAGACGCATGGACGGTGGACACAACGTTACCATGACAACAAGCTGTGCGCACTAGACACTGCGCATCCACTGGACGGGGAGTACGACAGAGGAGAAAGAGAGGAAGAAACACATACACGCGCACGCACACAAGGTGTAGGCGGTGGCAGGGGGGCCGAGTACAATAGAATAGGAAAGAAGAAGGGACGATAGGAAAGACAACAAACACTCTCGCCCGGCCGAGCCTCTGTTGTTTTTTGAAATAATCGGCTTCTGTTCTAGGCGTCTGCGTAATTCAAGATGTTCATGCAATCACCATGAACAGTACGGATCTATATATTGTTCTCTTTGGTGCAATGAGTAACACATTCTCTGATAATTTGCAATTTTCGTGCGTTAATCTTTTCCTTTCTCCATTTTGCAATGCAAATATGTCAAGTGATAAGACGCCTTTAATAGCTGTGTATCTCTGGCTTTGTTATTATTTGGTTGTAGATTTGGACAGTAACCTGTTTGATTTTTTAAAAATAATTAATTGTTTTGTGTATATCCTTACTATACCCAATACAATTCAATTATGCTTTCATCACTCTGTATTCGAAAGTGATTACAGCTGAGGCCTTCGACAATCGTCAATTTCCAAACAGATAAAACAGTAGTCACCGTCAGCTGGTTTTTTCCGTACATAAACATTACTTTCGGTCCAAGGAAAATGAATCTTTACAGTACATCAACAAACTTTTCCCGTACAGCAACAACTGTAGCTCCCATTTTGCTCAACAGATGGACTGGAATTTTTATCAAGAGTAATAAAAGGGTAATTTTGTAAGAAATTTATGTTTCTAAATTTTTTGGAAGCGAATTTCCTGAGATTTTTTCAATCAAGTAAGCTATTTATTTTAAAATTTGTAAAATAGATCACACATTTGTTATTATTACTATTTTAAGAATCCTATTCTCAATCTGACTTCAAAACAAATTAAATTTTGAATTCAGGCTTTGTTTACTTTGTCTACTGGCAAAAAAATCACTAATCATTCTCCTTTAAAACTTATATATATTTTTTTATTAATTGCATCGTGATGAAAAGTATTGTTCACAACTCGTCCGGAAAGCCCATTTCCGGACTAGTGGTGAAATATAAGTTACTATTTTTGTATTATTTTTCAGATGGTTTTATTTAACACATTCGCTGCTGCCAAAAATGTCGATAACTACCTAAGAAGCTAAAAATAGTTATTGCATGGAATCTTTCCTTTAGTAATTGAAAGACCATAAAATGGCTTAGGAACGATATTTGGACGACAGCATCCTGGTTCCTGGACCTCCGAAAGTCATGGGTCACCGGTGACGCAGCAGCATTGCGCGACGCAAGTCCAAGGTTCACCGCCAGCAAGGCCGCCGTAAGGCACGTTCTCCAGAGCGGTCAAGTTCGATTTACCGGCTTTTGTATGATCCATTGTAATAAAAAACAATAGCTAAACACTAAAATAATTCATATAAACGCTAATATATACAGCAGTAAACACGATTCATAACAAAAAAGTTGTGCGTCACGGGAGACGCACGTAGCACCCCGGGCGAATGAACGAAACACACTACACGGCAGACTGGCATCCGAGACGCAATGCTAGCGCGTCTCGACCGTCCTCGACGAGTGGCTGAACCACGCTGGCTCCGTAAATGAAACATAGCGCGCTGCGTCCCCGGTGACGCACGCGCCTCTCGCTACGGCGCGCCGTGCGTCACCGGTGACCCACCCGCAGCGTATGTGTTAACTTGTCCAACATAAGCCAATAAATCTTTTAGTGGCCTTTATATTAATTTCCTGTCATTGCCAGGGGGGAATGGATGGGGGAGGGGAAGGTGGTCTTGGTTGAGATTCAGCTGCTTGCCTTGTTTATATTACTTGGAAGTTATCCGTGACCGTCTTAACCAAGATTACCTCGGATAATGATTTAACATGTATCATGTAACATAAAGATATTTTGTTAACAATGCTACCACCGGCAAGGCGCCACGCCGCCCTCCGATATTGAGTAAGCATGTGTACGTCGCATAGCGGTAGCGCAGGACGAACAAGAATTAACTAGTGACATGAAAAACTGGCATTGGTCACTGCGCAAGCACATGCTAGGTGTGCGGGGAGAGAGTACAAAGGAATTTGGAAACAAAATGGCGATAAGAAGGTTAGAAAAATAGCCTGTGTAATGTGAACACTGCCCCACTCCAAGCCTCCTACCCCTTTTGCTGTAAAATGGACTCGCCCAATGATTGTTTAAAATGATTCATCAATCGGGGAGCAGGGGGTTTGGCTGCCAAATTGAATTCCGATTTTTCATGTCTTTATTAAATCATATAAACCGAGACAAAGTTATTTTTGCATAAGTGTGGTCGTGGTGGCGCATGCGCAGGATGCGCAAACTGAAGGGTAGGAGGAAACGCTCAAGGTCACGCTCCCTAGTCTGCTGTCTGTTCCCGAGTCAACAGCTGTTTTATTCTTTGCGACTGACGATATCTTGTTATTATGGCAATGTATGCTTGCTCCTTCACATTCTCGGTACTACTCAGTTGCCAAGAGATTGGAAAATAACCACAATACAAAACGCAACGCAAAAACTAATGTTATTTTAACTTTACATTTTTTAAGGAGGTGTCAGAAAATTCACGCATAATTCATGGGTTTTTCCCGGTGTGTATAATTCACGCATAATCCTTGATCTTCCCGGAATTCCCGGAAGCTGGCAACCCTGTAAAAGCAAATTTAAAACAGTCGGTGCTAGCATCACCATTTTGGTGTCGAAGTGTCTCTACACTCAATATGCAACCAGCCATGGTAACATCTGCATCATATCTATGACACTTTGTTAACAAAGATCTGTTCAAATGAGTGTGCAATAGAATTCCCGCCATTTGTAACACCCATTTTAAACCGTCTGTATTTTCTGTACAACAATTGTACAATCAAAGACCCCAGTTGCATAGGCTTGTGTTCTGTTAAACGGGAACCAAAAGTTGCAATACACAAAATTAAAAATAATATTTACAAAATATTTATTTTCATTTTTTACAATGTTAAAACAGCTCTCTGTATAGCTTTTGTTCTCCTCCTTTTTTTCTTTTCTCTTTCCTTTCTTTCAACTGTTGCATCTCTGAAGAGTTGAATCCCTTCTCTTGCTTCCATTTCTCTTTGGAAAAAAAGAAGCCCATGATAGTTCACACCGACTAAATCCTGCAAATAATATTAAAATATGCATTCATTAAAAATTAAATTAGTAAATGACGCTTTAGATGAAAAATATATACAAACTAAAATAATATTGAAATAACGAAGAATCTGATCAAAGATAATGCATAAAAGGTGAAACTATAAAAGTTATTTATTTCTTGTTTTACTTCATAATAGCTGATGAAAACTATGAAAATATTTAAGAAAGTATTTAGTTTGCTAAATCATCTAAAGAGAATTATGCCAAACAAACCATACTTTGCAATACAGTGTTTCAAAGTTAGCTGAAGTCTTCTTATTTCTTATTAATAATGTTTGAGCAATTTAATAAGGATTGCACCAAAACACGGTACAACAACAAGAATTAGACCAACTTTAGCTTGGCGAAGCTACTTACCCTGATTTGAGCAGCTTGTTTGGTGGCCAAACGACCTAGCTCTGCTATGAGAGGCTGTAGGGCGGGAGAGGCGGAGATCGGTCGATGGTGAACTCTGAGCAGGAACACCAGCAGACGACACACCAGGTCGCTGTGGAGTGGCCTCTTGAGCAGGGTCTTCAGTAGCGGCAGCAGTTCACACACAGATGTGTAAGGTAGCAACAGCAGTGTCTCCTCCAGGTCACTGAAATGTGATGATGTTACACTAGCAGACGACACAGCAGGTCACTGTGGAATGGCCTCTTGAGCAGGGTCTTCAGTAGCGGCAGCAGTTCACACACAGATATGTAAGGTAGCAACAACAGTGAATCCTCCAGGTCACTAAAATGTGATGATGTTACACTATACCCTGTTCAAAATAAATGTGCGGTCGAAAGGCAGATTTCAATTCCCCCATTTTTCCCATTCCTTCCGCTGCCAAGAATCCAACCAATCAGAATCACTGAGAATTACTACAGCTGTTTAATATCTCATGTCACTTTTAGCGAATGTTCTGCTTTTTCATAAACAAGTATTATAATTTTGATGTTTGAGATGTAACAAGGTGCGCTTTCAGTGGCATGTAAGGAAAGTTACACAATCATAAGCGCTATTTTCTACTCTGAATTTTAAGGGTGAAATTAAAACAACATCTGATTGTGAAGAAAATCGGGGAATTCAGCAAGATATTGAGGGAATATTCCTTGTAGTGGGAAATAAAATTCTGTCTTTCGACTGCACATTTATTTTGAATGGGGTATAGCAGAAGACACACCAGGTCGCTGTGGACTGGCCTCTTGAGCAGGGTCTTCAGTAGCGGCAGCAGTTCACACACAGATATGTAAGGTAGCAACAGCAGTGTCTCCTCCAGGTCACTGAAATGTGATGATGTTACACTAGCAGACGACACAGCAGGTCGCTGTGGAATGGCCTCTTGAGCAGGGTCTTCAGTAGCGGCAGCAGTTCACACACAGATATGTAAGGTAGCAACAGCAGTGTCTCCTCCAGGTCACTGAAATGTGATGATGCAGTGTCTCCTCCAGGTCACTGAAATGTGATGATGTTACACTAGTAGACGACACAGCAGGTCGCTGTGGAGTGGCCTCTTGAGCAGGGTCTTCAGTAGCGGCAGCAGTTCACACACAGATATGTAAGGTAGCAACAGCAGTGTCTCCTCCAGGTCACTGAAATGTGATGATGTTACACTAGCAGACGACACAGCAGGTCGCTGTGGAGTGGCCTCTTGAGCAGGGTCTTCAGTAGCGGCAGCAGTTCACACACAGATATGTAAGGTAGCAACAGCAGTGTCTCCTCCAGGTCACTGAAATGTGATGATGTTACACTAGCAGACGACACAGCAGGTCGCTGTGGAATGGCCTCTTGAGGCTTGAGCAGTGTCTCCTCGAGGTCACCGAAATTTGATGATGTTATACCAGCAAGTGACCCGTGGTAGGCTCTGGGAAGTCCTTGGATCGATTCTGCCTCATCATTGCAGTGCCTCATCAACTTACAGCAACAAGGTTTAAAGTATGATAACCAATGTTTATATAAACAACTAAAATTAGTGTTCATTATCTGAATACTGGATTTCCAATGCCTTACTCATTATTTATCAATGCACTTTCTCCTACTAAAAAAAATAATTGTGTCTAAAAAAATAAAACTGTGAGACTCTGTGTTTTTAAATTATAGATTCCTTTATTTTAGTAAGTACATAATACAGGTTGGTAGTAGGATATAGGAGTTTGCTGATTGAAAATGAAAATTTTTCTGGATATTTGTTAACTGAGAAGTTGACTTTCAGGTAGGGATGGTCGGGACCCGAAAATTCGGGAAAATTTTCAGGAGCAAATTTGTCCCGATCATCGGGGATCTCGCTAACGAGTAAGACGCACAAAAAAATGGCGGCGAGGTCCCATTATGTCGATTCCCATTGTTCCTACAAACGCAAAATCGTCCCATTATACCTACACATGAAATCGTCTCATTATGTCGACAAAGTGGCGGGAAAATGAAAAGTTCAAATCGTCTCATTATATCGACAATTTCTTCAGATCGTCCCATTATGTCGACATTTCAGTTGTCGACACAATGAGACGAAATCGTCTCATTGTGTCGACACGTCAAACCGTCCCATTATTCCTACACACTAAAATCGCTCATTATGCCGACATTTGAAATCGTCCCATTATTCCTACAGATCGGTTCTTCGTTCAGAACGGCTCAGAAGAACGACTCAGAGAACGGTTCTCTGTTTCGCGTTCCGCCGCTAGAGCTCACTCTGATCGCTCTTGCTGCGAACGCCTTCACGCCTTCATGCGCGAGTGAAAATCTGGTCAGGCGGCGTCGGGCATGTCGACGAGTTGGATGGGGGCCGGCGAGCCGTTTCACGTACAGTAAAAGGGATGGGAACGAACCGCACGCACTTATTTTCCTCCGTCCAACACACGTAAACGAATTACCATATTATTCGGTGAGAGTACTTAATGGTTCTGATATAATACAACCTTAATTTGTATTGTTTATTATTATAATTAAAAGTGAAATAAATAGAAACTATCCTTTCTTATTATTGTAAGCGTAGAGGTACTAAATTTTAGCGATTTTTATGTAAGTATTTTATGTGTTAACAATATATTTGTCCTCTTTGTTGTTAGATTTCAATTGAAAATAGTCAAAACTGGAGATTCTAAGGAATGTAAAAAATGTTACTTGTAGCACGGCAAATAGTAGGATGTATTGTTATACCAAAAATATTTATTCTTTCCATTCGTTCTGTAACATTATCTATGGTAAATCAAAGATATATAGGGTGTTTCAGAACTCCCTACCAATATTTCAGGGCATTGTTCCTTGGTTAGAAATATATCAAAATATCATATTTAAATTGTCCGGAAGTCTTTAGTTACTCACACAGCCGCTATTTTTTTTTTTTTTTTTTTCAATTGGTAATTTTTATTTCCGTAACGGATGGTTCTATTAAAATCATATTTGGTATGAATGTTTATCATACCAATGTACATTTTCAGGAAAAAAGTATTTTTTCCACGGTATATTTTCAAAATGGCGTCCATTTCAAATTTTCAAACTCAAATATCTCAAAATCTGTAAATTTTATAAAAATTTTACATGACACAAAAAAGTTGACAAATGTAATTATCTAACCAATAACACCAAGTTTGTAAGGATCTAACAGCAAATAACGGAGATATTGCGATTTTACTCCGTGCAAACATTGACTTTGCTGTTAAAACGGCCTTAATTTGCATTGATTTTAATGCAGAAGCAATGTTTTCACGGAGTTAAATTGAACATCTTAAAATCATGTTGAACATCTTAAAAACATCAGTAAAATCTGAACATTTTACATATGACATAACTTACCAACAAACATGTAAATGTCTAAGAAACCTCATTTAAAATAATTTACCATCATAAAACATCAATTATCACATGATTAGTTTTACTAAACATTTAAATACATGTTCATTAATCTCCGTCATGTTATTAATTTAATAAAAAACATTTTGGACCAAACTGATAAATTTTGTTAGAAACGCATTTAAAAGAGTCTAAGACATTTTTGTGTCGAGACATTTTTGCTTAACCTAAAATGCTCAGAGAAAAATTGTAAATTTGTTCCGTGTTATTCTAATGAGGAAAATCTAAATTTCAACCGCAAATATTCCCTAAACTGCTAAAATTGTAAACTGTACAAGATCAAATTGTAAAGTTTTCTTAAAAACCGTGTAAAAGTAAAAAAATTATTTTAAGTGAGGGTTTGTATTTGAAATTACTCTCGGTGGATAGACCGCTTTACCTATAAAGTCACAATTGTTTAATATTATAAATTAGTTTTGTATTTCTTAAAAAGGGTGTAAACATCATTCCTAACGATTTTCACACAGTTAAAATTGAAATTCACACTTAATTGAACATTGAACAAGCTAAGATGGTTGGAGAAGTTCTCAGGGGTGTAGTTAAAATTGTGTAGTGAAATAAATACGAGAACTAATCTTCAAACTTGGCGGAAGTGGAGTGAGCTAGTTGAACTACATTACCGACATTGTTATTACTGTTACTGACGCAGGTGGCGCGATAGATGGACGATATGAGAACTAACCTATGGTAAATTATTCCCTTGCGAGCGTGTTATTGCTGCATTTTTGTTCAATTTGGCAGCTTTTTTAATTTTATTTGGATGCACACAATTTTACGTAGGTAGGTGAATAACTTCCAATCACGTAGTTCAGACAGTGGGGTCAGAAATGTGTATACCTAAGTGAGTCAGTGAGTTACAACTGCGGTTGTATATATTATAGACTCGCCTACGGCTCGATGGGGGCTTCGCCCCCATGCCCCCTTAGGAGTTGCCCCCTAGTTTGAATTAATAAAAAGTCAAGTTTGAAATAGTTTAGTTCCACAAAAGATCTGAACAGCCAAGACAGTAACAAAACCATCTAATACTCTAAATTCACAATCAATAGTAAAAAAAGCTTTAATAATCTCCTATTAGTAGGTTTTAATACCCCTCCTTAGTAAATTGTTTCAAAAAATTGAGCTGTGAAATAAATATTATCTATGTAAATATTTTAGGTGTTATGCTTGATTGAGGGTCCAACCCAATAATTGGTTGCCCCAATTCCGAAAGTTACTTGCAAAACCTCATACAATGAACAGGCTAGTTGAGGGCTCAACTCCAACGACAGTAACAGAAGCCGCCAATACACACTACTGACAATAAATAATAATAAGCTTTGAAATTTGCCCACGGCTCATGGTTTAATCCCACTCCCTAGTTCCCCTTAATTCGTTAAAAAATATAATGGAGTTGTGAAATATTAATGAATATGTAAATAGTCATGCTCAAAAGTTGTTGTGAAAAAATTTGGAGATACGATTATGATTGCACATGATTGAGGTAATAGCTGTATTCTGAAAAGATAAAAGTGGAATAAAATTATAAGTTTATACAGATAGTCAATAGTCAATAGTCAAAATACCTTTATTCATTATTATACATGGAAGTACATGAATGGTGTCATTATTACAATATATTACATCTTAATGATACTAAATAAGTCAACATAAATCAAACTTTTTCCACCCTTGTAACTTTAGAACCTCATAGCTATTTAATTGTACCTGCATACTTAATCATTAAAGTAATCCCCAATTGAGTAGCATGGTTTGCCAATCATAAATTTTTTTAACTTTGCTTTGAATTTTGTTGAACTTATTTCATTTTTAATATCTGTTGGTAAATGGTTGAAAAATTTAGCACCAGTGTAAGTCGTTTTCTTTTTAAAAAATTCTAAATTATGTTTTTCAAATTTAATGTTTTTCCTGTTTCGAGTTTTGTATGAATGGTTATATCCCAACAACATTTCATCAGACTTGTTTTCTTTTACATACATTATACAATCATGAATATATAAACTAAATACTGTCAATATTCCTAATTCACAGAATTTGTTTTTGACATGCTCCTTATAATCTAAGCCAAGCATTATTCTAATACATTTTTTTTGAAGTTTCAATATACTTTCTAAATTTTGATGGGATGTAGCTCCATATACACAAATGTTGTAGGATATGTGAGAATGGATTAGTCCGAAATAAGCAGTTTTTAAGGTAGCCAAGTCAGTTAATTTTGATAATCTTTTAAGTGCATAAATTCCTGAATTTATCTTACTGACAACCTTGTTTACATGGCCATCCCAACTAAAATTACCGTCAACTACTAGACCCAAAAATGTTGTCTCATTGACTTGCTGTATACTTTGATTTGCAACGTTAATCTGAGTTATTGGACTGGTTTTATCTCTCTTTGTACTAAAGGGGACAAAATGAGTTTTATTGAAATTGAGCTTAAGATTGAGACTATTACAGAAATTTATTACATTTTTCAATTCATTATTTGCTGTGCTTTCTATGTCTTGAAAATTATTACCTGAAATTTTAATATTGGAGTCGTCCGCATAGAGCACTGCTCCATTGGATGATTTGCCTCCAATTACATTGTTCAATCCATTGATGTAACAAATGAACAATACTGGACCCAAAATTGACCCTTGAGGTACTCCACATTTTATTGACTCCATTTTAGAGTTAATTTTTGTTTGATTTTTATTTTTCAAATGTGAAATTTCAACAAACTGTGTTCTGTTAGTTAAATAAGACTTAAACCATTCAAGTGGTATCCCCTTTATATTATACGTATTTAATAATTGAATTAATGAAATGTGACACACACTGTCAAAAGCTTTATGTAGATCCATAAAAATACCAATACATTTTTCCCCATCGTCTATTGAGTCGATGACTGACTCAATAAATTGTACTGTCGCTGTTTTAGTTGATTTCCCTATTCTAAATCCGTGCTGATTGCTATCCAGCAAGTTGTTGCGCTCAAGAAAGAACATCAGTCTTCTACAAACCGCTTTTTCATAAATTTTAGAGATTGTGGGTAATATTGACAATGGCCTATAATTTGATGGATTTTTGGAACAATTCTTTTTATAGATTGGAATAACTTTAGCAATTTTTAATTTTTGTGGGAAAATGCCTGTGATAAAAGAGGAATTAATTAAATGAGTAATTACTTTACTAATGCTCTTATCAACAAATTTAATTACTTTGACTGGCACCTCATCAAAGCCACTAGAGTTCTTATTTTTTATTTCTTTAATAATAGTCAAAATTTCTTTTTCATCTACCGGTGTGAGAATGAATTTTAACCCAATTTCACTACTACTGGTAAAGCTACTTGGAGCTACAGGATACAATTGTTGTTGAGTTAAATTTTCTGTTATACTTATAAAATGTTTATTAAACATATTGGCTACTTGAAGAGGATTTGAAATGGTAACGCCATTTTCCTCCAAACAAATATTTTTAGTCCCATATTTCTTATTGGAAGCTTCCTGATTAATTACTTGCCAAATATCTTTACTAATGTTTGTGGAGTTGAGTAGCTTTTTACTGTAATACATTTTTTTTGTATTGACAACTTTATTCATATACTGCTTATTTTTTTGTTTTGCAATTTTACCAAGAGTCTTATTTTTTGTTGTCCTGTAAGTTGAGAACAAATTAGAGATTTCTCTCTTTTCTTCTCTGAGTGCATTGCTTATCCAATAATTCTTCTTTCTACATATTCTAGTTTTAACTTTGGGGAATGCTAAATTAAAGTAAAACATAAATGTCTTGAAAAATAAATCATATTTAAGCTCTACTGGTGCATAATAAACTTCATTCCAGTTTTCTAAATTTAATGAATCCCTAAAACTAATCATATTAAATTCATTAAACTTTCTAGTGCAAGATATAATTGTTTTTACATCTGGGCTTTTACCTATACAAGTCATCTTTAAAACCTGTGCATCATGGTCAGACAAACAAGTGATAATACCTTCAGATGTCATTTTGAAATTTTCAATATTTGATATAAAGTTGTCTATAGCTGTAGATGTTGTTTCAGTGACTCTAGTGGGAAAATTAACATAGTATTTGAACCCATACCTTTTAAGTAGATTTTTAAACTCATTTGATAATTTTTTATTTTTTGTATCTTCCAACACATTTATATTGAAATCTCCCGCTACAATGATATTTTTGTACAGAGGATCGTTGTATGTAATAGAAGAAAAAAGGGACAAAATCAAGATATTTGAAATATAAAAAAATATGGTATAGGCTAAGATGCTTCAGTTCCGCCACGGGGTGGCCAAGAAACGCAGGAATCATATATGTACCATATAAAGAAACAATAATTTTATCATTCAAAATCAGCAATTATTAATTTAACAATTTTAAATAAATGTTATATATATCAGTTCAGAAAATTAATAAAAATAGAGCCCTAGTAGTATGTAATAGATCACAGGGTATTAGGTACTATAATCATGAAGTCTTAAAGTCTTTATATAGTCTTAAAATGAAGAAAGTTGCAACTTAAGAACCATAAAATCGGCGTACATTATGCATTTTCAACCAATGGTAGTAAAAAAAAAAACCAATTGTGAAATAATAGCCAAAAAAGGATTATTGGTTAAATTAAAATATACTGAAAGAGTTACAATAATTGATAAGCATTGAATAGTTTTCAATTACAACAATTATAGGGTTAATCGAGACTTTAGGGTTAGAGCACTGCATTGAGGAAGTTTGACGGACAAAGTGGCAGCGAGAAAAATTACTATTGAGTTTAATTCAATTGGTTATTATAATATTTCTCAGCCTGATGGGTCATCAGATATGTAGATGGTCTTAAAAAAACGTCGGAAGTAAGTCAACATTAGCGAAGGTAGGAATGGAAAGTTCAATCGTTCTATAAATTAATATGTTCAATTGTTTCCTAAACTAAAATCTAAGCCTGATTGGACAGCAGCAAATAGGTCAAAGACCGGATGTCAAACGTGTTGGGACACGTTCAACTCTCCAAAGTAAAACTGCACCAGGCAGAACTATCAACTGAAGCGCTATATTCAATCTGGGGATTCATATAGAGAGACAGCATACAAATAGTAGAAAATTAAGTTATAATTACTGTATTAGGTAATTTTTTGTGCGAAAACCTACAAGAAAATTTCCAGCATGAGAAAACTAAAGTCTAGAAATGTAATAAGACCTAAAATATTTTTAGCAATTAATATAGAAATCACAGCGGACATCACCTGAATGTAAAGGTACGCTTTCGATTCAGTAAACTTCATTTTCAATAATAACTACAATAAATAACTCATTTATTTATTGTAGTTACTTGGTGAATAGAAAAAATCAATAAAAAGGATGAATAAACCATACAAATGATAAAATTAATCAAGCAACTACAATAAATAAATGAGATAAATTAAAAATACTATATGAACTAAAAGGAAAATGCAAATAATATCAGAATACCAATAATAGCGAAATAATACTCAAAAGAAGAATTCTTGGATCAATTTTAGAGTTTAAATAATTACATAAAATTAAATTAATAGTCTACTTTACATTTATATCATTTACAACTATTATTAAAGTAACAGTAATATCATTTACAACTATTATTAAAGTAACAGAGATATTTTTGAAAAGTATTATGTGCAAATAGAAGTCATACTTTTGGGTCTGGGTTTAGTTATTGTTATTGGTTTTAATAAAATTACCCTGTCTGCTGCACTGGTCAAGCATGAAAATGTCTAAGAACCTTAGTTTAAATAATATTCCATCGCAAAACATCCAATTATCACTTCATTTTCAATAGTCACACAGCAATCAGAGAGAAAACCATACGCAAACAACTGTGCGCATGATTGAAAATAATTATCGGGAAGAGGTGTAGTTAAAAGATATCATTTAAATACAAGCGAGAACTAAGCGACTTTAATAGCGCTCCAAGCGACATCTTTAAGAACCAACGTACTTCCTAACTGACACCTCGAAATAGATTTTTTATAATTTGAAAGTTGAAAATTTGAAGTTTTGGGGCATTAATACTGTATAAAGCTAAGCGAGTATTACCCTGGTGAAATAACCCGCTCTCAATGCATCGATACACTGTCGTTTACACAAGACGTTCATGTTTATATAGAATACAATGTTTGTATCAAACACGGGTGTAGTTGAAAGAAATCATTTAAACACGAGCGAGAACTAAACCTGCAAAGTGATCTACGATACCGCGCGGTGATATACGCTGATACGGCTGAACTACGTTACCGACAAATCTATATTTTTTCCTTTTTTATAGTTTAAAAGTAAAAAAGTTGTAGTTTTATAATTTTTCCTAAATTGAAACATCTCAAAGAATGTCCATGCCAAATTTCAAGTCTCTATCTTAAACGGTGGCTTCAGGACTTTAATATCATAAGTGAGTGAGTCAGTTACACATGGGGCTGTATTAAACTAAAATCTAAGCCTGATTGGACAGCAGCAAATAGGTCAAAGACCGGATGTCAAACGTGTTGGGACACGTTCAACTCTCCAAAGTAAAACTGCACCAGGCAGAACTATCAACTGAAGCGCTATATTCAATCTGGAGATTCATATAGAGAGACAGCATACAAATAGTTGAAAATTAAGTTATAATTACTGTATTAGGTAATTTTTTGTGCGAAAACCTACAAGAAAATTTCCAGCATGAGAAAACTAAAGTCTAGAAATGTAATAAGACCTAAAATATTTTTAGCAATTAATATAGAAATCAAAGCGGACATCACCTGAATGTAAAGGTACGCTTTCGATTCAGTAAACTTCATTTTCAATAATAACTACAATAAATAACTCATTTATTTATTGTAGTTACTTGGTGAATAGAAAAAATTAATAAAAAGCATCCATTACGGAAATAAAAATAAAAATAAAAAGTGAAGAAAAACAAAATGGCGGCTGTGTGAGTAACTAAAGACTTCCGGACAATTTAAATATGATATTTAGATATGTTTCTATATAACCCAGAAACAATCCCCTAAAATATTGTTAGGGAGTTCTGAAACACCCTATATATTATACGTATTTGCATAAGTTTACCATTTAATAATTAATTAATTGAATAAATTTGTGTCATGTTTAGGAGCCATATTTTTATTTTATGTAATGTAGTTAAAGATGTTGGAAAACATCTCTAATAGAGTTTATCATTTGTGTTTTCTATTGTATGTACTTTTTGTTATTTTGAGGATATAAATAAAAAATATAAATGAATTGCATGTATTTGTCACCATTACCCACCCATTTATATTTCACCCTATCAAAAAGGTTGTCAGTAGAGATGCCGTATGCAATTCTCTCATGTATTCGGACTCAGGTATGTATTATTTTTGTTTACAGTACACTTTTAACCATGTTCCGTTTGCGCTAAGTTAGATAGTAAGGCGTGTTACACACTGGTATCTTAAGACATCGTGACGATGATTTTTGTTCTAAAACTTTCTTAAGGTAAACTTTATATTACTTGTTTAGATTTTTAGTTATTATGATGGGTAACAATTTTAGATTAACACGTTGTAATGGATTTATTTTGTACATTTTATAATTTTATAACAAAATAATATTAGATTAAAATAATAATTATAGGCTATGTTAAATGTTAAAAAAATGTTAGAAAGAATTCTATACTTCTGATAGGTTTTTATTGCAAATTAGGCCAGTGATAGAACAACACACCCCAGGATTATTAACGAAATTAAAGGTTTGAATTTCCCATCCATGTTAATCTTTATCATTGTCTTAGTAAAATTCTTTAAAGCCACTCGGGTTTATGAATTATTGATACCTTGTTTATGCAAGTGTGCCGTATGAAGGTAGTAAGTAGGCCTGTATGAATACTAAAAGTATTATAGTAAATGTAGTTTTTAGAATAAAATGTACTAGTTGTTGCCCGTCGATACACTCGACGGATACAGCTCTAAGGAAACCGTTCTATTAGGTTCAACAACATCAGAAATAAGTAGACTAATATCCACTTGTAGGCCTATTGGATAAATTGTTCTTAACAGTTTTGTTCAAGAATTAAGAAAGAAGGCCCACAGTGTTGTAAGTTAAGGTTGGCTTTAACTAAAATTGGTATTAGGGTAAGATAGCAAGGGTAGAAAAACCATTTATAACCACTGTCATATCGCAATATCTATGCTGTAGTGTGCAAGTTTCAATAACTATCCAAATTTGAAGAATACAAATTTATTTCACACAAAATTACATAATTTTAGTTGGAGTGTCTGTCAAAGTAGGCCTATAGGCATATTCCTTAAAAACAATAATGCTGCACTCTTAATATGTAACACAGGCACTGTTTAGTATTTTATAAACATAAAAAAATCGGTTGTTTACTTAGGCCTAAACCTTAGTAGCCTAATCAAAGCGTTATATTAGTTAAAAACATAAAAAAATAAGCAAGCCTAAACTATCAATTTGTAAACTTGTTAGTTTAATAAATAAGTTTTTTTGAGAGTTTGAAAAGGCCTATAAATATTTTAATGTATCTATTTTGCTTAAAATAAATATCGGTACCATCAGTAAAACATTTATTAGAGACGCCGTTATTGGACACGTTACAAAAAGTTCAAATGTGAAGATCGGTCTGGAACCCGGACCATCTGATTTGGAGAAAGTCACGCTACCGACTGCGCCACAAACACTGTTGTTTAGGGATGTAAATGTAAAGCATTACATCGTTGCAAACGACAAATTGATTGCACAAAGAATTTCCGATACTGTACAGCCGTTTCTGTTAATACAAATGCGAGCAATTTATTTAAACTAAACCTTTAAAATTTAGTCTTAATTTTAAAGCAATCAGCTATTTTACATAACTAAGCAACTTTCTTTCCATTTGAAGGATGACGATAATAAACCAAATCCTTCATGAGCTTTTGTTCATCCACTCTGTATTTAGACAAAATACCTCGTGTGTTTACAATCAGCTGATTGATATCGTGTAAAATAATTAGGCCTAAATTGTTAAAATTTGAAAATGTCGACATTTTTAATTTAAGGGAGTAAGATAACGTTAATTATACGATTAAGCAACTTTCTTTTCATAAATGACAATACATCATAATAATAGTAAACGTTTTTAGGTACTGGCCATAATAAACCAAATCCTTCATGAGCTTTTGCTCATCCACTGTATTTAGACTAAATACCTCGTGTGTTTACAATCAGCTGATTGAAAGCGTGTAAAATAAATAAATTGTAAAGGTTTGAAAATGTTGATATTTTTAATTTAAGGAAGTAAGATAATGTTAAAGTAAATAAAGTCTGCTAATATACAAAGGTTTTCGTTTTATTTGGTACAAACTGCGTGTAAATTGGTCCAGTGGAAGTCTCAGACGAACTGTCCAAAGGATTGGAAATGTTGGTTTTTTCCCATGTTAAATCTCCATAAGAAAAGTATATTTTTCATTTTTTACCGATTTAACGTAAATATTTTTGAAATACGAATAAAACCTGCTAATATAGAACCAAAAACGTTTATTTTGGTACAACCCGCATGTATATCGGTCCAGTAGAAATACATCCGTCTCGATCGAGGAATGATCCTCACCTATTGCGCATGCGCGAGTATCATGTTAAGTGGAACTGTTACAAACGCATCAGGAACAGTTGCGACGAGGAGCATTCCTCTAGAGATGCAACTAAGAGCATTCCTCTGTTACGTTACCGTTTCTTGCTTCTAACTTACGATTCTTTTACACGGACTACCCTTCTACTACCATGCTGACCCATAACTTGAGGTCTTGAGTTTTACTACATACCTTTTACCTCCCACGTCGTCCTTTGGAACCCCTCTCTGTGCCATAGGACCAGTCACATCTTTGTCTTGTATATTGGTTGTGAAGAGTGGTCCATTTTAAACAGTAACTTATAATCTGGTAGAGAGTAAAAACTCTTTTCAATAAGAATTTTTTAGATAAATTTTTAACTTGTCAGTATTTTTACAAAGATTTCTTAAATAACTGGGTAATTTTTTTAATTGTTTGAGTTCAATGTAATCAGGTTTCTCCTCAAAAATTGCTCCACTGTAATATTAGGCTATTTATATTAATTTTATCTGGAAAAATAGGTACGGTAATAAATTTAGGGCCTACCTATGTTTAACAAGTACTTTTTTAAAGTTAGCGGAGTCACAATAATTTAGTAAGCTAACTGTGCTTGGATGCTGTAACTTACATAAGCTGTGAAAAATTAGCATAGGCCTAGGCCGAGTAAGGGCTTCAAGATTATAAAATAGCTCTGTGAGAGAAATAATAAATTTGTTGTGACGCAGTTTTACACATTCTATTCTAATTTAACCTTGCAATTTATGGAGTGGTCACCATGATTACTTTTACAATACTGAATAAAATTAAACTAGAATGAGCCGAAATGAGAAATTAATTGTGCACATGTAGCACAGGAGAAAGGGCGTTCACAGAGATAGCGATGTCAGAGAACAGAAAGCCAGGAATACCTGTTTCAATCATTAAGAGCAGTGAGTGGCACTGGCACACAAGACAAGACCAGTAACAGGGACGGAGGAATGCTACTCGTTGCAACTGCTCCTGCTGCGTTTGTATCAGTTCCACGCAACAAGTTACTCGCGCATGCGCAATAGCATGCAATAGGCAAGGATTATTCCTCGATCGAGACGGATGTGTAGAAATCACAGACGAACTGTCCAAAGGTTTTTTTACCTTTGTGTTTTAAATAATATTATATATTATATAGATTGTTATTTTTATTCGGTTTTGATCTCGTCTTACTTCAGTAGGCATAAACTATTAACTGTCTTATAGTAATATATGCCACATGCTTTTACAGTGCTACCGTAGGCCTCCAAACAAAGTTATGAAGTTAAAAATGTCGTAGACGTGATGGTGACTAAATTTTAAATTATTGTATTGGTCTTAACCTTTTTCACGGTGACATTTTAGATCAAGATCTTTTTTAAAACCATTTCGTCTTGCTTACCAAACTAATATGCAAAAGATTTTTCACAATCAGAATACATCATTACATTAAAATTTACAATGACGCTGTACACAAACAAAATATCAGAAACCTCCTAACTAAAACAATCACATTTTATGGGACAGTAAAACAATAAGAAAATTATTGCAGACGTTCGTCATTTTATTCTTCTTACTTCATTATTTGTACTTTGTCATTTATATGGCTATATTTTGCTTATTTAAACTGTCTTTGTATTTTGAAATATGTCCCTATGGTAAACTCATATTTTATTAAACTATTTATTGTGGTTTATTGTCTTTATTTGTTTTTATAACCTTATTGGTATTGCTTAGATGATGTTTTCACATAAACACTTTGTAGTAGCAAAGCAGTCAGTAATGTTATTAAAACATAGTTTTAATTATTGATTTGTAAATTTGAATTGATGTAAAATAAATAGATCTGTACTGATTATGATTGTTGTTTGTTTTCCAAATTATCTGGCCAACAATTTATAATTCTAATTACAAGTAAATGTAGTTAGTAGATATAAACATGCAAGACCAAGTTTTGTAAACATGTAATCATGAGATCTTTTGAAAATCAAATCAAGAAGCTAAGCTAACCACGTTAAATTCCCCTGTTTGTAGCGGGCCGCCGCGGAGCCGAGAGGCCGCATTACCGCGTCACGAAGCTCGTGTTCTACCTGTCTTATGATAAAAACTACAGTAGCTAATTTTTTCAAAAAATACTTTTCGAAAAAAATAACTTTTTGGCTACATTTCTCTCGCTTACATAACGCACCTGACCTTAAAACAAAAATTTTCCTCACAATGTAACTTTTTTATGTCACTCATTAAAATGTACAAAAAAGATTGGAATTTATTTAGTTTTTTAAGTGTCAAGCAGTTTTTTATTTTCGAATTAAAACCACACCATTAGCGTCACACACTATTAAGATATGAGTGTGTAAAATTTCAAAGAATTTCGAGCATTTTAAGGTATTTAAACTGCGGTGTAAATGATAAGCGCACATTTATAATTTCTCGCCTTTCCAGCGTCGCTCTATGTTTCTGTATTCAGCTAAGATGGCCGACTTTAGCTTCAAATCCGACAATTATGGGATAGCCAGTCTATTTAATTCTGTGGTCGCTGTTACACACACACCAGCACGGGGTTGCGTGGTTTGCAAAGAAGGCGAGGACGGTGCCGAAGTAGAAAGAGAGGGAAACAGGTTGTGTCGTTCAACTGCGCATCAACTCTGCGCATGGCCGGGAACGATCTGAATTGAACGACTCTTTTGGGAACTGTTCTTTTGGGATCGGTTCTGTCGACATAATGGGAATTTTCAAACTTTGGCTTTTCCCGCCTATGTAGGAATAATGGGACGGTTAAACTTTGTCGACATAATGAGACGATTTCGTTGTGTAGGAATAATGGGACGATTTTGCGTTTGTAGGAACAATGGGAATCGACATAATGGGACACCAAAGTTTATTTTTCCCATTATATCGACACCAACATCGAATCGTCCCATTATGCCGACGTTGTCGACGTAATGGGACGATTTCATGTGTAGGAATAATGGGAAGATTTTGCGCTTGTCGATATAATGGGAATCGGCATAATGGGACTCCACGAAAATGGCCGGTGAATGCCCGCCCATGCCCTGAGACAAGTAAAAAAAAGGAAAAAAATAAACATTTTTTGGGGTTATAAATGGCATTGGTTTGTTGAACCACTTCATTCCTTACTGTTAATATTTATTATAATTTTAATTTGTTGTTTTTTGTTCTTTTTTAACTGAGCAGGCCTTAGGCCTATTTATGTAATACAGTTTTTTTTTTTTTTTTACAATTTCTCCGACTGTTTTAATCTATATTTTGATGTACATGATTTTTCTTTTCATTTTTGTATCAAATGTTTAATATTTCATTCAACAAAACTTTTATAAAATTTTTAATGGACATTCATAGTCATAGTCAAACATCTTTATTCATATATCATGTATATTGGTGGTACATTTTTTATATGTATATTGTTTAGTGATTTTATTTAAATTTCTTTGGTTAGGTTACAAGAAAATTTATACTTTATCCTTATCTCATTGTATACTGCAAATTTTAAAAATTAGATATTTTTAATATTTTCATCAAAAGGAGGTTCATTGTAACTTATAGGCTACAAAAACAAGTGGAAAAATTTGGAACAGAACCAGTTGATATTTAACATTAATTTGTCTTTATACAACACTCAGATAAAAGTCTAAACGAATATTTCTTGGTAGCTTCAAGATGAGCAATCCCGTCCCGAATCTAAACGGGAAATAAAAATTCCCGTCCCGAACCAAAAAGGCATTCCAGTCCATCCCTACTTTCAAGCTACCTCAGACAGGTTGCAGATGCAGTCAGACACAGCACTTGGAATTGGTCTTCTCTCTCTTACCTTATCAAGTAATTTATTCCCTAAAAAGATAACTATGCAATTTCCTACTTCATTCATTATATTATAGCGATTTGGCCAGTTCAAACATGATTAGTTACTCTCCGATCCAATTACTAATTCTTGAACAGAAATTATCAATCTCATTTTTTTAATTTAAAATATGCGCAGAAACTTAAGGTACAAAACCTAATTACTTAGGTAAAATACCTAATAAATCAAGGCAGGTACATTGATCCTCGTGAAATATGTTAACGCAGTACAAGTACCTGGCTTTGATCCTCTTGATGACTTCCAGCAGGTAGTCGTCGGCTGTCTTGGCGTTGAAGGCGGCCATGATGGCGGGGGGAGGGGGAGGGGGATGACCTCCTTTCGCACTCTCCGCCACAGCGGCTCTGAACTCCCCTCCCACCTCTAGGCACTCCAGTAGCAGCTCAGCCTGGGTAACAAAAATAGAGCAATCTCTAAACAACTCACAAATCATGATTCTGAGGAAAATCCCAGTGTTATGTTTATTTTTTTATCTTCTTAGTAGCCTAAACAAATAAAAATGTCACAAATTTTTTTATATAAAAAATTTTTAAGCATATTATTTTTTATTTTAAAAATATGTTTTTATACTACAAGTAACATTACTCATCTTTGGTTTAGGTCTTCATTAGAGAGGCAGGATGGCTCATTAATTTTTGTATTAACTGTTATCACAGTTTTGCTTGCAAGGCCCTTGAAATACAAAATTTGACAACATAAAGAGCGAGACTAGGCCAACATACTCAAATGAATAGAATAGAATAGAATAGAATATATTTTATTTTTCTGAAAGACAATACATGTAATACAAACAGAAATACAGACAATATTTATCTACTACATACGTATAATAATACATAGTGTCTTATTTTCCAGGAACAATAGTTTCTGTTTTAAACTTAATAGTGTACTTAATATTAAATACAACAGATATAAGTTACACGCATGTACAAAAAAAGCAAACATAATAATATTTTTCTTTTACCTTGTCCGTCAGAAAAATTTAGGGCCTCAAAAGGCAAAGCCTGTGGAGAGGTTCCTTATATTTACATTTCTTAAAATCTAGGCAAGAGAGTGATAATCAATTTATCATAAAAAAGTAATAGATATTTCCCACTTATACATAATTAAAGAAAATACAACCAAATTACACAAGTAAAAGACTGAATGTTTAGTTTTTTTTAGAAATTAAACAGTATTCTTATCAAAATGCTAATTTATACATATTTTTACATCTGTATTGTTAACAGAAAACCAATGTTCTCGTGTTGTAGCAGCCAAACTTTCAGTTTTCTTGTAAATAAATGTACACTCTTACAATTTACAATATATTCTGGGAGGTAACAAAATACTTTTGGTCCAAGAAAGCAATAGCTTCTTGTAAACATAGTTAAATTTGGCTTTGGGACTTCAACCCTTTCCTTTTTTCTTAATTTCACTTTATATTCAATGTTCATAATTGGTAAATTTCCACTTAAAATGTAAAACATTTTTAAAACTTTATGTACAAACATATATTTTAAGGGTAGGACGTTTAGATTTAAAAATAAAGGCCATGATGGTTCCATTTTGCGTTTTCTTTTTATTATTCTTATAAATTTTTTTTGTAAAGTATATATAGGCTTAAGTTTGGTTTCAAATGCCCCACCCCAACAGAAAATCCCATAATCTAACCTACTATTTACTAATGAAAAGTATAGCATTCTTAGAATATTCTCTGTACAGAAATCTCGCAAAAAATAAAAATACCTAAGAGTACTATTCAATTTATTTTTAAGGGAATCTATATGTTTTGACCAGTTTACCTCTTGATCTACAATTATACCGAGATATTTTATGCTGTCAGTTTGATGAACTACAGCACATTTAGAAGAACACCGAGTATTCTGACACAAACAACTAGTGCATTTATATATTATATTGTTCGAAAAGTGTTTTTCATCTCTTAGACTGAAATTAATAAATTTGGTCTTTTCAGGGCTCAATAACATGTTATTTTTTGTAAACCACCATTGTAGGGCTTTTAGGTCCAATTCCATTGCTTGCTCTATATCAGTCCAGCTATTATTGACATAACACAAAGCAGTGTCATCTGCAAAAGATGTAATTTTGCCTATTAAATTTGCATCGCACAAGTCGTTTATGTAGATTAAAAACAAAATGGCTCCCAACACTGATCCTTGCGGCACCCCGTTTGTAACTACACCTAGCTCACTATACGTATTATTAATTTTGACACATTGTTTTCTGTTTTTTAAATAGCTTTCAAACCAATAATAAACATTTCCCCTTATACCACAGTCATAAAGCTTACTTAATAAAATTTTATGATCAACAGTGTCAAACGCTTTTTTTATATCTAAAAATATTCCGCTAACTTTTTTCCCGCTGTTTATACCATTATAAACGTTGTCCATAAAATTTTTAAGCGCGATTTCTGTATTTAATCCCTCTCTGAAACCAAACTGCTTCTCACTAAAAAATTTTGTTTGTTCTAAGAATTTGACTATTTTTTTCTTCATTATTTTTTCAAATACTTTAGCAAAGGATGAGAGTAAAGAAATAGGCCTAAAGTTATTACACTCTGTGACTATTCCAGTTTTATGCAGAGGAATCACCACAGCAGTTTTTAATGTATCTGGAAAGACACCCTTTACAAAACTAAAATTAATTAAATACACCAGTACATCTACTATTTTGGGATACATAATTTTGATCAAACCTGAACTTATATTGTCTATTCCAGGTGAAGTTCCATTTTTCAAAGATTTAATTACATAACACACATCTTCTGCAGTCACAGGGTCAAGGAACATTGATCTGCATGAGAACTTCGTTTTAAAATTATTCTTCACATCACAATCATAAAAACTATTTGGCTTGGTTTTATTTATTTCAAGTTTCTTAACTACAGATAAGAAAAAATTATTAAATTCATTGCAAACTAATTTAGTATCACTGACAATACTACCATTTACACTCAAAAAATTTATCGAAGTTTTTTTTACCTTTTGTCCTGTCACCTCATTTATCACCTTCCACGTTGTTTTAGTATCGCCATTACATTTTTGAAAAAGATTTTCATAATAATTATTTTTTAATTTTCGGACTTCTATCTGTAATTTATTTTTATATTTTTTAAAATATGATTTTAATTTTTCATTATGGGGATGATTTTTTACTTTATCATATATTTTTTTCTTCAATTTAATTTTCATACAAATATAATTGTTCATCCAAGGTTTTATTTTGCTCACGGAAGTTTCTTTATTTACTAATTCTACTTTACTTTCCAGAATAACTGTTTGAAGCTTATCATGAAATACATCAAAGGCAAGGGAAGGGTCATTTTCATTATAAACATTTGTCCAATCTACCTTATCTATTTTAGATAAAAGTTTTGCATAGTCTACACGATAAGAAAGCGGATAAGGACAGCCCGCTGTAGAGGCTGTTCCTCTGTCCGTCTCACTCGCACATACTTGCACCCTGGCCACTATCATTGAGTGGTCAGTGATATTAGCATGTATCACTCCTACATTAACTTCAACTATTGCCTTATTCGCTACCTTAGCAAAGAAATGATCTATACATGAAACAGTATTGTCTGTGATTCTTGTTGGCTCTTTAACCAAACATTCAAACCCATTAAAAGAAAGAATCATATTATAATTGTCATTAGTCAAATTATTCTCTAATAAATTGTAATTAATATCTCCAGTAAGAAAAACATTTTTTTGTAGTTTAAAATATTTGTGATTGGTCTCAAAATAATTACAAATTTCGTCTACAAACATATCTTTGTGATATCCATGCAATCTATATATGGCTAATAAACAAAAAACTTCTGAAAGGAATGAAAAAATGATAAAAATGTGCAGCATAACAACTGTTAAGATCAGACTTAATGAATTAAATGCGGTTGACAAGGGTATAAAACTAATTATCAAACAAAACTTTTTAGTTTTAAAAATTAAAATAATAAATTACTTGTAATAGGAGAGTTGCATTAACGCTGTAGTAAAAAGTTAAAAATCCACCAATAAGTAGGACAACTAAAAAGAAACAAGTGTCACGGAGGGCTGTTGATAAGTCAAAGTAACAGTTTTAACTACCATTAGATGATTGTCCACCTTTTTGGTGAGGTGGATTGCCCTCTGCGCTGCTTGCCCTCATCGAACTGCGAGTTCCAAGTCAGACACGGTTGGTACATCAGTTCAGGCAATGCCCCGCTTCAACCATTTATGAACTAAACAGTGTTAGCCCCAGATTGCACAGACTGGGTAACCTGCTTTCTCCACACTCACTTTTTCAATGACAGTAGTTACCGCCAAAAGTTTATTTTTTTATTGTGATCACTTAATTTATTACTGCTTGTTTTTGTTATTGTTGTTATTATTACTATATAAGCTTATTAATATTGTGATATATTTTTTATTTTTTATTTTGTGCTAGTATTTATTATTGTTGCATTTTGTCATTATTTTTTTGTTCTCTCTCTGTCTCTAGTCAAGCATGGTTAATGTAAATTTTTTTCTTTTTCCAGTAAAAGGAATATTTTTTGACAAAAATAACTTTGGGATAGGTTGATTTTCAAAATAGCAAAACTATGCTGTAACAAAAATTGTCACTGTTGCTAAACCGAATGACATACAGCCTTCTCAGCGGTGACCGTCTTGCGGCTGGCAAGCCTGATGTTGGCGGGTGTGACGGTGTCGGGTCCGGTCGCGAGTGTCGCCTCCTCCTCCGCGGCTCGCTCTGCCTCTTGCTCGTCCTCCAACACCAGCGGCTCGGCCGTGCGCTCGTACAGCCGCAACACTCGGTCCTGGCCGCACGACACCACGTACTTGCCGCTCGGGCTCACTGCCAGGCCCCACGCCTCGCCGTGGTGACCCTGCAACCACCACATTGAAATTCATCACTCTACTCATTATTAGACAGAAAAAATATTATATATAATCCTTTAGTATACATACAATAAGTACATTATATATAATCCTTCAGTAACCCAAGTTCATCTGAAAATTGGTTAATGACCTCATATAAGTTCATATTTTCTTATCGGCAATTCAGTTTTACATGATATCTTCATAAATAAAACTACAGTTATGTATTTTACTAGCTTGTATTCCGTTACCTTATTTGATTCAACAGAATCATTTTATTAAATATAATTATTATAGATATTATAGTTGGACCAAAACATGCCGATAAAATATTTGGGATTATTTTAAACTGATTACCAAAAATAAAGATATTAAAAAAGATTATTTTTTTTTGGCCCTAAATAACATGGTCTTTTCTCAGTTTCAGACAGATAAAGTGGTAAAAGTTATCACTAAAACTAGAATGTTTGTTTTATTGCCTTAAATGTATCTTGAAGAAATAAGAAGGCGGAAGATCTTTTGTGAAATATTTTACAGTACAACCTAATCATTCAAACATAAAGGGACCAATGACAATTGTCTAATTATCTATTCAAAGTAACCAATACAGAGAGAGTCCACATAAATTTTGTTATTAATTTCCCATTTTGACTTTTACTGACCATTTACAACTGATTTCCCTCACTCACAAAATTTAATATGAAATTACAATATAACATACAGCAAAAATATTACTGCCTAGGCAAGTTAAAGCACAGAAGATACTGAAATATGTATTAACAAATTAAATTAGAATAGTTAATTTTTAAAATTCAAAATAGGGGAAGAAAAAAGAAAACCCATCCTCCTCCTTTCCCATAGCGTTTTTAATCGTTAGGTTCTTTAGAATGTGATATTAAAGCTTGATTGCTCATGTTACTGAGCTTGAACGACTTGTGACTCACTTAGGTCAATTAGCCTTAGGTAACAAATAATCAAATAATTAATTTTTCAGAAGTACGGTATTCAAAATAAGGATAGAAAAAGAAAACCCAGCCTCTTTCATTTCCATTGCTGGCCAAGTTATTCCTACACTTCCTTTTTCCTTCCTATGTACTTTTCATTATTAATATTTATTGCCATTTACAAAGTGTTTACAAAATTGAACTTGGCACTAAATTCAAGAAATATTTTGGCATCAAGCCACAGTTGATTACAATTATTCCATTTAACAGCCACTATACAGCCAACAACTAATCAACTTCCTAGAACACAAAAAGAAAAATATTAATAATTAAAAATATTCCTAGGTATAAATTGAATTGTTAAACATTTGTGAAAAAATCCTAAAAAATGCTACAACAATAGTCGGGGGTTACGGTTAACTAGAGCATTGAAAGGTCCCCACAAAACCATTTTTGGGGAGGATTCCCGTGACTTTTCAGACTTTTTTCCTAACTCCCTCACTTTGCATAATGTGGACATCCTGCATTACTTTACATGTTTAATGTGCAGAGACGAAAATAAAGATTTTGAATTCCAGCAGTTCAAATTATCCAGCTTAAACTGATCACCAATATACAATAACATAATAAAAAATCATTCTATAGACAGTCTAAACTATACTTACCTCGAGTGTGATTATTTTTTGGAAGTTATCGGCATCCCACTGTTTGACCTTGCCGTCTTTACCACAACTGAAGAAGTAGTGAGTTTGGGGCACGAAGGCTAGGGCTGTCACCGAGTCGTAGTGAGCGAAGATGGACTTGTGACAGTCACCAAAGTCCAGACCCCAGATTTTGATGTTGCGGTCCGCACTGCCCGTGGCGAGAATCGTGCTATCCGACGAGATGTCCATACACAGCACGGGCAACTTGTGTCCATACAGGGAGAGGAAGAACTGAAACAACAATATTTGTTAGGAGGGAGGTCAGGGTGGCTCCAGGATAATAGTTGGAAATTAGAGAAATGATAAGGATAGAACTTTTACCAACAACAACAAAAAACAGAGATTTCTGGAAATCCAAATTTGCAAAAATACAATTTTGCAAATGAGTCAAATTTTTCTAGAACAGATCTGGAAAAGTTCGATATTATAAAATCTATTTACGTAGTAGCCTGTAGGTATCAAATTATTGGTAAAGTATTGTCATGCCAAACACGTTTCAAGTGAAATTACCGCCCATCTTCAGCGGCAAATAATATTCAGATCATTAAAATGAAGCCCATACTTGGATTTCTGTCAAATTTTGAAGTATGGGCTTCATTTTAATGATCTGAATATTAGTTGACGCTGAAGATGGGTGGTAATTTCACCTGAAACATGTTCGGCATGACAATACTCTACCAACAATTTGATATCTACATTCTACAATGTAAGTAGATTTTATAATATTAATAAGGTATCAAGGCTGTAAAATTAATTATAGATGTTTTATAATAATAAGTAAATGTTTAATTTTTTTGCATTTAAGAGCAAGCACTCTAATTTTTGTAATTTTGATTTCTGTAATGCTTGGTAATTAAACACGTTTTGAGATCTCAGGATCAATAGCATACTTATTTTTACAATATTCTGATCAAGGAGTTGGGGTAGATACAGGTAAATGGAAATAACAAATAGGTACAGGTAGCCTAAACAAAACTTAAGTTATTGCGCATATCTCGTCAACATTAATTAAACTACCAACAACCAATCAACATTTTTTCAATGATGTCTAGCAAGAAAAAAAAGAGGGAAATCTATTGTCTGACTATATGGTAACAAAAAATTCATCAGTAAATTCAATCATGTTCCCAGAATCCAAGCTATGTGGTCAAACTTCCTACAAATTTTACTTAAGGTTTAATAGTCATCTTACTTATCCTAAAATCAAAAGACAATAACTTTATTATGAAGATAAAAATATTACTAAATTATAAATTAAATAAATTATAAATTATTATTCGGAGAAATCTCCCGTCGGATTATAACATGCGTGACGTATCTATTTTTAATCAATCTTTAAATGTGGAATGACTATACAACTTTGAAGATAACACAAGACAGCTATGCTGAACATTATTAAAATCCCCCTGTATACGCCAAATAAAGCAATAATTTTTTTATTAAAGTATTGCACAACTAGTTAATGTTATCTAAATCAATATAATATATTCAAATTATTAAAAATATATTTACTTCATAAAAATAGCAACTTAATGTTTTCGTTAAATTTTGCACTAGGCCAAACAACTATTTTTTATCACCTTGAGGGTGTCCAAAAAGAATATCTTGACAGTAGAATCGAGCAGTGCGACAGCAAGCAGCTTGGAGTTGGAGGAGATCCGGACGCAGAGCACCGCGTTGTCGACCTGCAGAGTCCGCGTGTGCAACAGACTCAGGACGCGAGCCTTGGTGTTAGTGACGGAGTCAGGGACCAGCTCCAGCTGCCAGAACTTGACGGTGTTGTCTCCTCCACCTGTCACCACCCCACTCTGGCGAAATAAACACACATTCAAGCAAATTATCTATTTATCTGGTACTGATTTGTTACACTAAAGCCGCTATTTTACAGCGCGCTGCAGCAGTTAGGTTATATTTGTTATTCATGTATAGGTCAGAAATAATTTTACTGACTAAAAACAAGTCACTGGTAGTGATGAGTCAAACGTCCGACCGTCTAGACATTTATAAATAGACCAAGGTCAGGTTGTTGACTGGGCGTCCTTCCACCACTCCGTAGCCACAGTTGATTTGCCTAGTGATTAACTGCATGTGTTATTTTCACTGTGAATAACTTTTGAAAGTTTTTTTGACATATTTAGAAAAAAGACAATCATAACCTAACTGCCTCAGCTTTCTGTAAACTTGGCTGAGTATGTGTGTTTGGTCTGGTGTCGCAGCAGTGGGCAGAGATGAATATGACGAGATCCTCACAGACATTGCTGACTTTTGGCAAGCACAACTCAAAAACCATAAAACTTAAAAACGAGAAATTTTCACACAATGTTCAGTAAGTATATTCTTTCAGTTAATGCGTTTTTTTCAGATCACAGTTCAAAATAACCTAAAAATACCCACGTTGCAGCAAACCTGCGAACTCAGTGAATTTCCCACAGAAAATTAAAACTTTTTTATCCCTCCATAAACACCATGGACAAAGTGTGTAGGTCTGTCGCAAAATGGGTTTTATAACCAGATAAGTTGCTACCAAGCAAATGTACACACCAAATTTCATCAAGCTATGTCAAAAAATAAGCAAGATAGAGGTTTTGTTGATATCTCTTAAAAAAGACATTTGACATGGTTCGAGTTAAATTTTGAATTTTAAAAATTTAGGTAAAAAAGTCAAAATTCCATTTTTTACCCTTCAGAAACCTTATAAAACCCCTTAACATTGGCCGGTCATTCTAATTTGCAAACTCAATCAGTCAATCAAGTAAATACCGTCTTACACGCCTGTACCAAATTTCATTAAAATCGGAGGTTCTTTTCAAAAGTTAACAGTGCACATCTATACTTATTTAATACGCTAAGGGATTTTTTGTGTTGAGAACTCCTAGTACAATTTTCAACTGATTTTAAAGCTTTTGGTGTCATTGGTTAGGGCTTGGTCTGAGTTGTTTTCGCCAAAAACTGATGAGAAACGGACTAAAAATAAAGGCGCTATCCACCATTGAAATCTCAAAATTTCCCATTAAAATAACATTGGGATGGAATAAAGCATTTTAAACATCTGTTAGAAATCAGCGGTAAATCGGTGTAGTTATTGGTGATTACATATATTCACATTATTGGATAGGTCAATTGTCATTGATTTAGAGCTAAAGTAATTTTTTTTTTTTTTTTTTTTTTGATTAGTGGAACCTCAAATTTAACAGTCAACACTCAAGAAATAATAATAAATCAGTGCCAACAGATCATGAAGCTAATCAAATTGAACTCCGTGATCCTGGCCTACTCCAAAACTCTGATTATCAATACAGCACAAAAAATCCAATGACTGAAAGAATAATATTTGGAATAAGGAAAAGAGAGAGAGAGAGAGAGATGGCAGGTATGGGGGTCTATTTTTATAACTCTTTCTTTGAGTCAGTGGTCAACGGACGATGAACTTCCTTCTGGCAGTCTGTGCATCTGTTCGCGGAACAGTACGGAAGAGCTGAGAGTTAGCATTAGCAGATGTCTCCACAATTAATTTAAGATATCGCAAATGTTTTATTGCAAAAATATATGACACTAGCTGTTGCCCTTCACGGCTTCGCCCGTGTTGAATTTGTTTTTTAATCTCTTTTAAGAACAACGAAATCTTCTTCCTTAAGATATACATTAAGATTAATAAATTAAAATAATAGTGAGCAAAGAGGAACGATTATGTCAAATATTAACTCCGTAGGCCATTGAGTAATTTTTCAGTTCAGCGGAGTGGAGCCCTGAAGGACTTAAAACACTATTTTCCAAAACCGTTTCTTAGTGACTTCCTATGAGCAAAGAGGAACATCCATGTCAAATATTAACCCCGTAGGTCATAGAGCAATTTTTAAGTCCAGTGGGACTTAACCCTAAAAGAATTAAAAAACTATGTTTCCAAAACAGTTTCTTAGTGATTACATATGAGTAAAGAGAAACATACATGTCAAATTTCAGCCCCGTAGACTCTATAGTAGTTTTGAAGTCCTAAGGGGAGGAGCCCTAAAGGAGTTCAAAAACTATATTTGCAAATCCGTTTCTTAGTACCTTTAGAAGAGTACCGTTTTAGAGTAAAGAGCTTACGCATTAAGAGTGCAATAAGAGCATTAAGAGTGCGGGGGGGGGGGGGTGAGCATTAAGAGGGCTTGGGCACTTTTCTTGTGTGTTTGTTGTGGACGGGGTACGTGATATGACCAAAGAGATCAGTAAAAATTTCAACCCAGAAGGCCCTTATAGATTTTTTTGTTTTTTTGAATTCGTATTGTAATTGGCCATAATTGTAACATTATATTGAAATTTCGAAGACATGTGGGGCGGAGCCCTGAAGGGATTTTTGTGAAAGCGTTTCTTAGTGAGCACCTATGAGCAAAGAGGAACTTCCATGCCAAAATTCATCCCTATAGGCCCCAAAGGTAATTTCGAAGTCCCGTGGGGCGAAGCCCTATAGATGCTTTACAAAAGAGATTCTTAGTGAGCACCTATAGGCAAAGTGTAGGGCGGAGCCCTGATGGAATTTCGCAAAAATATTTCTTAGTGAGCATCTATAGACAAAGAGGAACTTTTATTCCAAATTTCAACGCTGTAGGTCCTATAGTTTTGGAGATTCGTTGTTTCCTAGATTCGTCTTTTAAGTGCTCCATAAGAATAACATTGTAACAAAATTTTGCAGGGCGGAGCCCTGATGAAATTTTGCTTAGTCAGCGCAAAATCCGTTTCTTAAGATCTTTCTTAGTCAGCGTTTTCTTAGTCAGCGTTTTTTAGCAAAATTGAACGTACATGCCAAGTTTGAACCCTATAGACCTTATAGTTTTGGAGATACTCTGATACGTGAGTGAGTGGTTTTTGATAAATATATAGTAGATTTGTACATTTAAAAAACTTTAAATACCGTAACAACTTTATTAAAGAAAAATATCCGCAAAACTATATGATTTTATTATGGTAAGATTCACAAAAATAGTCTGATGGAAGTTTTAACAACTGTGTCCCCCCTAACCCCTCCTTGGCCTGCAATGACGTCTTATATGTTAAGTTTGCCATGTGTCAAATGGTATTAAACATGTTTCTGGATAGATTTGGCAACAATGTATTAACTTTCATCAGACTATTTTTGTGAAACTTACTATAATATATGTAATTCACGTATTATATAATGTTTTAATTAAAGATTCATTCATAGTATCCGCAAAATCCGAAAATTCACTAAACCGAACAAGATCCCAGTTAATTAGGGTTAGCGGGTCTCTACTATAGGTTATTTTAATAATAAACCTCATTTGTTCGAGTCTGAACAATATTTTCCCAAGTCATCCAGCTGAAAATTTGTCTCTTTTTTCTGTAAACCTAATTGTTTTTTAATCAATTTTTCCATCAACCTTTGCATGTGTTTGGATTATACGTTAATAATAATGTAAAATAATAATATTTTAATAACATTAACAATGGCATATAAATATGAACTCAAAAAGTATTGATTTTATAAACATCCAAATATGGTTGCCTATTAGAGTATTTTTATTTGATATCATCTATCGACTACATCATCACTACCGATATTACTAACGACTGCATTACCCAGATTACCTGGTCGGGTAAGTGAGCTATGGACCACAGTTCAGACGTGTGGGCCGGGATCTCCTCAAGAATATCTCCGATGGAGATATCGATGATGAGAAGCCTTCCGTCCTTGAGGCCTGCCAACACATGTCTGTCTCCCGGCACAAACAGCACAGACAGCACGTAACCGGTGTCCACCGTTCGAAGGCTGGACATGGACGGCCTGAACATCACAGGTTGTTAATGGAATACAAGACTTTTTGGAATTTGAAAATTACTTCAAGTTTTAAGATTGGATAATTGTTGAGATTAAAATGTTTTTTTTTTTTATGTATGTTAATTAAATGTAATATTTGAGTAAAATTTGGAATAATTTCCACTTAACAAATTAGGTTATTTTTGAAAATTATTTTATGGCTTTCTGACAATGGGAAATTTTTGACAATGGGAAATTTTTAGCACAGATTTCATGAAAGGCGTAAAGTCACAGGTCACAAAATGTTTGAATGATTAAACCTGACCAAAATACAAGTAATAGTAACTTGTTGATTAATCATTGCAGAGTGTTTTAAAATACAGAGTTAAAATTTAACTCCACTCCTGTTAACTATACATCTCCCTCCATATGCATAGACATTATTTGATCTTGGACCACGTAAGTTGCTAATTGAAATTTTGTAGAATGTTTTCTTAGCTTAATTGTTGACAGCTAGCGGATTTACGGTTATCAACTGCAATTCCGTAGCTATCACGGTGAATTTCCTGTGATACAAAGGTTACTGACAACCCATTAGAAAATGGCATTACAATTTTCAGATGGCATTTTCAGCCATTTAAAATATGGTTCAATTGCGAGCAACCACTTTTCCCAGTTTAATCATCATTGAGAGAAAATATTGTATGGTCTGTAGAGGTCTGCGGGTAGTGATTTTTCAAGTCGGGTCGGTTTCGGGTCAAGTAGTAGATTAACATCAATTTTCGGGTCGGGTCGGGTTTGAACATTATAAGTTAAAGAAAAATTCGGGTCGGTTTCGGGTTCGGGTGTGTGAGTTAAAAAAATCTCGGGTCGGGTTCGGGTAGCCTATGTATGTTAAAAAAAACTCTGGTCGGGCTCGGGTATTGTAAGTTGAATAAAACTTCGGGTTGGCTTCGCTATTATTTGTAAAATAAATGTCTAGGCCTAAGTTATTTCATTTTAAAATAATTGTTGATGTGCCTACTAAGCTTAAGTATAGTATTAATAAATACAAGGCAAAAACCTTCCACCTACTAAGTTAGGCCTAGGCCTAACAAAAGTTAAAAAACTATAATGTATTTTATTTTAGTATAAAAAGTTAAAAAATTCTCCCGAGCCAATAACCTATCAAGCTAAGGGTTCCTTTAGTCTTAAGTTACTTTACCCAATGTTAACTTTTTCAACAAACATGACAAATATACAAATGATATTGTACACTGTTGAAACTAAACAAAAACCACTTTTATAACTGTCAAAATACCCTAGATGCGAATTATCATACTGTAGGCTAGCCTATTTTTCTGTAGGCCTAATAATACACAAAGTTATTTTATTATGAAAAGATTATGTGATTATACTCAAACTTGGCCTTTCAATCAATATTGCCATATCCTATTTTCAAAACAGACTTAAAATAATTGCATTTCATTTCTGTTAGATTACTTTCCGCAAATTTGTTTCTTTGCTTGAGTGATTCCAAATAGCAGATGAATGCCCATCCACGATATTTTACACTTCCCAAATCTTTGGTTTCACTAGTAGGACTGTTAGTGGATACACGGACATTAGAATTCTCTCAATTCCGTGGCTTTTTAATATTTATTTTTCATATCAGAAAAAAATTCAACATCACTCAAGTAACACAAATGAGAATTGAATAAACAAGAACGAGAGGAAAACCATCTATCAAATCATCAATACAGACGACGGATCGCGCCATACCATTACAACAAACATGGAGTACCGTTACTATAAAACTACATAGAGAATGAAGAAATCTGTCTATGAAGTATCCAACCATTGACTATGGATATCCAACTGTTACATTATCCAAGAAATTGTTTTCATTGGTTCTCAAGAAATCTTAAATGTTTTGACAATTTTCAAGATGGAATGAGAAATAATTCGACAATAAAACCAATTATACCAAATAGTACTATATTGATTATATTTCGTAAAAATATATACACTGATGAATTTTGTACTGTAAAAATAATGTAAACAATAATCTGTAGAGATTATTTACTTTTGATTTTGCTCTTGCTATTTACCGGTTATCATGTAAATAGTACCATTGACTTTACAAACAAAGACTTTGTATGTAAAGTCAATGATAGTACCAATGCCACTGCTACCTTGATTTCGGTTTGTACAGTTGGTGACGGTATTGGCTACGCCTACGCCACAGTCTATGTGTGTGAGTCAGTCACGACGACGACACTGAGCAGTTCCTTTAGGTTAGAGTGAGAAAAGTATGCTAGCGCTACTGGTGTCTAGGCTTGCAACAAATGATTTAATGTTGTTTAAACTATTTTTTGGGCATAAAATAGTACTGTACTAAAGGAATACAAATGTTCCTACGTCAAATACGATCTTTCATGATCAAAATGTTATTTGTTTTAAATTGAACATGAAGTATGGCGTACCAATTATCAACAAAAAAAAATTGCTTACGTTTCTAGGCACCAGAGACCGCTAGCTTCTTTCAGAAGCCACATTTTCATGTGCGAGTGTCGCGAATAGTAAGCTAAGGTATTTCCAGTTCATCCACATCCACCTCAGTAATAATGACTGGCAGTTATGACCACTAGTCTAAAATAGTGTGTGGAACGATGCCCATTTATTCCGTGAACGTTGTAATTCACAAATTTTGGCTGTAAAATAGTTTTATAAAACCCGGGTTTGCTTTTAATGTCCTGTCGGGTACCTACAACCCGATTTAATTTGGGCATTAGGTACCCGCCCGACCCGGCTTAAAATAAAAGCCCGCCCGAATAAAGACCGAGACGTGTCAAACCCGCCCGACCACTCGGGTTCACGCTAATACCCGGAGTTACCCGAATTTTCGGGTACCCGCAGACCTCTAATGGTCTGATCGAGAAAACAGTGGGAGTAACCTTGGTCCCTCATGACGAGTAAACTTGTCATTCACAAAATTCAACAGTTCTTAAGTCCACACTTGAATGAGTTTGTGAGGTTTCACTTTTTTCACTTTCTGTGAAAGTAGAGTTTGACACTGACCTGTTCCACATCTTGACCTGGTCTCCGCTGCCCGACACTATAGCCAAGTTGTCGGAGCTGAACGCCACCGCCCTGACGTCGGAGTGGTGGCCGTCGGCGGAGATGTGTCTCAGTCTGACTGACTCAGACTGCTTGCTGTTCTCCTCTAAGTCCAGTCCGTAGAGCTCCACAGTGTTGTTGGCCAGACAAGCCACCACCTACCACACATTACACATTGATAAAGCGGCATAGCACACGGACAACAATAGCCAACTGTTTTGAACCCCCTGGGGATAATGGATAAGTATGGATTTACTTCATGATATTTTTTATTACTGAGACAATCCTTCGGATAGAGAATGGAGTTAGAATTCTTAGGTTTGTTTTTATTTTACCAATACACACACAAAAATAATGAGAAAACTAGTGCGTTAACAGTCAAAGAGCAAAATTACATCCATAAATAGACATTGGTGTGGATATCAGTTGTGATGGAATATTTTCCTTAACTGGAAAATCCATTTCATAAAATAGGCTGGATGAAAAGATGGGCCAGTTTTCAAGTATCGCCTGATGCTAAAACCGTGCAACTTAACTCTTTCCAGACAGGGCTAAATTTTCTATGTATATGTGAAAAAATTAAGTTTTTTCAAAAAAATTTGTTTTTTGTCTAAATTTATATAAATATCTGTCCTACATATTTTTGTTCAAAATATTTTTTTATTTTTTAACAAATTTTTCTATATGGAATACATTTATTTATGTCCTCTCCTAAATTTGTGACTTTAAAATTTTTAAAAAAAATGTATATAGCCTATGTTGTGAATCTCTTGATTTTCAATTCAGTTTTTATATGTGTGTTTAAATCATTAACAACATTGTCATTGTTTAGTGTGTGTCCCAGTAACATGTATCTATTAAATTTTAGAGTGTTCATTAAATAGGTGGGCCTATATTGACCGTCTCACAAGATATTGGTTGTACAAAATATAAATTTTGAACAAATTTTGCGAACATTTATTGTATCAAACCGCAGGGTTTGCTGTAAAAATGGCATCTTGAAATAAATTAGATATTATGGTTGGAAAAGTTGAGGAATACCAATACCCAAACTAATCACCATATTTACGACGTAGGTAATTAATTGTTGACATGCAATAACGTAAGCCATAGTACTCACTCTTAACTGAAATCCTTTGCCGAGAACAAGGTGCACAGACTTTACTTTGACGGAGCACTTTATAACGGGTAATCTCCTTACAACATCCTTTAAACTCACAGAATCACTGACAGCTTCTTTCACATCTTCACCAGAGCTAGAACAAAAATTATTCTGTTATTACAATCTGTACATTCAAAATGTATACCGTATGTTGAAGGTTGTTGTTTAAGGAAAACGGTAATTTTCCTCACTATGCATGCCTTTTGTAACACATTCGCTGCTGCCAAAAATGTCGATAACTACCTAAGAAGCTAAAAATAGTTATTGCATGGAATCTTTCCTTTAGTAATTGAAAGACCATAAAATGGCTTAGAAACCATATTTGGACAACAGCATCCTGGTTACTGGACCTCCGAAAGTCATGGGTCACCGTTGACGCAGCAGCATTGCGCGACGCAAGTCCAAGGTTCACCGTCCGCAAGGCCGCCGTAGGCACGTTCCCCAGAGCGGTCAAGTTCGATTTACCGGCTTTTGTATGATCCATTGTAATAAAAAACAATAGCTAAACACTAAAATAATTCATATAAACGCTAATATATACAGCAGTAAACACGATTCACAACAAAAAAGTTGTGCGTCACGGGAGACGCACGCAGCACCCCGGGCGAATGAACGAAACACACTACACGGCAGACTGGTATCCAAGACGCAATGCTAGCGCGTCTCGACCGTCCTTGACGAGTGGCTGAACCACGCTGGCTCCGTAAATGAAACATGGCGTGCTGCGTCTCCGGTGACGCACGCACCTCTCGCTACGGCGCGCCGTGCGTCACCGGTGACCCACCCGCAGCGTATGTGTTAACTGTACCGGTAAATCAGGTTGGGGAACTCAATGAGAAAACCAAAGTAGTCCCTAACAAGCCGCGATAGTACACTTGGTCACAATCATTAGATAGATAGGTTAATTATGTAGAATTGGATTAAATCCCTGTCTGGGTAACTTTAAAGTTAATTTAACATAATTTTTTGATATTTTCATTGCATAGGGTGTATTTTGATGGAGAATCACATAGTAATTACAAGCCCAGTTCTTTATTTTATTTCATGATCATACAATGTATCTTTTTTAAAGTATTTAAATTTTATGATATTTATAGATATCATTAAATTTTTAAGTGCCAAATTACTAAGAATTCTTTTGCCCAACATTTGTAAAGCTTACCTTGCTGCTTTTTTACGTTCTTTTCTAAGTCTTTTTTTTAATTTCAGGTTTGATTCTTCTTTTGACAAAAACTGGAAGAGTTCAATCGTGTTGTCGTTTCCGTGCACAGCCATGACACTCTTGTTGGCATCTGTTCTCAGGGACACTACTCTTCCTCTCCCCGTTCGCAGGATGGCACCTGCTTTGGCGCAAGCCAAGGGCGACTGAAAAATTTTGAAAATGAAATCGAAATTTAGAAATTTGGTTTAGCTCATAGTACATTTTTTGGAAAAAAAACACACACACACACACACAACAGTTATAACTATTTTTCAATCATTGCATATGGAAAAATTACATGGTCCAGAGTTATGTTCATTGATAACCCAACTGCTATCCCAATAGCCTATTATTAAGTAGGAATAAATTGAAGTCTTACCTTAGCAATCCTTTTTTATGCATTTGTGAAATCGATTTCAAGCCCAAAGGCTCATCTTCAGTCACATGACAGGTCGACCAAAATTAAAATAAGTCATCCAGGGGATTTTGTCGGTTGACAAAATTACTTTTAACACATAAGACACACATTTGGCTTACAGAAATCACTAGTGAACTATGTACAAGTCTAATTTTAACCATGGTTCAAGTTTTTTGTTGACTGGCTTTTTGGAAGAATCATGAATAGGAAAATGAGTTCTTAAATGTAAGATAGTTCACCAAGTCTTTACTTCTATGACACACAACACAGAGTTTGAGTTGAAAGCATTTCAGTGTTGGCTGGCCTTGTCAGAATGTCTCAGAAATAACTGTAACTTTTCACTTCCATCACAAATAGAGGGCATTCACAAGTGTAATGGTTTGTTTTGGTCTTGGACTTTGGCTCAAGATAATCATGGGTGCATATCCCTTGATACACCTTAAATTTTAGGGATTTATACTTAAAAGTCCTAAAGCAACCATTTTTAGCTAAGATTTTTCTGACAAACTGTATAAGTAAAAAAAATCATCAGTAGTAAATTTAATTTTGTTAACAAAAATGATAAAGGCAAACAAACCCACCAGCTTGCTGGAGCTGTCATCTTCTCCATACAATGTTTGATTTTCTTTGTTCTCTTCCTCTTTCTTAATTTCAGACAACTGCCAAACTCGCATCTCAGTGTCTGCACTACCAGCTACAATGAAGTCATCATCACGGATCAAACAAAGGCCCCAGACCTAAAAATGTTTAGTGCAAGACGTTAATGTTGCAAATCTTTATGAAGTTTTTTTTTTAATTCAATCGGTATCAGCTGTAAACCTAAAGTTGGAAATTAAAATTGTACATTATTTATTTCCTTAAAAAATACTCTTCAGCTTACAAAACATATTAATATTTTGTATACTGTATGATTTACAGTATTTCTTCAATTATTTTTAAGTAAAAAGTATTTCTCAAAAAACAGTACAATTAGGCTCAGTAAAGACTTCAAAAGCACAGCAAAAAGTATTATTTCAACAATTAAAATTAACTTTGTGCACATAAGATATAGCCTTGGATTCTTGAATTACCCTCGATGATCATATCTTCTTCTGTGAATTAATATTTTTAAAATCTCATTTTTAGGAGGTCTGAAATGATATTAAAAATCAGTTAAACTATGGTTCCCTTAAAAAAAAATTCGATACCATGATTTAAATTATTTTATGACTATACATACCTCTGTAATATGTCCAGCAATCGTCTTGAAGCAATGTCCTGAAGCCACATCCCAGAGTTTTATAAAAGTGTCCTTTGAAGAAGAGATGAGGATATCTTTCTCAGTCATGAACTGCACTTGAGTAACAACTCCTTTGTGGCCACTGAGCCGTACCAACCCACTCTCAGCTACCAGGTCCCACACTACGATCTCTGTGTCCTACAACAACACACAGCTTTATAAAAGTATCCTTGGAAGAAGAGATGAGGATATCTTTCTCAGTCATGAACTGCACTTGAGTAACAACTCCTTTGTGGCCACTGAGCCGTACCAACCCACTCTCAGCTACCAGGTCCCACACTACGATCTCTGTGTCCTACAACAACACACAGCTATATAAAAGTATCCTTGGAAGAAGAGATGAGGATATCTTTCTCAGTCATGAACTGCACTTGAGTAACAACTCCTTTGTGGCCACTGAGCCGTACCAACCCACTCTCAGCTACCAGGTCCTACACTACGATCTCTGTGTCCTACAACAACACACAGCTTTATAAAAGTATCCTTGGAAGAAGAGATGAGGATATCTTTCTCAGTCATGAACTGCACTTGAGTAACAACTCCTTTGAGGCCACTCAGCCTTACCAACCCACTCTCAGCTACCAGGTCCCACACTACGATCTCTGTGTCCTACAACAACACACAGCTATATAAAAGTATCCTTGGAAGAAGAGATGAGGATATCTTTCTCAGTCATGAACTGCACTTGAGTAACAACTCCTTTGTGGCCACTGAGCCGAACCAACCCACTCTCAGCTACCAGGTCCCACACAACAATCTCTGTGTCCTACAACAACACACAGCTTTATAAAAGTGTCCTTGGAGAAAAAGCTCAGAATACTATTGTCATTCTTACAGTAGATTTTTGTATCTTAGCAGAGATCCACTGGATAGTGGAATATTATAATGGGATTACAGTAGGCCTAGATACAAATAATATCAATATGAGAATCACACTGTAGAAGAAGTGACCTGATGGATTAGCAGAGGGCCTTTACTTTGAACATGCATGTCACAGGCTCAAGCAAATTTACTTAGAAGAGTCATCAAGATAGTCATGACTTTATCTATATCAAATTATCTGCACTCTGCACGACGTGTCATCAACATGTCAATGCAAACTTACTTTTTCAATTCTGGCAAAGACACCTATCCAACCAATTTATTTTATAGCAGATAACATTCTCCTGAACTTGATGACATCACTCTCATCCTTCAGTCATAGTCATATTTTAAACACACATCAGTGCTATTGTCTCAAAAAAAGTACCGTATCTAAAGGAGCTGTCTAAAACTTACCCTTATTAATTCTAACTGCACTGTCACAGATTGAAAAACAAAATACCACTCTCATTTGGCTGAAAAGATAGATAATGGCCATATTTTGCTCCTAAAAAAAGTACATCAATAACCATTTTTCAGAGATGTAGCAACACAATATGAAATTATTTACTAATGTAATGGTACTTGTTCGTTATACGGATGCCTCTAGTTTTTGGAGGTTATTTTTACTTGAACCTTAAAAGAAACTAAATAAAGAACTTCTTTGAAAAAATATGCAAAATTACATAATGCTATGCTGAACAGTTTTTGAGTCTCATTCTAAAAGATATCCCACCATGTCCGCAGAGGTCTTGGATAATGCAATTTCCCCCTAGCCGCAACACTGGACTGCTACACAAACTCAACCAAGTTTATTGTGCACTGCGGTGGTTATGGTTAAATATGTTATTGATAAACAAGCCACACTTAATCAATTGGCAAATTAACCCTGTCAACGGAGTGGAATGATGCTACCGAGAACGACTTGACCTTCGCCTATTTATAGCTGTGCAGACATCCAAAATTACATCATCATAATTATACAATATTTAACATGTAATAATCTCATCATTATAATGTGATTTTTTTTTTTAAATAAAGGAAAATATTTCAGACAAATTGATCAATAAAATACCTAACCTAACCACCACAGGGAGTAGTAAACTACTGGCATCTGTACAACAAACAAGTAGGCCTACCAAAGTTATTTAGGCCTAAGAAAAGTTAAGAATTTTGCCGATGTATCAAATATGTACCCACCCAATATACTAAGACTTACTTATGGTCAGCCCTATCTGCTGCCTTAAAACTGATAATTCTTTTATGAAATTAATCATAGAGCATGCTTACCTTTGCTCCAGAGGCAACTCTGTGTCCATGGTTGTCGAAAGCGAAGCAGGTGACAGCTGACCGATGACCAGAGAACGTGTTCAAGTTCTCAGCACTCCCCAAGTTGAAGGTCTTGACTGAGCCGTCGCTGTATCCTGCGACTAAGTTTACTTTGTTGGGACTAACAGCAATTTGGGTGACCTCATGCTTCTCACCAGGAATAACAAGCCGCTATAACCAGGATTAATTTTTAATTTCATGAACAAAAGTAATATTTTTTTTACTTGATCATCAATTAATTGTTAGTAAAGTAGAGGTATGGTGTATCAAAATTCAATAAGCATTAAACATTAAAAATTATTCAAAAGGGGGAACGGTAATTAAATTCAATGATAGGTTAATGAAAGATAAGTCTACCACTATAAGATCAGGTTACATATTATAACTAGGGGTACCTGTGCAGCGCAATGCGCTGCATATTTCAGAGTGTTTGGTGATCAAACCTTGTTCCATAAAATTTAAATTATACTGTGAATTTCCATCTTGACGGCGTTTGATCAATCAATGTTCATCACATATTTTCCAACTTATTACTGAGATATAATGTTGAAATTTTGTGGTTGACCTTTTTGGTCCAAATTAGCTAGGGTTACGTGATAACTCTTATGCTGGTCTGTCCTTTGCCTAAAACCTCAAGTAATAACTGGAATAGATACGGTACACAGATGCTGGGTCTAGATAGTTTATCATCATACATGACTGCAGAGAAAAATTAGACAACTACCCAGTCCTGTGTGAAACGTTATGTATTGTGAGGCATTATGCATTGTGACTGTTTTTGTAGTAGTGTATGGAAAAGTATTCTTTGGCATAGTGAATGAGCTCACAGTAATATTATTTATAACAATTGAATTCCTTTTAAACTTAACTTTCCTGGCAAAACAGAATTTTAATAAAGAATAAAAAAACTGAAATGATGTCTTTGTTGATGTGGTTAATTATATTTTGGCTGAAATTTATATTCATAAATACATTTTGTAAGCTTATTGTATATACTGAAGGTAAAAAATAGCATGTACAGATTTTTTTAAAATTTGCATCAAATTTAAATTTCTATTCACTTTTGTTATAGTAAAACAGTGAACAAATTTTTTAATTTACACCAACAACCATAACTTTTCCTAGTTCACATCTGTTTAAAAACTCGTTTAGGGTTTTGCTTTAATTTTTATAGGCTATACTTTTTGTTGTTGTTTTGATACAAATATGGCAACCAATAAGACCTTAAGACCAATAGATGTTAAAATAATTTCAATTTTCAAATGTGTTTTTAGACATGAGAGGGATACTTTGCTGGAGTTGAGGTTGTTACTAAATTTATTTTTGTGTCCAAATACGCATAAATCAAAAGTTCAAGCTAAATCTATCCGCTACATGTGCAATATCACAGTAGACACTCCTCATATAATATTATGGAATTTTGTTGACATTTCAGCCAATTTCTTCTATTCGTCTTTTAATATGTGTTGTCTGCTTTACTATCAGAAGCGTTTTTATTTAGAAATTCAATGAAAATTATTCCCCATATTGATCTTATGGACAAAAAAAACTTTAAGAGCTTCCCGTACCCTTCTGAATAAACTATCAAAAATTTAAAGCTTTTTTGCAAAACTACGAACTGAGGTGAATTTATTGACACCTTAAACGTTAAATTTGGCCTAGAATCAGGGAGGATTTGTGCTAACCTTGCTCCAAGGTAATTTACCGAGTTGTTTAGAATAACAATTAAATTATAGTGAATATCCGTTTACACTATATTGGTATTTCATCAGTCGATCTTCATCACTAATTCTCCAACTTCCCAATTTTATAGTGTTGAAATTTATTGGTAGTTGTTCTTTAGATCTAAATTAGCTAGGATTACGTGATGGTTATGCAGATTTGTCCTAAAGCCTCTGCTTAAAAACTCATATAAACTTAGAATAAATACACAGATGTTGGATCTAGATAGTCCATCACACAAAGAACGTAAATGACAACAAACGGAAAATCAACATTACATTACAACTCCCCGGTACTATATGAGCTATGCAGCACTCACCACGACAGTTTTTGTAGTCTAGTATGAGTTAGTAGACGTAGTGAATAAGTCCAAACTATTACTATTTATAACGAAATAAAACCTCTTTAACTAAACAATCCATATCACTTTAAATAAGGAAATAAAAAAAAAAACAGCATTGAAAATCTACATTTTTTTTGGTGTGGTAAATTTTAGTTGCGAGTTGTTTGTGGCATTTATATTTTGGTAAAAATTTCTCTTTGTACAAACAATTTTTGCAATAAGCTTGCCATCTATTCTTGAGAAAAACACTTTTAAATGTTGTCTCAGGTGTTTTAATAAGTTCTGCATACGTTCTGCATTAAATTTGTCATAGTATATATCACAGTAAACAGGTTATTATTAAATTTAGACCAACAACCAACTATTCCTTTTCCTAATTAACAGCATTTTGAAAACCTACATGCAAACATTTAGTGTTTCAATTTTTTGTTTCAATACCAATCTAATAACCCAAAAGAACCACGTAAAAAATTTAAATTTCCAAACTTGTTTTTGTACAGTAAAATGAATTTTTCTGGGGTTATGTTACTTTACGTATTTTTGTGTCCAAATACACATAATTACAAAGTTCAAGCAAAATCTGCCTGCTTCATTTTGAGTGAAAATGTAAAATACACAATTTGTTCCATACAATAGCAATCCTTGTATTAAAGTCTTGAATTGTGTTGAAATTTCAGTACCAGTAGTTGAACTGCTTCTATTCAGCTAGCTTTTAACATATGTTTGTTTTATTATCAACAGCTGTTTTATTTTACAATTTTATAAAAATTGTTCCCCATGTTAATCTTATGGACAAAAAATGAACTTTGAAGGCTTCCCGTCGGCTTCAGAATTAAAATATCACAAATATAAAACCTTATTGCAAAACTACGAACTGAGACCTTTCTTTTGACACCTCAAACTTTAAAATTGGTCCAGAAATAAGGGAGGAGTAGTGTTAACAAAAAAAGGGCATCACGTATTATATATATAGAATAGATACTAAGCCAATGTAATAGAACCGGTCAGAGTCAAGTTAAATAAACCAATTCATTGTGCCGCTAAAAATTACAAAAATAATTAGTTATCTTGAGGAAAGACTTGAAATTGAGCCGCCTTTTCTTTGAAGCAGATTTGATTAAATTTTACCTTTTCACAAAGCCGCAAATCCCAAACAATAATATCTTCTGATGCACCGACAGCTACAAATCTTCCACCTTCATTATCAATGACAACAAACGTAATATTGCAATTTGAACTTGCAATAATATTGAAGTTTCCAGCAGGAGCATACCTCAGGTACTGTTTTGTAAGCCCCATGTTCTTCCTAAAAAACAAATTTCTGATGCAGTGAATTTTTTTTTGTTTTTTTTTTTTTTAATTGGTTATCTTTTCATACAGCCATTCCGAATCACAAAGCCTTGTCCTGGAATGTTTTTGCTTTCTAAACAATAAAAAATTATTTTTCATCATACCATTGCAGTAAACAAAGTTTTCGGGACTAGACCGCGAAACAGTGGTTTTCGAGACACTAAACAAGTTAATTTATTTTTATTTTTAATAACAGCTGTAAATAGTTAAAAAAATACAAGATAAACAAATAACAACGTAAAAGGGGGTATATAGGTTAAAATTTATTAATTTTTATCCAAACTGTAAATTTATTAAAGGTGGTATGATGAAAAGTACTGTTCGTAACTCGTCCGAAAGTGGTATATCGGTGCTCGATCGAATTCAAGTACTCGGCTTTGCCTCGTACTTAAACTCGATCTTGCACCGATAACGACCACTTTCTAGACTAGTGACGAAATATACTATTTATTCTCTTTTGTTCCATCATACGATTTATTATTTATAGCAGTTCGTAATAAATAAAATCTGCTAGCTGCAAGTTGTACCAACAAAATTGAATAGGATCAAATTTATACAAATTGTTTCAACCATACTTTTAAAGTGTAAAAAAAAGTTATTTTGCATTTCTACAAAATTAACTAAAACAATAAAAATACAAAATTAACAAACCAATAAATATTCACAGCAAGGAAAGGATGTTTATGGGAAACTTGCTGTTGTTCCTTAATCAGAAAAAACTCAATGTCAGGACTAATTCTACTCATTAACAAATAACTGTAACGACACATACTATTTTGACAGATAACTCACTGGGCTTCAATGAACAAATATACACAGCATGTGTTCCAGTGTTACCAAGAGATAAACTTAAATTTCTCTGTATACAAACAAATAAATTTTTCCTCACGTTTTATTGTTTCTGCAAAGCGTCAGATCGTGTCTCGTACTTGAAATGGTTCAAGTTAAATCATGAACTTAAAAGACTTCATGAATAAATTAGATGATTCGTTAGTATAAATGTGCTCGGAAAACGGTAATCTTACAAATAATTTACTTTGCTCAGTTAATACGAAATTGCTTTATCTAAGAAAAGGCGCTACTATCTATTAAAGTACAGTAGAACCTCGATAGTTCGATACTTTGTGGACTTAGAGAGTATTGAACTATCGAAATGTCGAACTATAGGGAGTATATGGGAAATTTAAACACTGGGAGTATAAAAATCATAATTTGAATTTAGGAAACACTAAATTTTAGTGAAACCATAACCTAATTGAACTTAAACATAAACAACATTCAAATAATTCGCCAATTTGTTTACATTTTCACCTTTGGCAGGCTCCAACATGGACACTATCGGTCAATATTGACATGTTAAGTTGTCATGGACCATGTCGAACTATCAGGAGTGTCGAACTATCGAGAGTCGAACTATCGAGGTTCTACTGTACAGTACACTCTCGTTCATCGGACTCGGCGACATCGTAACTCCGCTTCATCGGAACTGAAAATCTGGATATTATTAATTTTTTTTCCTACAAAATAAATAATTTTTCCGTTTTAGCGCCTTCAATTTCCATTCGTTCTATCGGCACAACAGTGAACTATCACATTTTGCATCAAACGTCATCAGGCGTTTTCCGTTATCTGTACCCATCGATGTGATTTACGAGGCCGTGGAGTATTCGCACAAAAATAGAAAGAGGAAGGGGCAGGAAGTGAACATCCGGTTCGACCGCTTCCCAAACTGTCATTCAGTCTGTCTCGCGTCGCGACTGCACCACTGCACCTGTGTTACGTGGAAGTCAGTTGACTGCTGGAATATGAGTGGAATATGAGAATAAAGATTTTGGATCTCTATTTCCTGCGTTGTTTTTATTCCTATCTGTTCATTGTTACCATGTTCAAAGTTTAAGTTCCTTATTTTCATAAAACCTCTTGTGTTATCTTAAAAACAAGAGTGAATACAATCACGATAGTTCACCGTAAGGGCGGAAATGATGACTCACGACGGACTCCGCTTCATCGGAATTTTTTGACATCCGAACCGGCCGTCCGCCACATTAGTTCCGATGAACGAGAGTGTACTGTATAACTAAATTAGGAATGCATTGTAACGCAGAACTGAGCTGATCAAAACAGCAGTCGGTCACATCGATCAACAGCGTTTTTTTATTTTCGCATATATAATTTATTTTATCTCTAGCGTATCATCTGAAATCCTAACATTCTATCACGTACTAACAGTGGCACGCGTACAACCAGTTGAGAAACACTGTTCTAAGCTCTTCTGAAGACATACTGTGTTTTGTCAACACAACAATGTCAGGTCTTATATCTAGTCTAATACAATTTTTTAACTTTCAATTCTAGTTGGTAAATTCTGTATGTTCTGGTAGAAAAGTTTGAATTTTTATTGCTTTTAAATTGGATGTTAAATAGCTTATCCTTTAAAAAAAACTGTAATCTCTAAAACTCAAGTCTCTGAACTGGCCATTTTCTCAGAGGAGTTTAAAGCGAATGGAGAAATGTTCTCAGATTCATCACTTAAATCCAGGGGTGGTCTGGCAGATCTGGGTGTCCTCAACTGAAAACGGTTCCAGCCTCCTTAACTAATCCCTCAGACCTCTTAAAAGCCTTCCCCCTCCCCAACTTGAATTAGTCTAATCGCTTAACTGTATCTACAAGCAATGTTCACTGTTGATCATGATCTTAATAATCATTAAAGTTTTTCAACATAAATTTAGTGAATGATTAAATTTTTCTTACAACCTCAGATGGTTTTATTTTACCAAAATATATATTCAAGATTTTTAGCTGTAATAAAATGGCTAACAGTGCATTAAAACATTGAAATAAGTTATAGGGCGTATAATTTTCAAAACAGGCTCATCAAAAACATTATTTATTTTGATATTTCATACGTTTAACATTAGTTTAGCTACAATAAGATGTTCAAATTGCTAACCAAACATTTTTTTTTCTTATTTTTGTGTGTGTATTTGGGTCATTCTACAGAAAGTGTACATTTTGCGGTTACAGGTCAAAAATTATTTATTTTAAGGTCATTTGTATTTTTTTAAACATCTATAACAAAAAATAAACATTAACTCAAACAATTCTAGGACTTTTAACTACATTATTTACAATTTTCTTTAGAAAAATGTGTCCACAGAAGGTGACAAATCACTTCCGTGGACTGATACCTCTCGGGTTTCATGAAAATACTTATCTGTTAAAATTATACCAAAACTATACAATTACTGCATACATTTGATATGGATAAGTTAAGAATAGTTCTCATATGCATGTAATAAAAATTTAAAATAACACATTCATTACCATGCTATTTTGCAAATAAAAAGTGAACCAAGCTGACTGATCACTTCTGTGGACACGCCAATATCTGAGCAAAAAAAAATGTCTAATGCAAGCATCCACTGATTACTTCACTAATTTTGGAGGGAAAGAGAACACTTCCATACTGAGCAACTGCTGCTTAGAATGAGTTTGTAGTTTAAAGTTTAATGTAAGTTGTTTGATAAGAAATTATAGCCTAAACGTCAAGCATACAAGATCACTTCTGTTACCAACATAAAGTTTCAGGTATGTACAATTTGATAAATTTTAGATAAGTTTCTCGAAGCTTCTTCAGAATGCATTTTAATTTGGAGATATCGATTTGCTAACCTTAAAATTGTTGTGTGTAGGCTCAATGAAAAGACATATCATCACTTCCGTGGACATCACTTCTGTGGACAATAGGTGTCCACAGAAGTGATTGAAAAACACCTTCGGTTCTGATTATTTAATTTTAATTCTAAAATTTGTGGTAATAATACAACAATAGATTAACTAACTATGAATTAGGTAAATGAAAAGGGTAGAAACACAATTAATAGGCTTTTAGGCATTTTTGTAACAACAATGAAACTGATTTAATTATTTAACAAAACATTTAAACTGTATTCCTTAGTATTTATTTTTTTATAAGATATTAACATCATATAGCCTAATCCAACATTCTAGCCTGAAAGTTTACTATAAAATTTCAGTGTAACATTTACAGTATATATATAAAACATTCACCGAGGTTCCCACCACTGCCCTCAAAATTGAAAACAATTCCTATGGTAAACATATTGGTATATTTTCAGGTAGATCTCCTAAAATGGCAAAAACAAGAAAGAAGAAACAGGCTGACGAGAAATACCTGACTAAACGAAGAGAACAGAAAAAATGAATATTATATTATGTTAAAAGTAATAAAAATAATGATTTATAAGTTACCATAATCAGCCTAAACAAAGAAATACGCTAGGCCTACTTAAGAGGCTATTATACTTAAGTATGCATACTTAAGTATGCCAATCAAAGCTTTTTTTTTGTAATAGTCTTAAGGTGTTTTGTTTAGCATATTTAAGTCTTTTTTGTGTACTGAACTTATCGCCTATGTTTTTAAGTCAATTTTTTAAGTTAGGCTAGCATATAATAAAAAAGTAATTTCTTAATCAAAGTATGTTTTATTTAGTGCCTTTTTATAACTGTAATAAATTGTGGTACAGTAGGTCATCAGATAAGTGGTCTTCTCGACAGTAGTCAAAGCCTTTTTGTTGGTTACTTCCGTGAGTAATCAACAAGAATTAATTCCTTGAGTAAGAATTCTTAATAGTATGACAATCAATTAAGTATTGATAGTAACCAACTAGGCTATTAACATTTTACAATCATTAAAACAAAATTTAATCAATGAGTGTGAATTTGGTTAATGTTGGAATTAATTTCATCACTTCTGTGGACAACTAGGTCACTTCAGTGGACACGCTATGTTGTTGTATTTAGATCATGACAAGGAATGACATAAGAGAAAAAAAACATAACTAATAGGTCATAAATATATTTTGCTAATATAAATTAGTAGGCCTATACCAGATATTTTAAAAATCTCCATACAAGTCTTTATTATAAAAAAAATAATATGATTGTGTCACTTCTGTGGACACCATAAAACTTTGTAATTTTTTCTAGGCAAAAGAAATTTGTTTAAGCTTGACCATTATTTTTCCTATAATTGTAAAGGTTTTTTAAAACCATTGAACATTTTACCTTGGAAAAAAAACAAAATTAATTATTTTTATTTTGTGCTTGTGAAAATGTACACTGTTTGTAGAATGACCCATTTAGTCCAGAGGAATGTTTTAACCTTTTGACCGGAAAGGTCTAAACCTGGTTTTGTCACTATCTAACATCGACCAGTTGTCAGAAAGCATAATTAAGTAATAGCCCAATGACAAAAGGCAACTGAAATTCTGTATTCAGTTTTACAGAGATACAATACCATACAATGCAATACATGATTGACATTTAAATTCAGACAGTTCATGCTCATAATCTAATCATTATAAGCCTTGTCATAATCTGTTAGTTTTTAACACTATTTAAGCTTTGTTATCAAGCTGTAAACACAATCTCCTTCATTAACTTAGTTTTCTTCAAGGGTAGGCGTCTACACCCTGCAAGCTTTCTGCATGTTTAACACGTTCGCTACCACAATATTTAAAAAAATCGTAACCACAGACCGCCGCCGCAGTTTTGCGGAGGGCGAGTTCTACTCAGAGCCCACAGCCGCAGATCTGCAACGGCTGGACTCATTAAAATAGACTACCGCCGCAGATCTGTGGCGATGTTTCCATGATACTAAATATGAAATTTCTTCGGTACGGTCTATTTTAAAGGTTAGATAGCTTAGGCACGGTCTACGGGATTGTCCGCCACATGTGTGCGGCTGAGGGAGTGGCTTGACGGCTGCATACATGCGATGGCTGGTAGCAATTGTGTTAAGTAAAATTTTGGCAAATAGGCTACAAATGTAATCTACGCAGAGTACATGACAGGAAGTTAACATAGAAGGGTCGCCACATAAGTTGACAAATCGCCAAAAACAGCTGCGATGGGCAAGGGAACTTATAGCAAGTCAGCTGCGTGACAAGGCCGATTTTCATCGTGCCAGGTGACGTGCACACGCTGTGGGGCCGGAATTGACCTCCTGGCCTATTGAAATGAGACTTGATTTTGAGCTCAGTGCTCTTGGAATTCATTATTGGGCCCACAGTGTATAGGGCAGAAACCTTGGTTTCGTCTGGCGTCGTTAGTTTGTTGGTCGCACGTGCAAGTTTTGTTTATGCGGCGTACCGTTTAAAGCGGCAGCGCCGCTTAAAATACGGTATCACTTTTAATAATCAGAAGTAAAGTGTTAAAAAAGAATAAGTTAGAGCTTGAGTAATATGTTACACTACCTGTAACTTTTGTGTACTATCAATATTCATGGGTCATTTAGATACCTACTTCATATGAAACAACAACGCACTCTAACTTATGGTGAATACCCTATTTTAAGATGAGTAGATCTAGAAGACAAGGCTCTAGGCCTACTTAAGAAGCTAGGAATAAATATAAAAAGTAGCTTTCTATGGGAGCGACTTTTTTAAACGTTTGGTTTGGTTGGTTGGTTATACATTGGACTCACCGTCAATTTTTTTAAATCATTCCTCAATAATGCAAGATTTAAATTTCATAATTAATTACGAAAATGCACATAACCTCACGTGAAAGAATAGGTTAAAAGCTCAGTCACTTAGGTTATGTTATGTTTTTTTTCTAGTTTGACAAATTTAGACGGCTTTGGATTGAATCATGAAGCCGCGAGGTTCAATTTGTATAGAAAATTTTTCTTTGGTTGCTGGGGGTTGCTGGTTGCTTCCTTTCATCATTGACTATTGACTATTGATACTATAGTAGTCTAAAGTTAATGCTTTCATCAAACTGTTTGCTGAAAATACACATTTTGTTAGTCACATGGAGTTACAACTAAAAAACTTTACTATTTTAGTTAGATTAGTTAATTCAGGTTAGTTTTGTAGTTTTGTTTCCATTTATTTTTATTATTTTTTTAAGGTTGGGATGTTTTAATGTTTGGTAGGATCATTGACATGTATATTCAATGGTAGGATTGTTGGAAATGGTCATGTTTTGTTTTGGACAACTTCACTCAATGTTTATTGGCTGAGTTCCGGTAGTAGGAGGGAGGGAGTAAAGGTGGGAGCAGGGCCGGAGAAAGCCAAGTCAGCACGATGCCAGCACGGGCCCATGCGCTGAGCGATCCCTGTTTTTAAATACTACTCAATATGCAAGTCGGGCTAAAAAAAAAGAACTACGACTATGGGTAGTTTAGGTTATCTTTATTTATCACTGTTCGTCATTAATTAATTACTAGAGATCGCCCACTGGTCGAAATTCGACCAAAAATCCAGTTGATCTTGAGCCAATTAGATTTCAAATGTTTTATAATTTAAACATCTGTTCTTCCTGATTTGCTAGCATTTTCCACTACAACAGCTGTCTAATGATTCAATCAATTATTCTTCTCCCATAAGATTAACATTGAAACTTTGAAAGCCTGTAGGGCGTAGCCTTGGAGTCCGATGTGAATTAGAATGGGATTCTGCTCATCTACAGGACTATACCTTTCTAACAGTACGGTATGCGCGGATTTCTCCTACGATGCTCACGAGCTGAGAAAAAAGGAGGAAACGAAACTGATGTGAAACTTACAGCTGTTTATACTATATTATTACTGATTATTTATTTACATATTCTGTTGTTTACTTGGTTTGCCTTATGCTTGTATGTGAACTATTCTATAGTCGGCGTCAATAGAACGGGCGGGTGAAGGTCAAGCTAATTAACATGTAGTTAAATGAGCAAAAATCAGCTGGCTTATTAAAAGACTTGACCTTGACACGCCTGTTCTATTGCTCCTGACTTGTCTGATTTTGTTTAATAAAACCAGATATTGCTGGTAATTTTATGTGTGATTATTTCAACAATTTATTAAACAAATCAGGATGGACCGACTTCTTCGACCAGAAAAACTGTGCTGTGATCCCAACTCCCCAAACTCTTCTACACAGTGGGTTCATTGGTACACAACATTTGAGAATTTTATTTCAGGCATTTCAGACACTGATGACAAAGGTAAACTAAAATTACTAATCAATCATGTATCACCTCAAGTGTACATGATAATTAATGAGTGTAAATCATATTCTGATGCAATCAAAAGTCTAGAAGCCGCGTTCATCAAACCTAAAAATGAAATATTCGCTAGACATCAATTGGCAACTAGGTGTCAAACACAGAATGAAACCGTTGATCAGTATTTCCGAGTCTTACAACAACTTAGTCATGACTGTAACTTCAAAGCCGTATCTGCTCAGGAAAACAAAGATTCACACATTCGTGATGCTTTTATCAGAGGACTCAATTCTCAAGAATCGCGTAGGCGGTTACTAGAAAACAATACATTAACTCTCAAACAGGCTTATGATCAGGCTTTAGCCCTTGAATCAGCTAATATTCATTCAAACTCATACTCAAATGGTAATATCAATCAAGTTAATGCCTTACCCAATTCATCCCAAACGATATCATTCTCACAAAGAAACGATTCTTCAAAATCAAATTCTACTGAAACTCTAGCCGCTTCTCCCGCTCAGAGATGTTACTTTTGTGGAAAGACAAAACATTTGAGAAAGTTTTGTCCTGCAAAAGATTCAAATTGTAAGTCATGTGGAAAACTAGGCCATTTCTCTACAGTTTGCCGTTCTAAAAAACTAAATGCTGCATTGGTAGCAGAATCTGATGAACAACTGGATTTGCCCGTCCTTTCCGTATTAGCTCCTTCATGCTTATCAAAGTCGCTAATTGACATCACTATAAACGGGGTCAATGCAAAAGCTCTTGTCGATAGCGGGAGTTCTTCGAGCTATATTGATGAACAATTTGCAAGAAACATAAAATTAAGTTTGCGACCAACAACAAATAAAATCTCTTTGGCTTCTAAATCTGTTTCTTGTGTGATCAAATACAGTTGCAATCTTGATTTAAAAATTAAGGAACATCTATTCAAAAACATCACAGTATCTGCACTCCCTGATTCGTGTGTCGATTTCATCATAGGGCATGACATATTGAAGGAATATGAGAGGGTCATAATAGAATTCCGAGGTAATAAACCATCTCTCGAAATTTGCAATCTTACTGCCGCCAATGTTCCTGAGGCAAAGTTGTTTCAGAATTTGTCTCCTGACTGCAAACCCATCGTGACCAAAAGTAGGCGCTTCTGTAATCCAGACAGAATATTTATCGACTCTGAAATACAACGTCTTCTTAAGGAGAATATCATTGAAGAGAGTAGCTCTCCATGGCGTGCGCAAATAGTTGTAGTAAAAAACGAAAACCACAAGAAACGTATGTGTATTGATTATTCTCAAACTATTAACAAGTATACACTTTTAGACGCATACCCTCTTCCTCGTATCGAGGACATTGTAAATAAAGTAGCACAGTAATCAGTGTTTAGCACAATTGATCTTAGCAGTGCATATCATCAAATTCCAATAAATAAAAATGACAGACCCTACACCGCTTTCGAAGCAAATGGTAAGTTGTATCAGTTTTGCCGTGTACCCTTTGGGGTTACTAATGGGGTCCCTTGCTTCCAACGCTTCATAGATAGCATAATAACAACTGAAAAACTTGAAGGGACTTTTGCATACTTAGACGATATTACAATTTGCGGTAAAACCCAGAAAGATCATGATAAAAATTTACAAGCATTTTTGCAGTGTGTAGAAAAGTACAACTTAACAATAAATCAGTCTAAAAGTAAATTTTCTAGTACTTCAATTAACATTCTAGGGTTCACTATTCATGACCATATCATTCGGCCTGATCCCGACAGGCTCAAACCTCTCATTGAATTTCCAGTTCCTAAAGATATAGCTGGGTTGCGCAGAGTAATGGGAATGTTTGCACACTATTCGCGGTGGATACCCAATTTTTCAGAAAAGATCCGCCCTTTAGTAGATTGTAAAGAATTTCCACTAAATAAAACCGCTATATCTGCTTTTGAGGGAATTAAGAAACTTATCGCAGGTTCAGCGATACATTCCATTGACGAATCAGAAGAATTGATGGTTGAGACCGATGCATCCGATCACGCAATTGCTGCCACTCTCTCACAAGCTGGCCGTCCAGTCGCCTTCTTTTCTAGGACGTTATCTCAAACTGAACAACGACACTCTACAGTGGAGCGGGAAGCCTATGCTATTGTTGAGTCCCTCAGGAAATGGAAACACTTTCTAATAGGAAGGCACTTCAAACTATTTACTGACCAGCAATCAGTTTCATTTATGTTCGACAGCAAACATACTAGTAAAATAAAGAACGACAAAATTTTAAGATGGAGGTTGGAACTCGCGAACTTTCATTTCGACATTGTGTACAGGCCGGGATCCAACAATACAGTTGCCGATGCATTTTCAAGAATTTGTGCAACACTGTCAAACTCTAATGTACTTACACTACCTGACCTACATGCTAGAATGTGCCATCCAGGGGTTACTCGCATGTTTCACTTTGTGCGTTCGAAAAATCTCCCCTTTTCCATTGAAGAGGTACGGGAAGTAACTCGTAAATGCCGAATTTGTTGTGAGGTTAAACCTAACTTTTTCAAGTTTGAAGGTAGACTTATTAAAGCGACAACGCCGTTTGAAAGACTAAACATAGATTTTAAGGGACCTCTGCCATCAGCTTCGAAAAATCGCTACTTCTTAACAGTGGTTGATGAATATTCCAGATACCCTTTTATTTTCCCATGTGCTGATTTGTCTTCTGCTACAGTCATTAAATGCCTAACACAGTTGTTTTATTTGTTTGGTACTCCCTGCTATATTCACTCAGATCGTGGATCATCCTTTATCTCTACAGAGGTTAAAAACTTTCTTACAAATAATGGTGTATCTACGAGCAGGACAACCGCTTACAACCCTCAAGGAAATGGCCAAACGGAATGGTATAATGGTGTGATTTGGAAAACCATACTGTTGGCTTTGCGATCCAAAGGACTGCAAGTGAGCAAATGGGAATCCGTTGTGGGTGAGGCACTTCATGCTATTCGTTCTTTGTTGTGCACGGCAACTAATGAGACGCCTCATGAGGGGATGTTTAAACATCAACGGAGAGGTTCCTGCGGCTCTTCCCTGCCATCGTGGCTGTCTAATCCTGGCCCTATTCTCATGAAAAGGCAGAATAACGTTTCTAAGTATGATCCCGTCGTAGAAGAAGTTACTCTTCTAGAGGCGAATCCTCTCTATGCTCACGTTAGGTTACCCAATGGCAATGAAACAACCATTTCATTACGTCACTTGGCGCCAAGAGGAGAGAGCCCATCACCACCGATGGAAGTCAATCATCCCGAACCCCAACGGACAGAAGATGTTGAACATCAAGAACAGCTTTATACAAAAACGTTTCAAGATAACGTATCACAAGAAATTCGTAATGTTGAAACACCTGAAATCCAACTTGATGAATCTCAGCTTTTGGACAGAAGTGATTCTCAGAAGGAGTTGCAAGTGAACCGAAATTCATCAAGCTCTGCTAACCCTTGTCTCCGGCCCCAGAGATGCAGGAGGCGCCCCTTGTATTTAAACGATTACCAGCTTTCTTCACCAAGAGGGGGAAAATGATGTGAAACTTACAGCTGTTTATACTATATTATTACTGATTATTTATTTACATATTCTGTTGTTTACTTGGTTTGCCTTATGCTTGTATGTGAACTATTCTAGTCTGATTTTGTTTAATAAAACCAGATATTGCTGGTAATTTTATGTGTGATTATTTCAACAGAAACATGCTTGAATACTTGAATACTTACTTTGAATACTTGATTACTTAATCGTTGACCGACAGATGTCGGATAGATTGCGTCATATTTACTAGGAATACGCTACGATGTCCGTCCCGTACAAGAATTTTTTACTCACTTTTTGAGTTATTAATTACGCTTTTTATGGGGGTATTTTTAGGGAGAGGTAAGAAAAATGCATTACGCACACAGGTGGCAAGTCTGTAGTGTGGGGCTCCCCTAAAAATGGGTTTACCCACTAAAAAACCTCCTCTACTCTTTAGGATTCTAACCTGGGATTGCTTATCACATTACGTCAGGCTAGGCCTAAATTTGGCTAACGCCGGTGGGGCTTACTCCTTATCCAGCCACTCGATCAAGGGATCTGGGCCACTTCGCGGTCCAGATCGGTTTCTTTTCCAGGAGGATGCCCCGGACGAACTGTGATAAAAAATCCCAGTTTTCCTCATCCTCCAAGAACTTTTGGCAGACCGAGTCCACCGAAAATGCACCAAAAAATTTGTGTGGCCTTCAGGCGGGGCCCTTCCCAACGGGGGCAGCGGAAGAATGTGTGTTCCGCATCGTCGGGAACGCCCAAGCAATAAATGCAGTCCGGTGAACCGGTCTTGCCCATCCGGTTCAGGTACGACCGAGATAGCCGTGAATTGTCAAGAATTGGCTGCCGTTCCACCCATGGTTGGACGTGCTTGATAAGTCGCGCAGTCCATCATCCTCGGATGTCGTGCTCCCAGCTGTGTTGCCACTGCTGGAAGGTTCTGGAGCGCTCTTCTGTTCTTGCCATGTCCTTTTAATCTCGCCTTGTCTCTGATAAATTGCCTTCCTCTCTCCTGCCAAGAGCTTGACAGGGATAACTCCGGCGACCACCAGGATGGCAGGCTCGGACATTGTCCGGTTGGCGGAACACACCCCGAGCGCCGCTCGACGTTGAACCCGGGCGAGTCGCAACCTGTACTATACTCTTTATCGAGAGCATCTGCTCACACCTCTGCTCCATAAAAAAGCACGGACTGAACCGCGGACATCAACAGACGTCTTCTGCTGGATCGTGAAACCCCGACATTGGCCATCAGCCTACTAAGGTAAGTGACTACCTTAGCGGCCTAGTCCGCCGTACGGAATATCTGATCCCTCCAGCTTAACTTGGTGTCCACCATAATCCCGAAGTACTTAGCAGCACGAGTTGATTGGACCACCTTCCTTCCCACTCGGAACGGAACGACGGTCTCCATCCTCTTCTTCGTAAGGATCTCCGTCTTACGGAGAGTACGCGAGAGAGCGTGATCGAACATCCATGTGTTGACCACACGCATGACTCGGTTCAACTTTAGTTGGGCCAGCTCAACGTTGTGTGCGACAATGAGAGCTGCAACATCATCGGCATACCCAACCAAAGTGGTTTCCTCAGGCATCTCCAACCTCAGGAGGCTGTCATAGGCAACGTTCCAGAGATCCTGGCCGAGTATTGAATCTTGCACGGCACCAGAAGTGACTTCCATCGTCCACGTTCCGTCCCTTGTGTCGTAAATCAGGCTTCGAGAGCGGAGATAATCCGCAACAAGATGAGTCGCAACAGATATGCAAGAACGTGAAAGGTGTTGCGAAGCGCATCCAGCATATCGACCCACCTCGCCGAGTTAAAGGCATTCTTGACATAAGCGTAACAAAGAAGCACTACTTAGCGAGAGAAATGGTCGTGGCTCTCGGCTCTCTTCACAGCTCTCTGGACTTCGGTGATAGCGTCAATCGTTGACCGTTCCTTTTTGAAACCGTACTGACGGGGCCATAAGTACCCAGCAGCTTCCACGGCAGACGTCAGGCGGGAACGGATCAGCTTCTCGGGCAGCTTCCCAGCCGTGTCCAACATGCAAAAAGGCCTGTGGGACCACGGCAGCTCGGGATCACCTTTGCCCTTGCTGATGAGTACAAGTCTGGCGATTTTCCAGGGAGCCGGAAACACCCTTTCTACCAAACAGGCGTTGTACATTCTCAACAACGAATCAGCATTAATTGAAAATACTTATTTTAAAGCATCGCTGGGAATCCGTCCGGGTCAGGAGCCTTGTTGCTCTTTAGGGAGAGAACGGAGGTTTCCATCTCCATCGAATGTGAAGAGTGGAACGTCATCTAACCGTCCAAAGTCAACCAGCGTACATCCTAGGCCTAGCCTACAAATACAAACAATGATTTTAGCTAAGACCTCAAAACAAGCAAGCGAAGCAAGTAACTTAATAATAATTATGCTTATAATATTAAAGGTAAATAGATTGTAGAGCGAAAAACAATACAATTTAAAATCCATGATTGCAAATTAATAAAAATCAAGTAATGTAAGTATTGTAGAATTATGCTTACTTAACACTTAATGCATATTTTGTTACCTGAGACATAGGCTACAATGGCACAACACATTCTAATTAGTTGTTCAATTTAAATCTTTCTCCCAAATAGATATTTCGTCACTCGAGAATTATACGGTTCTATGTGATGTTTTACTAGTTTTGAGAAAATCGATTTTTAAAGTTTGACATTTTTTCTACTAAAATCTAATCAAGCTATTGTTTTCATTGATACTGGATTATGTTCTTTGTTTATTTTTGTATTGCCTTAAAAAAAACCGAAAAGAAAAATTGAAAATTACTTGTATAAAAAATTAATTTAAAAAAATAGTTGCTTAAACATAGAACCTTGCAGTTCTGCTTTGTTAAATAACATGGTTGTATGTCAAGCAATAGAACTTTGTGGTTTGGATGTCAGTTAATTTTCAAAATTCCAAAGTTGTATGTGACTTTTAAAATGTTCAAGTTCTTGGTTAAAAACACCCCTGACTTCATATTTTGCCCACAACTTTGGATTGATAATGGTCAAAATGTACTCAAAATTATTTATAAAATTAAAACTTGAAAATAAATATCATATTAACTTAAGAGTTAAACCCTTCAGCATGGCTACAAAGCCGCAAGGTCATCCTTGAGAAATTCATCACTCTTGTAGTAGTTCCTGTTCTTGATAAACTAAATCACTATTTTGAGACAAGAATCTAACATAGCTGATAGCTAGTGGGTATTTTAACATGAATATGAATGAGAGATGAGTGTAGGATGATTGAAACTCAGGCAGCATTGTCCAGACGAAACTTGTAGGTCAAGCTAGTTGTCTAATTCAGAAGTTCATAACAGAAACGCTGTTTATGTCTTCTTGTGGACAACAAGAATTCTGTGTCTATCTGTGTCTACTGCATGTTGTCGAGTGATAAAGTTCTCAATATTTTACCTTACGTGTATCAGACAGAGTAGGAGGTAGTTGCCGACAACAGCATGCTTAGGTACCTAATCTTACATAAAGTGGCTTTCATTAAGCCTGAATTTGCCTCCTGTGATGATTTGGATGGTATAAATACGGTATATGAAGCTTAAGCATTATTTCATGCACTCTTGGTGAATGTCGAAACGAAAGGTGATTATGGAATATTGTGCATGGTAAATCATGGCCAGGTATACCTCAGTCATACAGCTCCTCAATTGAGAGGAAGGAAGCAAAATCGAGACAAACTATTGGTTGTCTGGTCAAAATAACCTTCCCAGCTGAGTTTTCGTCTGATACGAAGCCAAGCAACTTTACAGAATCTTGGTTTTCCAGCGGTTTTCTTGAAAGACTATGTAGTTTGTTGTTTTTCATCACTTTGCTGGAAGCGGATTGACAAAAAACATGTAGTAAAGTAATTATAACCATCATAAGACGCTAATATGGACAGATGTTTCCAAAAACCTGATCACGGTCAGAGCCAACAGGGAAAAAGTATTCCCTCCAAACATGATCACAGGGTCATCAAGATTTTAATAACAAGAAACATATTTGACCCAAAACCGAACCCTGATGGGGAATACCAGATTCAACATTCTTTCTTGCCTAAAACTGCTCCATATTAATCACAACGATTAATACTGTTCTTTTTTTAGGAAGAAACTTGAGGTGAAAAGGAGCAGTGTCCTTAGCTCCATATAAAATACAGCTTTTGATCAAGATATCGTGACAGGCACAGTAAAAAGCTCGCTGTGGTCGCAGAAAGAGAAAGAGCTTCATGACTCCAAACAGAATTTTAATGCTGTCTGCGACCTTCTTTAGCAACAACATCATCGGTGGACTTACGGCCTTTTACGGAGGCCAAAATAATGCTTTCTATAAATAAGCTGATGCTGATGTTCAAAGAAGGTTTTAATTTATGGTTTAATGACAGAGTCTCAATAAACTTTCCAAATACATGAGTTATAGTTATATTGGCCTATATTGAGTAATTGGTGGTCCCCTTTCTTGTAAACAGAAAGAGTTCATTTTATATAATGTCTTTAAAAAAGTCTGGGAACACAACATGGGCCAGGTATTCATTAGCAGCAACTGCGAGGAAATCAGCAATAAAAATCCATTATCTCTCTGAGCAGGAAGGTAGCAATGCTAAACACGTCGGAGTTTTTTGTTGGCTTTGAAAAAGCGGATGGTTTTCAGTGCTCACAAGTTCTGTTAACGTGATTGACTGGAAAATTGAGAAAAATTTGGGTATGGGATGAGTTGTGGGTTGTCTCTCCTGCAACTGAAGTGGATCCTCTGATCTTCAGCTACATATATCAGACAGGACCCCAACAATACTTCTTTCCTTCTTTCTTCAGGTAGTGTTGTCGACGACATCGTGGACCCGTCTCGTTATTATTGCAGTTCGAGTTCGGTCGAACCAGGTTAAATAAGGACTGGGTTGTTCGGCCAGGTTAGGTCAGGAAAAAGGGGAGTTTATAATTAAAATTTTTTATTAGGCCTTAAGATTAGACTTTCGAAATCACTCTAAAGTCTGATGGCAGTGTGGAGAGAAACTTTATTCCAATATAGGCCGGATTTTGCTCAAGAAGATTTAAGTTATGCTGATTTGATTGGTTAATAGATCTATTGATCTATTCCTGGTATTATACCTATATGGATATGGACTTGGACTAGGACTAACTTTTTTCTTTTGTAGTATTTCTTTGACCCAAAGAAGGTACTGTTAATATTTCATGATTTTAAAATTGTGATTACTCGTGAATGTGTTTGTTTTAAACCTAACACCCCTCTAATAACCTTTACAGAGCTGATGAAAAATTATTAAATGATTCAAGGTCAGCAAAATCAATTTATTTGTTATAAGTTACTAAGTTGTTAATCAATTGGAGTTAACTAAATCCCATGCATCTTATTTGAAAATGGTTCAGGGCACCTCCGCTGACCTTAAATAACAAAGATTACGTGTTAGAAACCAACCTTTTTGAATTAAATATATTTAAATAACAAAGTTCTATTTATCACATAGAACCCCTCAGTTTCAATTGAATGAGCTATCTTTAAGTTGCATGGTTCTATGTGTCACATACAACTTTGTACGTTCACATTCAGAAATTTACTGGTTCTAAGTGACACATACAACTTTGGAATTTACTGAAAACTCCAAAACATCAGTTTTTTGCATATGCAACCATGTTATTTTTGTAATAACTTTGGATAGGATGGTGCTGCAACCTGCAGGGTTAGCTTGAAAGATAGAGATTTTTTCACAGATTTTTATAGTACTCTTAACTCAAAACACCCAAAAATATCACATAGAACCATATAATTCTCGAGTGACGATTTGTTGTATCCCATAAATTAGTTAATCGCATAATTTTGTACGACAGCAATTCATTCCACATCAACATGCCTATCTTTTTGTATAATTTATAACTTCAACAAGTAAACATAAGTGTTGATCTATTTAATTTAACAAATAGGTCTGTCAAAATATCAATTAAATTTTATTTAAAAACGTAACATAACAGCGAGCAGATATAAACAAGAAAAGGTTATGTTAATATGTTGAATGTTGTTTTCAGCAAACACAGCAACAAATCAGCTGCGATGGGGGAATATAAACTGATCATAGCAACTACATTAGTCAAATCATGTAGCCTAAACAACTAAAGTTCTGTCAAAAATTCCGGAAAATAAGCTTTTTTAATACTTGAAAATAATTGCTCGATTATAGTTTATTACCTAGTTTAAAATACTTAAAATCTAACCTGAGAATTTCATTGAAATCAAATTAGTAATAAAAAGCCTTTTGGGGGTCTAAAATTCGCCTAAGAGAAATTTAAAGTCGATCTAAAAGAATTTTATACTCTATGTTCCATATAGTAAAAAATTCAATTAAAACTACTGGAAAAACATACATATAGCATATATTTACAACTTGACACTTGGCGGACGTGACTTAATGGCTTGGCATTCTACTCAACGAGAGGTCCCTCACTAATCTCGTCAAGCCCATACAGCGGTCTATTTAGCAGAGACTCGCGCAGCACCTTCTTAAAAGCATTAACGTCCAAATCTCGCACTCTTTGAGGAAGGGTGTTGAAAAGTGAAATAGTGGCCCTAGGGTAGCTCTTCAAAGTGCGAGTGAGACGGCAACGCGGCATATCTAAGTCACCAGCCCTGCGTGTACCATAGCTGTGCTGCTTGTTCCTCTGGTTGAAGTTCCCCAGATTTTCCTTGAGTAGTACCAGGCTGTTAAGTACATACTGACTATATATTGTCAGCACACCAAGTTCTCTGAAAATGGGGCGGCAGTGCTCATTTCGACCCGAGGACGTTATTATTCGCAGGGCCTTTTTTTGCAGGAGCAGCACCTCATGGGTCGCCGGCGAATGCCCCCACAGCACCAAGCCATACATGAGGTGGCTGTGGAACAAGGCGTGGTAAACCGTCACTAAATACGGTTGAGTGATGACAGACCTTAACTTTCTTAATAAGTAGAGGACTCTTGAGAGTTTAACACATACCTTTTCTATGTGGTGTTTCCAGTCAAGATGGGGGTCGATCCAGAATCCAAGGAGCTTGACAGCTTCGTCCCTCTCCACACCCTGTTTAAGTGAACATACCATGTGTTGGGTCTTCTCTTCGTTGATCTTGAGACGATTTGCTGTAAACCAAGTCCTGGCCTGTTCCAGCAGTTCGGCAGCATCCGAGCGCAATTTGTCAATGTCCTTGCCCTTGTTGAACAGGGTGGTGTCGTCTGCAAAAAGCAGTGTATGCCCATTTAGTGTCAAGTCATTAATTGCAACGGAGAATAGGAACGGTCCTAAAACCGAACCTTGCGGGACTCCATGGAGGATCGGCTTGGCTCGCGAGAAAGCACCTTTAACGTTCACCACCTGCTTTCGGTTCTGCAAATAATTCGTCAGGGAATCCAGGACCACCCCTCCCACCCCGTACTTTCCGAGTTTGGCCAACAAGATGTTATGGGGGACCACATCAAAAGCCTTGGTGAGGTCTACAAGGCTCAGGTGTACAGACTCTTGGTCCTCAAGTGCCTTGGTCATGTAGTCAACAAGACTCAGGAGAGCTGAGGTGGTCGAGCGCCCCGATCGGAACCCATGTTGAGCTGTAGAAAGCATAAGGTTGGTCTCAAAGTAAGTTATTAGTTGGTTTTTCACGATCGTCTCGATGATCTTTGAGGAATTAATATATAGAATTAATATCTTGCCTATTAATATATAGATTTTATTTATTTATCATGAACTTCGACGCAAATAGAAAATTGTAATATGGCTATCTTATTAGCTTTGTTAACAAAATAATATTATTTTCACTAGGCCGCGTCCGCACTGACCGAACTTCAGTTGTGTGCTGAACTTTGGTTTGTTGGTACTTATTTCTAATGTAGGCCTAAATCATATTGTCAGTTATTTTTCATTAGCAATTTTTGTTGATATTTTGTTTTCGCTGGATAAGTTCGCTGCGAATGTTCGGCCAGTGCGGGCTCGCCGGGCTCGGCTTTTAATCTTAAGTTTATTTCACCCTCATTCAACTTGCTTTTTTGTAGGCATAGGACATAATCTATTATATTTTTTGTAGAAAATGAAGGAATTTTACTTATTATCAAAGAAATACATGATTTTAAAATATCTAACTTTTATTCAATTACTTGTAGTCACTTTTCTGTTTATTTATTTAAATAATTGTTATAGGCTATATAAAATTTTTTTACTCTTATGAAAATATCCTTATTTATAACAATATCTAGCCTTCCTCATGCTAACCCCATCAATGATGGTTCATTTATTTAAAAACCTTGGTCCAGGATGGCTTTTCCTGCAATGTCCGTCTCCACACTTTTACTTTCAAATTAAGTAGCTATCCATTTTATTTTTTGCAGTGTGATGAAAAACGTTGTTCATCTTTCGGATGGAAATTTTTTTCCTGTGCTTAGTCGCTATTTCTAAACTTGGCCGCGCCTCGCTCGAAAAATGTGCTTGTGCATTACTCCAACCGCTGTAATGGGTCCTGTGTGTCATTCATTTACCAGAGTAGCACCCTGTTGAAAGTTGATCTGTATTGTCAAGTAATCAAGAAAAACTTGGGTGCTTAACCAGAAAAGTGGTACTTTTCGAAAAAACTACGCCATCTTGGATTTTTTATTTTATTTCAGTTGTGACCTTTTATAACGACTTTTCAGGTTGTCTGGGTATCATATATGTTTTTGGGGTGCTAGACTTGTTTTTTATATTTTCAAAACTGTAAAATAACAATTAAATGTAAATTGGTCGACTTTAAAGGTTTTTTTCAATATTTTACTGGTGCAAAAGATTCCATTTTCTTTATTTTGAAACAGATTTTTTTTTATTTTATTACATTTTACTCCTAACCTAGTTAAAAAGCTAAAAAACAAATAATTTTTTATATTCAACTATAATTCTATGTTTCTTTGTTGCCAAAAAAATTAGAAGAACTTTTAATAAATAATCATTTTTTTAGAAACAGTAATGAAAGCTCTTTACAGCACTTTTGTTTAAATATGCTTACATAATATTTTACGTACAAATTTGCAATATTTTGAACTAATTTTGTAGCATAAATAAAATATGGTAATATTTTATGATGTCCCATATTAAGCATGCCACTGTTGCAGGATAACAAACGATAATGGTAATATCCAATGACACTAATGTCCACGTTTTACTCATGTACCACTGATGTACATTAAAAGAAATGGGATTGGTGGAACTGTGGATTCGACTGGGTGTATGGTTTACAGTACGACAAGTCCCAATCCACATTTGGCAAATAAAACCACGGTCTTTGTCATATTCTTTCTTCCATTCACTTTTAACTGGTTCAGATTGCACAAGCAAATTGGGAACAAAACATGCTGCACTTTCAAGTTCGCCCACAAACCACCTTAAATTTGGGAAATTTACTAGTGGAGATATATATGAAAAAACATTAATCTTAGCTGAAGAGTATTTGTTTCAGGTTCTAAAAAAAAGTACAAAGTACAAAACGATGAATGACTATGCTACACTCAGGGCAAAAAAATTGCCCTGGAAGACCTTCCACCATCCTCTCAAATCCATCCGCCTTCATATAATGAGAGCATGTTATAATATACATATTTACAAGACATGTTTGGATGATCGCTTGAGTATAGGCATACTTGATGTTCGCCAGTTTGGCTACGAGGATGTCGGCGACTGTTTGCAGCCATCAAGAAATACATCTACATCTCTCTATCCAATCAAAGATGAACTCATGCCAGGCTGTACTTGTTTAAAGTGTGCTAAACAGACTTGTTTATGCTACTCCTCAGGACTAGGCTGCTGCATATATTGTAAATGCAAGAGCTTGTCATATTCAGAGTGCCTTAACATCTACAATTAAAAAAGTTAGACATATCTTTTTAAAAGTAGTTTAGTAGTTTTAGAAGTGTATGTTATCATTAGCTACTTTTATTAAATGTATTCATTTAGTTAAAACATTTTTTTCCTAATGATAAACTTAATACTACCAATGATGTATTGGGTTGAAAGTTGAAAATAAAAAGTCTTTTTGTTAAGGAAAGTGTAAAAATAATTTTAATCTTTGTATTTAGGCAAACGTCTAAACCTTACATATCTAATGATGCTGTAAAGACAGCATTCTATTATTTGAGTTCAAATCGCAAATTTTAGACACATATTTAGAATTACCATCCTAATTTCAAAAGACAAAAATAAATCTCAATTTCCATCTCTTAGCAAAATATGGTTATACGATTGAGCTTTGTTTCACCGTTTCCAGAATTCTGAAATTTCCTACAAAATTGTTAGGGTAAAATTACAAAATCGTATGTAAAAAATATAAACATATTTAAACTAAAGAGATTAAAGAAATCATTGCTGTTCATTTAAAAAAAAATTGATTATTTTACGCAAAGGTTTGGAGTAAAATGTAATAAAATAATGAAAAATAGTTTCAAAACAACGAAAATGCAATTTTTTTGCACCATTAAAATATTGAAAACGTCTTTAAAGTAGACCAATTCACATTCATTTGTTATTTTACAGTTTTGAAAATAAAAAAAACAAGTCTAGCGCCCAAAAAAACATATAATGTGATACCTAGATAACCTGAAAAGTCATTATAAAAGACCACAAATGCTAGAAATTTAAAAATCCAAGATGGCGTCCTTTTTTTGAAAAGTACCACTTTTAGCCCCACTTTTTTTTTCCCATAGGGAATAAGCTATTACCGTAGGTCTCATGGAAAGACCTAAGCCCGGGACCATGTTACTTTTTCGTTTTGAGGTGCCCAGAGACCAAAAATAAAAGTCATTAAAAATTATATATATATATATATATATATATATATATATATATATATATATATATATATATATATATATATATGTATGTGTCCCTAGACACGATAACTCTCGTAAAAATGGTCCGATCGACACCAAATTCGGTGGAGATGTGTAATTCTACGTTTATTCGGATGAGTTCGAAAACCAGACATATCGACCTACCGGAAGGGGTAGTTTTGGGGAGTTTTGTACCCCAAAAATGGGTTTTTTGCATTTTTCATATGTAAATTTAAAAAATTTTTAATTTTTATTTTGACCATTGGATTTAGCCCAAAAAAACACACAATTTAGTATTTTGAAGCTTTGCTCTATCTCCATTGGTTACCGAGATATTACAAAGTCTAAAGACAGTACATTGTCTTTTGGGGCTCCAATGTTAATCTTATGGAGAATAAGGATGTGTTAATATTTCACTTATTAACCAATATTTTTGGATGAAACTTATAGTCAGGGAAATTTACGAGAAAATAGGGCCGAACCTCGGACAAATTGTACTCCCAAATATTTTGTGGTTGATGGGTCAAGTGACAAGTAGTAAACGTGGAAAAAAAAGTTTACCAAAATCGGACCATGGGAAATTGGTAAAAAACCACCATTATTAAAATGTTATATACCTACCATGTTAATGCGTTGGGTGGCTTATGAAGCACCTTACCCTTCATAGATTATTTGTATAATTAGTTAGAGAAATTAAACTTTAAATATGTTATTTGGGTCGCCAATGCTAAATTTTGAGACATTTCTTAACATTATAGTCCTAATGGGGGATGGCCCACCAGGAGTCAGAAGAAAATCCTCAACGTTAACACAGGTTGATATGTACATCAAATTAAAGGTCTTGTTTGGTAAAATACAATGCCGCAAACCCGACCTTAAAAGGACAACCGAGCCCGAAATAGCAGACGATCAAATTTTGCAGTTAAATCAAATACTCAACAAAAATATTAAAATGTAATAACAAATTAAATGCAACATATTTATGTCGGGATGGTACTAATAACTTTTCAAAGGTACTTCTGATTTTAATTAAATACTCTTAAAAGATGTAGTACTAAATCTATTTTCATGAGTTTGATATCCAGTATAAATAATTGTATTATTCGAACGAGGTTAATGATTTTTCAAAAGGGCCATAAAGATTTCTTGGCATATTCTTATACCTCAGTAAAAAAAGTATTTAAACTGAAGCCATTTAAAAGGGATTGAAAAACAAAGAATTTAGTAATTTTTAACTTGCAACTCGGCTTAACTATTACGGAGAAAGTACAATAATATGTTTCCCATGTTATTCTAATGGGAAATCAATACAACACTGTAACTCGTTTATTTATTAATAGAACTGAATACAATTTTCTAGGTATATTCAGTAGGAAGGGTTTGACTTATATTTTGCTACACCTCCATGGCATCAAACCTACATACTTATTCCCATGGTGTTTTTTTGAGAAAACAAAAAAATTCCGAATTCCGTTGAAAATGCGCTGAGTACGCAGGTCTGACGCGACTTGAGTATTACGATATTTTTTTATTATACTTGGAAATCTTAAAAAGTTAACAATATAATATACTACTTTTTAAAATTATTTTTAAAAAGAAGGAAATGTCATAAAACGGAGTATGAAGATCCCTGTGTTATGCCTATGAGAAATCAATCAAATGCTACATCTCTCTTATTATTGAATATATTTTAACAAAAAATAAGTTAAGTATTTTTTCTGGTTATTATTTAATTGGGATTGCACAAAACATTCTAAAGTCGGCAAACCTACACTCGTGGTTTTTTTTTAATTAAAAACAATTTTAAAATTGTTTTTGTATTTTACCTACTGATTACGCAGGTCTGCTGCTACATGGGTGCTTTTTTTGGCTTCATACAGTGACTACTTATCCTTATGTACTCAAATGAATCAAGAAACTTGATTTTCAGTGGGGTTTTATTGAAGTAAACTCGGAATAACTTGTTAAAAATAAGGATTGTCCGCCATTTTGAAAATTCGTCAAAATGGCGAACTTCCCATGGAGGAATTTCGGTAAACTTTTGATATGTTACTGACTTTACATCTACTATCTCAATAAAACATTAAAATTTGGGAGTACAATTTGTCCGAGGTCAAAGTCTATTTGTCCCCTACTATTAGTATTTAGCTTTATTTGGTTGAGATTCATCCATTTAAGGTAAAAATCTTGGTTTTTTTTTACTTATCATGGCAGCAAACGTGCATACTCTGTTCCCATGTTAATCATATGGAGAATAGGCAAACTCTTTTATTTATGGACAGATATTGATGAAACTTACTATATGGTCAAAATAATTTTTTTCTATGCTAAAAACCTACTTTTAGTGTCCCCCATGGCAGCATACCTGCATACTCTTTCCCTATATCTTAAGGAGAATAGACATTTATTTCCCTATTTATTTTGCACCTAATGAAATTTTGTTTACAAGTTTAGCTGGTCAAAATTAATATTACTAATTTGGAAATTCGCTGAGTACGCAGGTCTGCTGCGACGGGGGGTATTGTGGTCAAGCACCCAAGTTTTTCTTGATTACTTGACCCTAAGGATCAACTTTCAACAGGGTGCTACTCTGGTAAATGAATGACACACAGGACTCCCCCCCTAGCATATGGACTACATGGAAAAAATAAGCCACTTTCTCTCCTATTGATAAAATAAACACCCTCGTCGCAGCAGACCTGCGTACTCAGCGAATTTCCAATGGAATTTCAGATTATTTACTTTTCCCATAAAAACACCATAAGATTGAGTATGTAGGTTTGCTGCCATTGGGTGTTGTTAGAAAATCTAAGTTAATCAATAATTGGTGAATTTAAACACAAAATTGTATCAAGCTCTGACAATTTTTTATTTTCCCCATAAACCCCATGGGGGTGAGTATGTAGGTTTGCCGCCATATGGGTTTTGTAAGCGAGTATAAGTTAAACCTTATCTAGATAATGTACATACCAAATTTGATTAAGTTATGTCAATAAGTAAGCAAGACATAGGGTTTTCTTGATTTCCCTTAAGAATAACATGGAAAACACATTTTTGGATTTTTCCCGTGATCAGTTATGCTATGATAAAAATTCAAAATACCAAATTGTTTGTTTTTTTAAGCCCCTTCAAATGAATTTAGTTAAAATTGATGAATTTTAAAAATTAAGGTTGAAAAATGCCAAAAACCCATTTTTGACCCCTTTGAAACCCCATAAAACCCCGTTCCCATAACCCGAGAATGCTGGTTCGCGAACTCATGAAAATAGACCTTGTCATACACCTTCATACCAAATTTCAACAAAATCGGAGGTCCCCTTCAAAAGTTATCAGTATAACGGACACATAGATACTGTATATATATATATATACACATATAAATGAAAATGAACGAATGGTGTTTTTGGCTTCTGGGGACCTCAAAATGAAAAAGTAAAGTGGTCCCGGGCTTAGGTCTTACCATGGCTACCACCGTAATAGCGTATTCCCTATAGGGAAATTCGCTAAAAAGTGCTTCCAACGGGGGAATAGGGGAAGTAACACTATAAACAGCGCTATTTTCTACTCTGGATTTTTAAGGACGAAATTAAAATAATATCTGATTGTGAAGAAAATTAGGAAATTCAGGAAGGTATATTTGGGAAATTTGCCTTGTAGTGGGAAATAAAATTCTGTCTTTTGATTGCACATTTATTTTAAACAACGTATAATGTTGACAAGAGATATTATTTTGGTTGCTAAGCAATTTAAATTGGAGTAAAATTAGTATGACAAAAATTCATTTCGCATGAAAGCAAGGTGGTCAACAAAGAAGGTTTCGTAAGTTAATTTAATTGTTTACATTATTTTATATACTTTATTTGAAATAATTTTCGTGTAATTCGTCAACCAATATTGCTCGAGAAAATAATCGTGAAATACATGAGTTTTTTATTGACCGCAAATATAATGTTGGGTGAATTGATAAATATATTGGAAACCATACATTTTTATATGAAACAATAATTTACTGCAACCAAACATTGTTTTAGCGAATTTCCCATAGGGAATAAGCTATTACCGTAGGTCTCATGGTAAGACCTAAGCCCGGGACCATGTTACTTTTTCGTTTTTAGGTGCCCAGAGACCAAAAATAATAGTCATTAAAAATTTTATATATATATAAAATATACACTAAATTTGGTAGAGATGTGTAATCCTACGTTTATTCGGATGAGTTCGTAAACCAGACATATCGACCTACCGGAAGGGGTAGTTTTGGGGGGTTTTGTACCCCAAAATTTTGTTTTTTGCATTTTTCATATGTAAATTTTAAATTTTTATTTTGACCATTGGATTAAGCTCAAAAAAACACACAATTTAGTATTTTGAAGCTTTGCTCTATCTCCATTGGTTACCGAGATATTACAAAGTCTAAAGACAGTACATTGTATTTTGGGGCTCCAATGTTAATCTTATGGAGAATAGGGATATGTTAATATTTCACATATTAACCAATATTTTTTGATGAAACTTGGTATTCAGCTTCATTTGGTTGAGATTCATCCATTTATGGTAAAAAATCTTGGTTCTTGTGCTTATCATGACAGCAAACCTGCATGGAAAACTCCTTTAGCAATGGACAGATATTGATAAAACTTAGTACAGGGCTTCATATGGTCGAAATAAATTTTTTTATGATAAAAACCTACTTTTAGTGTTCCCCATGGCAGCATACCTGCATACTCTGCCTATATATAAGGAGAATAGCCATTTATTTCCCTATTTATGAGCATGTGATTTTATTTGGTTTACAGTTTTATGTGGTCAAAATTAATATTACTAATTTGGAAATTCGCTGAGTACGCAGGTCTGCTGCGACGGGGAGTATTTTCCTATACGATAAATGTATTTTAATTCGGATAAAGTTATTGTTGAAAAATGAAATGTTTAAATGTCATGAAAATGTTAAAAGAAAATTTAAGAGACCAGGTAAAACACAGAATTAAATAGTATAGAACAATTCATTGATAACCTCAAATTAAGTCTAAATCCAAATAAAACCAAAGGCATTTGTTTCAAAACAAAAAAAAGTAAAAATCACATCTCCCCTATTATAACCGTAAAAAATGAACAAGTAGAACTGATTGAAGAAACTAGATTTCTGGGCATAATAATCGATAATAGCCTGTCTTGGGATGGGCATGTAAATTATGTTTTAAATAAAGGTAATTCCGGTTTATTTGCCATCAGAAAGATGTCAAAATTATGTAACCCAGATATTTTGCGCACTATTTACTTTGCTCTCATTCATAGTTACATTGCGTATGGAATAAGTATTTATGGTTCCACAACAAAGGAAAATTTGAATGAAATATTAAAAATTCAAAAAAAAGCAATTAGAATTATCTTACAACTAAAATATCAAGATTCGGCAAGGGAATATTTCAAACAATTAAAAATCATGACGGTTCATGGACTTTATATTTTTGACACAATCATGTATGTAAAGAATAATCATAACGATGAATTCATACCAATGCACCAATATAACACAAGAAGGAAAATTGAACCTCTTCCCAAACACAGATTAGAAATTTTCAAAAATAAAACGTCTTATGTAGGTAAACAATTTTTAGAAAGAATCCCAGATCATATTAAAAACTAAAGTTGTCAAACTAAGTTTAAACAAAAGTTAAAAGCACATTTAATAGATTCAGCAATATATGATTTGAGTGAATTTTAAAGAAGTAAATAGCTTAATTGTTTCATTTCATTATTTATTATTATTATTATTTTGCAATGAGGAACTGTTAGTGTTATTTGACACTGGTTAGATGTTTTATTGTTTGGTTTTATCTTCTGAATAATATGTTTTATCTATTTTATAATGCTTTGTTTCTTGTAGTATTGGATAAATACTGACACTATTCTATGTATACTCCTGTATCATGATGAATAAAGAACTTTGAATCTGAATCTGAAAACAAACCCGAATAAGAAAACCTAAATGAAATCCTTTACTGCAAAGGAATTCAAATAACATATTAATTTGAAGTCAGTTTTCAGTGGGAAACATATTTAATGATGATGGTGGTGAAACAATTTTGTATTTAATTTGTCTTCTGTATTCTTATGGTTTGAAATATTTCCCTGAATCCCCTTAATTGTTGATAACTTCCTTGCCTTATCAATCAGTTTTGATGCCTTGAGGTTGTCGTTTTGCAATCCCATTTACCAACCTTTCTCCTATGAGGTCACAGATTATCTTATAAGTACAAATATTCACCACCATTTTGTGAATATTTCTTAGAGTAAATCTACTGTGTGAATTGACATAAAATTATGTTAATATATTCTGACTCAGAACTTCTGTACCACCAAGAGGGCATTGAGCCACGAGGGAAATAAAAAAATTAATATGTAGCATAGAATAGTTGTTTGAAATTTATCTGTCGGACTATACTTAATTCTATTATACTATGTATAGTTAACAAATGCCTCATATAACTGTGATTTTTTAATTCTAGATTTACTAATTATAAGTAATGAAATATTTTAAAACCTAATATTTGAATACGTAAAACGTGCTTCCAAATAAATATGCTTATACTTACTTTAACTGCATTTTAAAAATAGGTAATTTTAATAAGTAATTTTTAATACGTATGTTAATTGATTTTAGTTTTGTGTCTTTCTTTATCTGAGGCATATTTTATAACGTTTTGAATGGGAACGGCCCAAACCCCTTTAATTTAACATCTTTAATTGATTAGGTATACATAACAGCATGTCTCTTGTAGACCCATTGTATATATTTTTATAAAATGAATGTCTACGTATAAAATACCTTAGAGAAGACTTGAATAACTGTTTCAAGAACAACACGTTCAACAACTTCTTGTTTACTAATTTCAAATGAGTTAATTTGTCCTTCTAAGTTTTTTTTTTTTTTTTTTTTTTTTAAGTGTGGTGATTACTCTGCACCTTTGGACTATTAGAAAAAAATACAGTGTAATTTTCTGCCGTGCACCACCTTTTATAAAACTATAACTACTTAGTCATATTATGCTTAGACTTGGACCAAGAGTTTCATTCAGTTACACAGTGATTTAATTTGATTTTCAGTGATTTTCATTTAATTACTATCTCTTTCTTTTGACTGTTTGAATAAGTGTTGGGTCTTTTAAAAAATTACAGTGATTTTCCTAAAACGTCATGTAGATGGGGGACAAAGCCCCTATATGTGCTTGGTTGCGTATCTCTCTGGGATCAAAACAGTCTCTCCATAGATTTCCCTCCATTCAACTAAAGTAACCTATATATTATTCTTTAAGACTCAACAAGAATGGGCTTCTTTTTTTGGTTTATGCCATCATTTTAAAATGAATAAATATATCTCCAACATTTTAACTGGTAAAACGTTGCATATGCCTATTTATTTAGTAAAAATCGATAGAAAAGAGAGATTTAGATATTTTTAAATTTATTGCAACCTTCCATTTAAGATTAATTCTAATTACATCAAAATATATGTGCTTCACCCCCGGCAGTGAAATGAAAGAACACTAACACTGATGATTTACTAGGTCGATCAGGTTTACTCCATTCATTCCAGGATTAGCTATATTTCACTTCACTCGTCCCTCATTACTGTTCATAGTATCTGTCGGTGTAAAAGATTATTTTTATTCTACTTAACAGAATAATATATAGCCAATAAACATGTTTAAAAATCATTAAAGTGTATAGGCCTAATTTCTTTTACAAAAGAATATACTAATGGCATAATGAACTAAAAGGGGGGAAGTCACTCAAGCATATATACATTTAATTAGATGCCAAGTTGTGTATTCCCTACTTTAGTGTACCAGAATTGTACAGTTATGGAAGTTTTACTTACATAGTGTCTAAACCAATATAACCTCTTCTTGGTGATTACAAACTACAGTAGCTGTTTTGCTCACCAAGAGACTGAGAAAAATTATAATCACATAAAAATCGGTTTATTATTTAAAGGGAACTTAAAATATAGTTTTTTTCCATATTAATTTAAATATTATGATATTTTTTTTAACATTGCAGGTTTGAATCAAAGAAGAAAAACTACAATATAACTTGTAAAACATAACTTTACTATACAATACACAGTTTACTGAACTTTTGTTACTTTGTTTGATATTTTTTTTGTTTAACATTAGTTAAAGGGTATTTTCAATCCCATAATGAGTGTTTCCAACCAACTTGTAAAGTTTAGGGCTTTATGGCTCATCCACCACACTGAACAAAAGGTTTAGCCACAACTCAAATGTTTTTGTTTAATTTGATTATTTAATAACAATTAAATAAATGAACATAATCAAATAAATACTTTTAATGAATACAAGTTAAAAAAAATTATTACCTAAATTTTTTTATTTTCTTTTTTAGCCACATTGAAACTTTTTAATGACTGAAAAGAACCTATTATATTAAAATAGGCATAGGTGTTGTAACGAATCTTATAAAGATTATATTGTATACAAGTTCACATTTGACAATCTTTATATCCATGACAATCAGCACTTAAATGAAGAACATGAAATTTTGTAACCTCTTGCAAAGTTTTTCTTTTTAAAGATCCCATAAGCAATACCATAGAGAATAAACACAAATATAAAGTAAAATAAAAAGAAGTATTATTTATTAATACTAGTAAACGTGTTGCTCGAAATCAAGCAATTTACTTTAATACAATACAAATGTTACTTTATCTCTAAATTATTGACGTCCGACCAATATTGTGAATATTTATCTGCAATCACCAAAACTACACGTACTGTATTTACAGCTGATTATTAATAGATGTTTAAAATGCTTTATTAAATCTCAATGTTATTTAAATGGGAAATTTTGAGATTTCAATGGTGGATAACGCCTTTATTTTCCGTCAGATTCTCACCAGTTTTTGGCGGAAACAACTAAAGACCAAGCCCTATCCAACGACACCAAAAACTTGAAAATCGGTTGAAAATTGTAGGAGGAGTTCTCAAGACAAAAAAACCCTTAGCGTATTAAGTATAGACTAGAGATCGCCCACTGGTCGAAATTCGACCAAAAATTCAGTTGATCTTGAGCCAATTAATTTTCAAATGTTTTTATAAATGAAACATCTGTTCTTTCTTATTTGCTAGTATTTGTTATTACAACAGCTGTCTTATGAATCAATCAACTATCCTTCTCCCATAAAAGTAACATTGAAACTTTGAAAGCCTGTGGGGTGTAGCCCAGTTTGCTGATGTGAATGAAAACGTGATTCTGCTCATCTACAGCACAATACCTTTCTAACGGTATGCGCGGATTTCTCCTACGATGCACACAAGCTGAGAAAAAAGGAGGAAATGAAACATGCTTGCCTATTAATATATAGATTATTATTTTCTAGAATAAATAATGTTTTTACAAATTATAATACTAATGAAATGCACAATTGATCAGATTCCACGAGTAAACTCCGGGAAGAAATAAGATCCACTAAACATCCCCATGCAGATGGTCCGCGAGCCAAGCTGAGAGGCCCTCTACTCCGCCTCTGGCTCATATTGGGCTGGGGGCGTGACGAGCGTCCAAGGATCCCCTGCAGATATCCCCCCCTTCCCCCGAAAACCCTGAAGATCCCCATGAAGATGGTCCGCGAGGCAAGCTGAGAGGCCCTCTACTCCGCCTCTGGCTCGTATTGGGCTGGGGGCGTGATGAGCGTCCAAGGATCCCCTGCGGATATTCCCCCCTTCCCCCGAAAACCCTGAAGATCCCCATGAAGATGGTCCGCGAGCCAAGCTGAGAGGCCCTATACTCCGCCTCTGGCTCATATTGGGCTGGGGGCGTGACAAGCGTCCAAGGATCCCCTGCGGATATCCCCCCCTTCCCCCGAAAACCCTGAAGATCCCCAAGAAGATGGTCCGCGAGCCAAGCTGAGAGGCCCTCTACTCCGCCTCTGGCTCGTATTGGGCTGGGGGCGTGATGAGCGTCCAAGGATCCCTTGCGTTTGCTTCCCCATTCCCGGCCATATCGTTCAAGGATCGACAAAGACGACATGACCTGAAACCTCTTGAGAAGATTTCATGAGCGACTCCGATGGGCCAACATAAGATGTGAGTTTTAATTCTTTTTTAATCTGTATCTTACTTAGTATACTATACGCCTGAAACAAAAAGAAGGTTGGTAATAGCTTAATCAAGTTGGTTGGAAGCAATTACACTAATATGTATAGTGGTGAATTATCTAACACGTTCGCTACCACAATGTTAAAAAAAATCGTAACCACAGCCCGCCGCCGCAATTTTGCGGCGGGCGAGTTCTACTGAGAGCCCACCGCCGCATATCTGCGGCGGCTGGGCTCATTAAAATAGACTGATGCCGCATATCTGCGGCGATGGTTCCATGATACTAAATACGAAATTTCTTCCGTGCGGTCTATTTTAATGGTCAGACAGTTTAGGCGCGGTCTACGGGATAGTCCGCCGCATATGTGCGGCGCTTGGTCTGTGGCTAAAACGATCACTGACGTCACTAACATGTTTTACGTACATTTTTATTTAATGTATTTTTGAAAGTAACATTTTTTAACGTATTTGATATATCTTTACACAAATATTCATCAAATCTCTTATATGACACATTGAAAAGAGTTTATTGTGTAAGAAAAATATATAAACATTTGCATTATGTAAACTTGTAAAACATCATAATTATACTACGTAAATGAATTGTAAACAACTCTTTTTGGAAACTAAATATTTCAATAAAATGTTTTTATGTATAAGCCGTATTTTATTTTTCGCTTATCAAAGGTTATGACTAAAAATAAGGTTATATTAGTGCCGACGCTAACATGTGTCACCTAGTCCCTGACCATGCGCCACAAATGTGCGGCGCTCAAAAAATTACCAAAAATGAAGAGAAAATGGTATATATTTTTTTATTTAATGAAATTAAGATATTTTGAAGTGTGAAAACTAATTTTGGACGGTTTCTATTCGTGGTCTGTGGCATAAGTCACAACCACTACGGCCGGTCTACAGGGAAGTCCATGATTATTTTGGTGGGCTGTGGGATTGGCCGGACCGCCACATATATGCGGCGGCTGGTAGCGAACGTGCTAAGATGAATAATTATGCACTTTTTTATCAAGTTGTTTTGCATGGTTAAACTTTATCGACAGTTAATCTTTACTCAAACTCGCCTCTCAGTTAAATCCATCAACAAATTTCTCATTTCAAAATTTGAACGAAAACTAAATTCTAACACAAAAAATGACTTCACAATTTCAATAAAAAAAAACTTACGATAAACTTATTTCACTTTATAAAATAAAAAAAATTATAACAATTAAACTCTTAAATAAGAGTCCCCCAAACAGAAAAATGCATTTTAGGAAATGATATCAAGCTGAATCGACAAAGCCCCTTAAGCCACAAAGCCTTCTTAATAAATGTTTTCTAAACATTTTTAAATGTTTTCTAAACATTTTTCCGAATTAGTGGGAGTTGATCTCTTATAGTCAAAATCTTGCTTATGGTAATTTTCTCATTGTATAGCAGTGGTGTGACGCACCTTGGTATAAGATAGTTTTTTGGGCCTTTTTTTAAATCAATATAAAGTTGTTTCGGCATATGCGTGCCCTGGTAGAAAAACTTCTTCAGGTGTTGTACGAGGGCAGTTCAGAATGTAAGCTCCATTTACTATGGAGCATTAACGGTTTTAATTAATAAATGTCTAATCCTAGGTATATTTCCTGATGTTTTAAAAATTACAAAAGTCCATCCTGTTTTTAAAAAAGGTCAAAGGGATGAAAAAGGAAACTATAGGGCGGTTGCTGTGGTGCCGGTTTTGTGTAAGGTTCTGGAAATAGTTATCGGTAAGCAACTAATGAATTATTTAGAAATGAAAGGTTTACTTTGTAAAAACCAGTTTGGGTTTCGTAAAGGATTAGCTACAACACATGCTGTTATTTCTTTAGTTGATAAGGTTATTGACTGTTACGAAAAGAAGGACTTTGCGGCAATTACCTTCTGCGATCTTAGCAAAGCCTTTGATCGAGTTTCTCATGCAATATTGCTAAACAAATTAGAACATTACAATATCAAAGGTGTGGCCCTATCTTTATTTAGCTCTTATCTGCAAAATAGATCTCAGTATGTAGTATCAGGAAATGAAGTGTCACAATGTAAACCTGTATCCTGTGGAGTTCCTCAAGGCTCGGTACTCGGGCCTTTGTTGTTTTTAGTGGCCATCAATGATTTGAGTGTAAATGTCCCTGCAGATATTGTTTTATACGCAGATGACACTACTGTAATTACTAGAAATACAGATTATAATACACTTTTAGAAGACTGTAAGATAAATAAAAGTTTAGTCGAGGACTGGCTTAATGCAAATAATCTACTTTTAAATAACAATAAGACAAGCACTGTGATATTTAGTCTTAGAGAAATTCCTGTTTATCCAAAATTTTTAGGTCTAACTTTTGATTCAAAATTAAATTGGCACCAACATGTCATTGGGGTAAAACATAAACTCAGCTCAAGCATATTTGCAATAAAAAGTTTATGTGGTGAATTAGAACAGGAGTCCCTTATACAGGCATATTATGGACTTTCCCATTGCCATTTAAGCTACGGTTTAATTGCTTGGGGTTCATCTTCTCATGCAAATGAAGTATTTATTATTCAAAAGAAGGCCATCACAATCGTGGCAGGAGTAAACAAATATCATAGTTGTAGAGAACTTTTTAAAGCTTATAATATTTTAACTTTATTTTCTTTATTGATTCAGCAATGTTTGCTTTACCTCAGAGCCAATCTAGATCAAATAGACTATAGAAAAGATCTGCACAGTCACAACACCAGATCATGTGGAAATATTAATTTGCCTCAGGTTAGACTATTTAAGACTGATAAATGCCCTATGTTAATGGCTATTAGGTTATACAATAAGTTACCACTAGGAATACGCTACGATGTCCGTCCCGTACAAGAATTTTTTACTCACTTTTTGAGTTATTAATTACGCTTTTTATGGGGGTTTTTTTAGGGAGAGGTAAGAAAAATGCATTACGCACACAGGTGGCAAGTCTGTAGTGTGGGGCTCCCCTAAAAATGGGTTTACCCACTAAAAAACCTCCTCTACTCTTTAGGATTCTAACCTGGGATTGCTTATCACATTACGTCAGGCTAGGCCTAAATTTGGCTAACGCCGGTGGGGCTTACTCCTTATCCAGCCACTCGATCAAGGGATCTGGGCCACTTCGCGGTCCAGATCGGTTTCTTTTCCAGGAGGATGCCCCGGACGAACTGTGATAAACAATCCCAGTTTTCCTCATCCTCCAAGAACTTTTGGCAGACCGAGTCCACCGAAAATGCACCAAAAAATTTGTGTGGCCTTCAGGCGGGGCCCTTCCCAACGGGGGCAGCGGAAGAATGTGTGTTCCGCATCGTCGGGAACGCCCAAGCAATAAATGCAGTCCGGTGAACCGGTCTTGCCCATCCGGTTCAGGTACGACCGAGATAGCCGTGAATTGTCAAGAATTGGCTGCCGTTCCACCCATGGTTGGACGTGCTTGATAAGTCGCGCAGTCCATCGTCCTCGGATGTCGTGCTCCCAGCTGTGTTGCCACTGCTGGAAGGTTCTGGAGCGCTCTTCTGTTCTTGCCATGTCCTTTTAATCTCGCCTTGTCTCTGATAAATTGCCTTCCTCTCTCCTGCCAAGAGCTTGACAGGGATAACTCCGGCGACCACCAGGATGGCAGGCTCGGACATTGTCCGGTTGGCGGAACACACCCCGAGCGCCGCTCGACGTTGAACCCGGGCGAGTCGCAACCTGTACTATACTCTTTATCGAGAGCGTCTGCTCACACCTCTGCTCCATAAAAAAGCACGGACTGAACCGCGGACATCAACAGACGTCTTCTGCTGGATCGTGAAACCCCGACATTGGCCATCAGCCTACTAAGGTAAGTGACTACCTTAGCGGCCTAGTCCGCCGTACGGAATATCTGATCCCTCCAGCTTAACTTGGTGTCCACCATAATCCCGAAGTACTTAGCAGCACGAGTTGATTGGACCACCTTCCTTCCCACTCGGAACGGAACGACGGTCTCCATCCTCTTCTTCGTAAGGATCTCCGTCTTACGGAGAGTACGCGAGAGAGCGTGATCGAACATCCATGTGTTGACCACACGCATGACTCGGTTCAACTTTAGTTGGGCCAGCTCAACGTTGTGTGCGACAATGAGAGCTGCAACATCATCGGCATACCCAACCAAAGTGGTTTCCTCAGGCATCTCCAACCTCAGGAGGCTGTCATAGGCAACGTTCCAGAGATCCTGGCCGAGTATTGAATCTTGCATGGCACCAGAAGTGACTTCCATCGTCCACGTTCCGTCCCTTGTGTCGTAAATCAGGCTTCGAGAGCGGAGATAATCCGCAACAAGATGAGTCGCAACAGATATGCAAGAACGCGAAAGGTGTTGCGAAGCGCATCCAGCATATCGACCCACCTCGCCGAGTTAAAGGCATTCTTGACATAAGCGTAACAAAGAAGCACTACTTAGCGAGAGAAATGGTCGTGGCTCTCGGCTCTCTTCACAGCTCTCTGGACTTCGGTGATAGCGTCAATCGTTGACCGTTCCTTTTTGAAACCGTACTGACGGGGCCATAAGTACCCAGCAGCTTCCACGGCAGACGTCAGGCGGGAACGGATCAGCTTCTCGGGCAGCTTCCCAGCCGTGTCCAACATGCAAAAAGGCCTGTGGGACCACGGCAGCTCGGGATCACCTTTGCCCTTGCTGATGAGTACAAGTCTGGCGATTTTCCAGGGAGCCGGAAACACCCTTTCTACCAAACAGGCGTTGTACATTCTCAACAACGAATCAGCATTAATTGAAAATACTTATTTTAAAGCATCGCTGGGAATCCGTCCGGGTCAGGAGCCTTGTTGCTCTTTAGGGAGAGAACGGAGGTTTCCATCTCCATCGAATGTGAAGAGTGGAACGTCATCTAACCGTCCAAAGTCAACCAGCGTACATCCTAGGCCTAGCCTACAAATACAAACAATGATTTTAGCTAAGACCTCAAAACAAGCAAGCGAAGCAAGTAACTTAATAATAATTATGCTTATAATATTAAAGGTAAATAGATTGTAGAGCGAAAAACAATACAATTTAAAATCCATGATTGCAAATTAATAAAAATCAAGTAATGTAAGTATTGTAGAATTATGCTTACTTAACACTTAATGCATATTTTGTTACCTGAGACATAGGCTACAATGGCACAACACATTCTAATTAGTTGTTCAATTTAAATCTTTCTCCCAAATAGATATTTGTTGTATCCCATAAATTAGTTAATCGCATAATTCCGTACGACAGCAATTCATTCCACATCAACATGCCTATCTTTTTGTATAATTTATAACTTCAACAAGTAAACATAAGTGTTGATCTATTTAATTTAACAAATAGGTCTGTCAAAATATCAATTAAATTTTATTTAAAAACGTAACATAACGGCGAGCAGATATAAACAAGAAAAGGTTATGTTAATATGTTGAATGTTGTTTTCAGCAAACACAGCAACAAATCAGCTGCGATGGGGGAATATAAACTGATCATAGCAACTACATTAGTCAAATCATGTAGCCTAAACAACTAAAGTTCTGTCAAAAATTCCGGAAAATAAGCTTTTTTAATACTTGAAAATAATTGCTCGATTATAGTTTATTACCTAGTTTAAAATACTTAAAATCTAACCTGAGAATTTCATTGAAATCAAATTAGTAATAAAAAAGCCTTTTGGGGGTCTAAAATTCGCCTAAGAGAAATTTAAAGTCGATCTAAAAGAATTTTATACTCTATGTTCCATATAGTAAAAAATTCAATTAGATATAAAACTGTTAATGATAAAGATTTTAAATTTAAAATTACTAATTTCCTATGTAAAGAATCGTTCTATTCTGTAGAAGAATATATGAAAAAAAATATGGAATGCAACAAATTTGTAGCTCATGTTTATGTATCAAAGTAATATTGACGTGCCAGTGTATTTGTATGAAATATTTTCTGGCTGAATAAAGTTCTCATTCTCATATGGACAGAAAAGATTCAGATGGAAGCATGAGAGTGCCAGCTTTGGTGTTTTGTTGGTACACTCTTTATGAACATATCTGTAACTCGCGGAAGTTGCTAGGACTGCATCGTGTGTTGTAATTCAAAAGCAAAATGATAACTACAAATTCGAGGGCCATTGGCTCCGCTGCTATTGACTGTCTAGCTGAATTAAATCAGTGAATTTTTAGAGTTCATGTTTGTTTATCTTTCGAGACAAACATTGAAGACAGATGCTTTTCTAGCAAATTCATAATTTCTTAGACAGAGCAACAGAGCGTCAGAGCTGGCGCGGCACTTAATCCGGTTCCTACGTGGGCGACAGATGCGACGCGACGAGATCGACTGGAGCGTAGAGATGGCAAAATAAAATAGATTTTTCGGAAAAATCGATTTTTACCATTCGATACATCGATTTTTTGTTCACGATTTTTTATCGAAATCGATTTTACTCTTTCGATACACCAATATATCGAAAAATCGATTTTTCAAGAAATTTTGCCTTAATAGTGATGGCAAAATAAAATTTATTTTTTGGAAAAATCGATTTTTACCATTCGATACATTGATTTTTTGTTCACGATTTTTTATCGAAATCGATTTTACTCTTTCAATACATCAATATATTGAAAAATCGATTTTTCAAGAAATTTCGCCATCACTACTGGAGCGACACCAGCGACAAGCTTGCATCGCCATAACGTTATACATTGTAAATTGTTGTCGCTCCTGTCGCCCACTAAGAACGCTCCAATGCTTATACATTTGTTTGAAATTTTGTCGCTCTCGTCGCGTCGCATCTGTCGCTCACGTAGGAACCGGCCTAAAACTTGCATTGCAAGTTTTTATTTTAAACCAAAGCGTACAATGCAGCACTTTTTGTTTGTTCGTTGATAACCTTTTAAATATAAATCATATGGCTGGCAATTATTTGTTAGAAATGTTTGTTGATTTTTTTGTGTTCGCTGAACAAGTTCGCCACGAATGTTCGGCCAGTGCGGACGCGGCTTAATATATTGTAGAAAATTAAAAATTTTTTGAACCACAGATTGATGTTGGTATATTTTAAAAGTTAACAGCATATTTTTGCTCAAATTAGTAGTTTGAAAATTTGAAAAAAGGATAACATGGGAACTTTTGGCTGTAGGGCCGAAACGGGATTTTTCACAGTCATAGGACCAATTCTGATCGATTCCTGGTGGTGGAAACCCCATTTACATAAAAACTCCTTAGACAGAAAAAATGTTACCCATGAAAAACAGTGTTTGTTTTTAAAGTAGGCCTAAAAGATTACTGCATCAACGAGTATTCTCATTCAAGAAAAGTGTGGATTGTTCCTCGTCTCTCTCCGACGCTAAGTTAAGCTTTTTCACCTGTAACATAACACATCCCGCTCTGACTTCCTCTCCTCGCCGCCAGCCTTGGCTGATGGGTGACAGCATGGCCGCATAATACGCCGTTCATGTCACTGGGTCACCCAGAGACATATTTAAAACTATTTTATATATTAAATTTAAACTTTGAATCAATAAATAAATAATACCCCCGTTGCAGCAGAACTGCGTACTCGGCGAATTTCCAATTGAATTTCATGTTATTTACTTTCCCAATAAAAACACCATAGGATCGAGTGAGTAGGTTTGCTGCCATGGGGTGTTGTTAGAAAATCTAAGTTAATCAATAATTGGTGAATATAAACACAAAATTGTATTAAGCTCTGGCAATTCTTATTTTCTCCATAAACCCCATGGGGGTGAGTATGTAGGTTTGCCGCCATATGGGTTTTGTAAGCAATTATAAGTTAAGCCCTATCTAGATAATGTACATACCAAATTTGATTAAGTTATGTCAATAAATAAGCAAAATATAGGGTTTTCTTGATTTCCCTTAAGAATAACATGGAAAACACATTTTTGGATTTTCCCCGTAACCAGTTATGCTAACATAAAAATTCAATACCAAATTGTTTGTTTTTTTAAGTTCTTTTAAATGGTTTCAGTTAAAATTGATGAATTTTGAAAATTGAGGTCAAAAAATGCCAAAAACCCATTTTTGACCCCTTTGAAACCCCATAAAACACCGTTCCCATAACCCGACAATGCTGGTTCGCAAACTCATGAAAATAGACCTGGTCTTACACCTTCATACCAAATTCCATCAAAATCGGAGGTTCCCTTCAAAAGTTATCGGTACCACGGACACATAGATATATATAGATAACTATATATATACATATACATATATATGAAAATGAACGAATGGTGTTTTGGGCTTCTGGGGACCTCAAAATGAAAACGTAAAGTGGTCCCGGGCTTAGGTCTTACCATGGCTACTACCGTAATAGCGTATTCCCTATAGAGAAATTCGCTAAAAATACGTATGTTTTGTTTTGCAATTTTTAACCATTTGGTTTAAAAATTACTGAAATTTTTAACTGTCCAAGCTAATTCAATCAATCAATCAAAATAACTTTATTAAATACGTACATGCAATGCACAGAATTTTGTTATACATAACTAATCTTATAGACCCTACTCTAAAACAAGCTCCGTTTGTCCGGGCAAAGTTTTTTTTCGCTCCAAGGATTTTTGATTTTTTAGCGAATTTCCCTATAGGGAATACGCTATTACGGTAGTAGTCACGGTAAGACCTAAGCCCGGGACCATGATACTTTTTCGTTTTGAGGTCCCTAGAAGCCAAAAACACCGTTCGTTCAAATTGATATATATGTATATATATATATCTATGTGTCCGTTAACACGATGACTTTTGAACGGAACCTCCGATTTTGATGAAATTTGGTACAGGGATATAAGCCAGCGTCTACTAGGTTGAGTTCGCGAACCAGAATGATCGGACCATGGGAACAGGGTTTTACGGGGTTTCAAAAGGGTTCAAAATGGGTTTTTGGCTTTTTTTACTTTTATTTAGAAAATTCAACAATTTTAACTTAAACCATTTAAAAGAGCTTAAAAAAACAAACAATCTAGAATTTTGAATTTTTTACCCAGCTTAAATGGTTATGGAGAAAATCCAAAAAGTATGTTTTTCATGTTATTCTTATGGGAAAACAACAAAACCTTCTAACTTGCTTATTTATTGACATATCTTGATAAAATTTGGTATGTACATTCATTAGGAAGCGTTTAACTTATATTTGCTTAGAAAACCCATTTGGCGGCAAACCTACGTACTCACCCCTATAGGGTTTATGGGGAAAATAAAAAGAACACCATAGCCTTATAAAATTTGGTATGTACAATCACTAGGTAGGGTTTAACTTATATTTACCAACAAAACCCATATGGCGGCAAACCTACATACTCTCATCCCCATGGATTTTATGTGGTAATAGAAAATATACCAAAATTCCATTGGAAATTCGCTGAGTACGCAGGTCTGCTGCGACGGGGGTATTGATTGATTATGGGGGTTTTGGCCACCAGAAATCTATTGGAGCTGGTTCCATAGCTGGGAAAAATCCGGTTTTCGCGCTAGGGCCCTTCAAAGATCCCATGTTATCCTTATGGAGATTTTATGAATTGAACAAAAATCAGCTGATAACTGTAGATAAAATAAACCAATGTGTTACATCTTTAACCTGTGGTTTTAGGAAAATCATACTAATGTGCAGCAAACCTTCCTCCTGGCGAGTGAGCGGAGCGAACGAGCTTTGTGTGAGAAACGAAAGTAATAATTTTACCGAGCTTAAGCTCAGTCCCCCTGGTACTTACAAATAATATAAGTTACATTAAAAATCCTTACAAAACCCTTGTTGGTTAAATAGTCTAAGCTTCTGACTTAAGAAAAAAATTATCTATTTTGTATATCGGGTTTGTTTACTAGATACAATTTTACTTTTTTTTTCAAACAACTTTTGATCATTAATCTCTTTCTCTTTAATATTTACTGGCGAGAAATTAAAAAATTGAATGCCCTGACATGAGGGTTTTTTGTGTATAAATTTAAATTGTGTTTATATGCCAGATGGTTACCTTTTCTTGTTTCATAGTTAGGAAAATAATTTAAAGTTGGAATTTTCCCTAAACTATAGCTGGTTCCTGTCAAGGCTTCGCACGTGATTCAATTTATTTTATAGGTAGGCTAGTAAAATCTTGCTAAAGAGCAACGAAATCGTCCAAAAGACATTGAAACAATGAATTAGTGTGTTGGAGCTCTGAAGGAGTTTTACAAAATCTTTTCTTAATGAGAACCTATGAGCAAAGACGAATGTTCATGTCAAATTTCAACCCCTGGAGGTCCCAAAGTAATTTTGAATTCCAGTGGGGCACCGAGCCCTAAAGAAATTCAAAAACTATAATTGCAAAAACCGTTTCTTGCTGTTCATATTATCTGTCAGTGTAAAAGATTATTTTTATTCTACTTAATAGAATAACATATAACCAATAAACATGTTTTAAAATCATTAAAGTGTATAATTTTTTTTTTTTATAAAAGAATATAATGACATAATGAATTAAAAGGGGGAAGTCACTCAAGCATATATACGCTTATTAGATGCCAAGTTGTGTAATCTCTATGTACTGTAGTATACCAGAATTGTACAGTTACAGAAGTTTTACTTGATAAATTACAGTATCTAAACCAGTATAACATCTTCTTAGGTTAAATTGGTGATTACAAACTACAGTAGCTGTTTCACTCACCAAGAGACTGAGAAAAATAATAATCACTTAAAAAACTGTTTAAAGGGAACTTAAAATATAGTCTCCTTCCATATTGAGCTAAATATTATAATTTTTTAACATTGCAGGTTTGAATCAAAGAAGAAAAACTGCAATATAACTTGTAAAACATAACTTTACCATGCAATACACAGTTTACTGAAATTTTGTTACATTGTTTAAAACTTTAGTACCAGGTTAACCGAGCCTTGCTAGTTTTCTTTCATTCACTTTTGTTATAGTGTCATGGTAATCAAGCTATTAAATGTACACCTTAAAATTAATGTTCTTTTATTTAAGCGAATTTCTCTATAGGGAATACGCTATTACGGTAGTAGCCATGGTAAGACCTAAGCCCGGGACGATGTTACTTTTTCATTTTGAGGTCCCCATAAGCTAAAAACACCGTTCGTTCATTTTCATATCATATATGTATCTATCTATGTGTCCATGGTACTGGTAACTTTTCAGGTTGAAATAATAAAACGTCTTCCAACACTACTCGATATATTTACACTTATACTGTAATTGCTTACAGGACGGTAAATATATATAAAAGATCTTATAATGGCGATAGATTTCGACCAGTCACACCGGTCATCATCAGGCCCAATCAGAGACACTGATTGGGGTCTGAGAGATCTCTGATTGGGCCTGATGATGACCGGTGTGACTGGTCGAAATCGATCGCCATTATAAGATCTTTTATATATATTTACCGTCCTGTAAGCAATTACAGTATAAGTGTAAATATATCGAGTAGTGTTGGAAGATGTTTTATTATTTCAACCTGAATATCAATACCAACACGTATAATGCTAATCAAGAAGTTATTTCGATAACTTTTGACAGGGACCTCCGATTTTGATGAAATTTGGTATGAAGGTATAAGGCTAGGTCTATTTTCATGAGTTCGCGAACCAGCATGATCGGGTTATGGGAACGGGGTTTTATGGGGTTTCAAAGGGGTCAAAAATAGGTTTTTGGCATTTTTTGAGCAGAATTTTCCAAGGTCATCAATTTTAATTAAAACCATTTAAAAGAGCTTAAAAAACTAACAATTTAGTATTTTGAATTTTTAACTTGGCTTAACAGGTTACGGAGAAAAGCCAAAAATAGGAATTCCATGTTAATCTAATGGGAAATCAACAAAACCCTGTATCTTGCTTATTTTTTGGAATAACTTGATAAAATTTGGTATGTACATTCATTGGTAGGGTTTAACTGATATTTGCTTACAACACCCATATGGCGGAAAACCTACGTACTCACCCCTATGGGGTTTATGGGGAAAATTAAAAGAACACCGTAACTTGATAATATTTGGTATGTACATTCACTTGATAGGTTTTAACTGATATTTACTTACAACACCGATATGGCGGCAAACCTACATACTCACCCCCATGGGGTTTATGGGGAAAATTACAAAGTGCCGAATATTGATACAGTTTGATATTTACCTTACGTAACTATTACATTTCCTAACAAAACTAACATTTTTTAACAACATCCCATGGCAGCAAACCTACATACCCATTCCTTTGGTGTTTATGGGGAAAATACGATACCGTATCTCAAGATCGATTTGAAATTTGCTGAGTACGCAGGTCTGCTGCGACGGGGGTATTTGTTTACTTTTAGTTGTTATTTCATTACTAAAATAGCAACCCATAAGACCAATGTTAAAAATTACGATTTTTAAACCTAAATTTAGGCAGAATTCGATTTTTCCATGAGATTGAGGATGTTTCTAAACTTATTTTTGGGCCAAAACACTCTTAATTGCAAAAGTTTAAGCACAACCTATCAGCTAGATTTGGAGATCGTGGAACACACATCCCTTCAGACTATTCTCGTATTATAGTATAGGATTGTTTAACATTAGTATTTTCAATCCCATAATGAGTGTTTCCAACTAACTTGTAGAGTTTCAAGCTTTATGGCTGATCCGCCACACTGAACAAAAGGTAAGCTTAGCCATAACTCATCATATGATTTTGTTTAATTTAATTATTTGATAACAATTAAATAAACTAACTGAATCAAATGAATACGTTTTGTGAATACAAATTATTCACAAAAATAATTACCTACAATTTTTTATTTTATTTTTTAGCCTAGTTGAAACTTTTTAATGACTGAAAAGAACCTTTTATATTAAAATAGGCATAGATGTTATAATGAATCTTATAAAGATTATATTGTATAGAAGTTCACATTTGACAATCTTTATATCTATTAGAACCAGCACTTAATGAAGAACATAACATTTTGTAACCTCTCGCAATGGTTTTCTTTTTAAAGATTCCATAAGCAATATCATAGAGAATAAGTTTAATTTATTTAATGTTATGATTTTCATATGCTTAATTAACTATAACACGTTAATACCAAACTTGACTTGAGAAACCAACACAATCTGGTGCGTAAGATGAATATGACTGAAGGTGAAACATCATAAATATACATAAATAAATTCAAAACTCTCCAGTTAAAGTTACGGCACATAATGCACCCACCATGTTCAACTTTACTTATTATTTATATTATATGAGCCGATTGCTGGTACACACTACCGAATGTTGGCTACAGTTATTAAAGCGTTAATTTTTGTAAAGTCAAATAACACAGTAATTTTAATTTTCTTCCCAAAAAACGCAGATGCCTTGTCAATCACTTAGAAAAAAATAATCACATGGATTTGGCAGCGTTATTCACCAGCTAAAAAATGAATCTTTGAGACAATATTCAGTTATTTTTGCTGTACGAACATCGTTGGCAGTAAAAATTATAACTCTCAATTGGTATTTTCAAACACTTTGCATGGTTCCACACACTATACTCAGTAAATCCCAAAAGTCCCACGCATATGGGAGCTCGAGGACACTCGAGGGGCGCTGTGAAGACAGAATTGCATCGCGCCTCTTATGGTGCAAAATAATTCTGTTAAAAGATTTAACAAAAAAATCTTTGTTTTGGATGATGAAACAACTCTTGACTGTCTTTGATCAAATTTCGACCAGTGTTACTCCAGTGTAATCGCCCCAGTACTTATTTAATACACTAAGGCGTCTTTTGTTAAGAGAACTCCTACTTTAACTCTCAACCGATTTTCATGTTTTTGGTGTTGTTGTATAGAGCTTGGTCTGTAGATGTTTCCACAAAAAATTGATGAGAATCGGGCTTAAAAAAAGGACGCTATCCACAAATTAATTTGAAATTTCCCCATTTTAGCGTGTAGTTTTTGGTGATTATAGATATTAACAAAATTGGATAGTCCGATGTCTTTGATTTAGGACTAAATGTAACTTTTGTATTGTATCAAAACAAACTCCTTGATTTTGAGCAACAAGTACACTAGTAAGGCACCTTTTATATAGTGCGTCAGGCGCTTGTTGAGCACGCGCCTACCGTGCGTCGCTTGAATCGCTGTTTAAAAGATACCTTGGATGACGGGCGGTAGGCGACCGTCATGCGCCTTGTATAAATGCTCCTTTCTAGTCCAATGTATTTACTTTACGCGGGTTTTTTGACGCACGCCGAAAGACGCAATGTATAAAAGGGGCCTAATAGCACAAATTGTAAGTGCCAGGTGTTATTTAAGATTGGAATCTTGGATATTTTACATGGTTTCATAAAATAATTACCGTATGAAATACCCTTAAGTATTTAAAGGAAGCTGAGAGTAGGGAGCAACATCAGGAACCAAAAGGCCAAAAGACCTACCGTAAAAATTTCATGTCTTAACTCTTTATAGTTTAGCCATACAGCAACCAACACGAAGATAATAGCACAGCTTTATTTTATAGGTAGAAGATAGATGATGCATAGCTTTACTCACATGCTATTTAAAAACACATCAGACTAGAAAACTATGTAGGTCATCTTATAACTACGGTACCCTAATTCATAATCATGAAAAACTAATATCTAAACAAAATAAATAAAATACACTCTTTGTTTAAAATACAAATATATTTTTTTCTTCCATACCCAAATTAATTCCAACATTTTTCATAATTGAAGTAAAACTGTCAGTCCCACAGATTAAAATAAGCAACTTTTGCAAATCTTTTCCCTCAATAAACTCAGTTACACACTTATCATCAATTCTTCTATTACTGAATTTTTCTCCAAATTTCATATCATCGTTGTCTACTTTATTTTCTGAGAAGTAATACTCTAGTGAAAAATTCCAATAGTGAGTCATTCGCCTTAAATTGTCTCGCATGATGATATGTTCAATGCTTTTCACACCGTAAAACAAATGTATCACTGTTTCATCACTATCATTATCGAGTATATAGTCAGAAACTGTTATCATTGGAGCCAATCCTGATCCAATACAGAGCATTAAAATATATTTGAAGCTATTGGGGTTGTATTTGAACTTCCCATAGGGACCTCTCCACCAAGTGATATCACCAACTTGCAGATTACGTAAATATTTGGAGCACATCCCATTTCTATACAGTTTAGCAAAAACTCTAAAACAACAATTCTTCTCATTTTTTGACAAACAAAGTGGAGTGTAAGCTCGGGTTATTATTGTTTTAGTTACACTTTGTTTTGAATCATCTTTTGTTTTGGATGATGAAACACTTGCCTGCTCAACCTCATTTGATTCTTTGTTTTCAACCTTTAAACTACATCTTAGAATTAAATGCTGGCCTATATCATATGGAAGGAAACCTCTGATATCGATGTCTGTCCAGCCATCAATATCAGGTCTGAATTGATACAAATACACATCCTCGGTCAGCCTCTCCTTATGCAAAAGTTTAAATGGTTTGAAACGAGTTTCAGACAACAGATCTCTTCTACATTCATCTTCGTTTTCAATTGTTGCTGTCCTCAATAACGTAAGACGTTGCTCATAGATGTCAAACACACATGGTGAGCATCCACTTCCGCAACAGTCTGAAGGCTCAGGCTTCTCTAGTTCCATTCAATTTGTTGAATGTCTTACCTAAAACCGCAAACATATTAGTTTTTGTTATTTTGCTATTTTTTAAGGAAATAAACTCATCAGGTCATTATTTTTAAATTTGGAAATTAGCAAACCAAGCCATGGTCAGAACATGAAAACCCCGTCCTCAAAGCAGACTAGCATAATGAGCTTCAGCTATATTTATTTATACAGCTCCTTTATTTATGTACAGACACTTGAGAGATCCAACGTATAGAGACAATTTTGAAGAGCAAAACCAATGATGTGGAAGGAGACATGGAAGGTTTTGGAAGAGATACAATGAAAAACGTAAAAGAAGCGGTAGAACGTTAATACCTTTACTGAAATGGTGACCTAACTCAATAGGTAGTTTAAAGCCAAGTATGAATGAGAGATGAGTGTAGGATGATTGTGGTGCGATCTTGTAGTCTTGTTACTGACTAAGGCCGACATTCTCCTTAGACAGGACTGTTAATTCATAGCCCAACAGCCAATGGTGTCTAGGGACCTACAGTTTAACGTGGGATCCGAACCACAATTTTAACCTCATGTATAGGAATTGGTCTAATTAAGAGGACCTAATAAATTAAACATAAAAATATAGTCATAAAGAACGAAGTAAGAAGAAATAAGTTTAGAATAAAGAAAAAGTCTAGAGGAAATGAGTAAATAAAATTGTAGTCAAATGAAAATTTTGTAAAATTGTAAATAAGTGCAAAAACTTTAAATCTCTTTTGTAAGTTCCCATGCAACGTAAAACATTGTCTGACTAATACAAATTATTATTATATTGATGAGACTTAGTATATGGCTTCATATTGTTGAGATATATATATACATTAGCTTTTTCCCATGGCTTCGTTTGCGTTACTTGTCTGGTTTAGTTTGTTTGCTACGCTCACTCTCCTTCACGCTCACCTGCTGTCAGGTTTAGCTCGTTCGCTACGCTCACTCTCTGTCACGCTCTCCCTAAGTTATTTGAGGAGCTAACATGCAAACCGTGTTTTTTACAATTTTTTGGAAAATTGAGCTAACAATGTATTTGAATTCATCTTCTTTGTTTCTACTCAAAACAACATTGCTTTCCAGTCGAAAGAAGCTTTTTCCTATCTACAAACATCTACGCTTTCACATTTATAATATTAGTAAGGATACCATATATATATTTTATTTAACGACATCCCATAGCAGTAAACCTACATAGCCTAATCATTCCTAAAATGTGATGTTTATGGGGAAGATACAAATCAAATTCCTTGGGAAATTCGCTGAGTTCGCAGGTTTGCTGCGACCGGGGTATTTTTTAATGTGGCATTTATATTTTAGCTAAATTTTCTCTTTACACCATTAAATTTAATTGACACCAAAAACCAGATATCATCTTGTCTAGTTCAAAGGTGTTTGAAAGCTTGTGCACAAAAATGTAGTGTTCTATTTTATTTTGTATACAAATTCATTCTTGAATCATCAATATCATTACCCCCTAAAGGGGGGGAATCCTCGTAGCCCAGTCAAAATAGGTTTGTATCGGAGGTAATTACTAAATACACATAAATACGACGTTTAGGCAAAATCTTCCCCATAACATTTTGCTAAAAATGTTATAACCTATACCGTATTGCAATGGACACTCTTCATATATTATAGTATGGAATTGTGTTGATATTTCAGTACACCAGTATAGTTCAATGCTTCAGCTTTTAATAAAATTATGAGATTGTTCGTTTTACTATCAACAGCTGTTTTACTTTTGCGATTCAATATTGTTCCCCATGTTAATCTTTTGTACTAAAACTGAATTATAAGGGCTTCCCGTTCCCTTCAGAATTGAAAAATCAAAAATCTTATTGCAAAACTAAGAATTGGGATGAATTTTTTGACACCTCAAACACCAAAATTGGTCCAGAAATCAAATTGATCAAGAAATCTAGAATATAGTAACTTAGGTAAGTGACATCAACAACAATTAACTAATCAGTAACATTTTTGGTGCTTCAGCTAATAGCAACTGTCAAATAGATGTGACAAAGTTGCATTGTGCCTTAATCGAGGAATCATATGTAACTTACTTAGTTGTCGTCAACTACTACGTGGTAAAGAGTATTCTATATCCCGTTTAAAATAAATGTGCAGTCGAAATGCAGATTTCCATTTCTCCATTTTTTTCCGTTCCTCCCACTGCTAACAATCCAACCAATCACAATCACTAAAAATTAGTGCAGTTGTTTAATTAATAGGCTACCTATCTCATGTCACTTTATGCCAATGTTTTGATTTTTCGTAAACAAATATTCTTATTTTGACGTTTGAGATGTAAAAGGAAGCGCTTGCAACAATAACTTAATGAGGTGAAATAACATGTTCATCAGGGCTATATTCTACTCTGAATTTCAGGGGCAAAATTAAAATAAGTTTAACACATGATTTTGAAGAAAATAGGGGAATTAAGAAAGGTATTGAGGGGATTTCCCTTATGGTGGGAAAAAAATTTTGTCTTTCGACCGCACATTTATTTTGAACTGAGTGTATGGTTTTAGTGGTGCTGATGATAGTGTTGCCTACTCTCGCCTCGTTGTTACAGTTAGTTTTTCATCTTAAATGTCAAAGTAAGAATATTTGTTTACAAAAACAAAAGTGACATGAGACAAAACTTTCAGTAAGTGTGTGGTTGGTCCGGGGAGAAACGGGTGAGGTTCATTAGTCCCAGTTTTCAATTGTCCCAGTTTTATTAAAATTCAAAAATAATGAGAAAATCATATGTCCCAGTTTTTATTTGTCCCAGTTTTACTAAATAAATATAAAAATATTGCTAAATCAATTGCCCCAGTTATCAAATGTCCCAGTTAAATTAAATTAATAATGAAATAACAAAAAATCAATAGTCCCAGTTTTTAAATGTCCCAGTTTGTTTAAATTTATATAAAAATGAAGTTAAATCAATTGTCCCAGTTATCAAATGTCCCAGTTTCATTAAAGTAATAATAAATAACGCAAAATCAATAGTCCCAGTTTTCAAATGTCCCAGGTTTTTAAAATAAACATAAAAATAGAGCTAAATCAATTGTCCCAGTTTCATTTGTCCCAGTTACACTCCGCGGCAAAAGTGAGACGCGGCTGTGGCGCTGCTGGTACAGTCCGCACAAGCAGCAGCTCTCTGTCGGGTGAGCCGCCACTTAGTCGGTGGTCGTCGCGTCGTTTTAACGCTCCTGTGTCTAATTATGACATATTAAGTACTGTATTACGAAACCTATATATTCTTTTTCTCCAGTAATGTATTTAATCATTATCTGTGATTTAATAGAGATTCAAACAGTATGAATATTTTTTACTTTCTTAATTAATTATAGGTAATTACAAAAGTTGGAAATGTTTGATAACCAATTTATTCGAACATGAAAAAGTTATTAAGTGAGGAAATTTTTATCTATGGGTTGGAAAAAAAAATTTTCTGGGAAAGTTGTAGCCAATGATACGAATGTTATAATTGTTTCAAGAAACTTGACCTGATCGTTGGTAAAGGAATTAATAGTGGCGCGAAGAGGTTGAACTCGAGACTTGCGGTCTCACTTTGGCCACCAAAGTTATAGATCTCGTCGTTTGTTCTATACTTTGTTACTGTATACAGATACACACTTTTTATGGTTGTAAATTTCTTGATTAAATTTTGTAAATAATCTTAATCAATACAGTTTTGCCGCTTGAACTTTTTTCATAACGCAACAATAAATATTTTCCCCGCTTAGTACGTTTTTCGGGTCAGGCTAAGGTGGTTCTAAAATATTTTACGTTATTAAAGTATTAAGTAAATACAAGAAAATAAACTAGTACTGCTGGATTCGGTATTTAATGGGGAAACATAATATATAATATGTTCTATTGTATTTAAGATATCTTACTAAGACAGCGTTAAAACGACCCGACACTGTCATCACAATGGCCGGCCTGGCCATAGCAGAGGGATCACACTTTTCTAGAAAGTAGGCCTACCAGCAGCACGACAAAAAGATAAATATAATATGTATTCCCAAGTTTTATTTGTTAACTATTACTAAAACGCAACTATACAATGATTAGGCATATTTAATGTTTGTTCATAAGAAATTAAAGATCGAACTGCAAGTAAACTGGGAAGGAGCGGCGCAATTAAAAATGAACGTCAATTGGGCTACTTATTTCATTACAAACGATCTAATAGATTAATTGTAAATTGTATTATTACATTTTGAAGATTATCTCATTACCTAAAACTTAGCCTCTTATAGATTATTCCTGGCCCAAAAATAAAACTTATCCTTGCATAGTAACTTTTTCATGTCAGGCTATGGTGATTCTAAAGTATTTTACATTATTAAAATTTAACGTAAATAAAAAAATAAAGTAAACTCATACTGTTAAGTGCAGTATTTTTAATAGAGAAAAAGAATATATATGTTTCATAGTACTTAATATGTCATAATTAGACACAGGAGCGTTAAAACGACACGACGACCACCGACTAAGTGGCGGCTCACCCGGCAGAGAGCTGCTGCTTGTGCGGACTGTACCAGCAGCGCGCCGGCCGCGTCTCATTTTTGCCGCGGAGTGTAACTGGGACAAATGAAACTGGGACAATTGATTTAGCTCTATTTTTATGTTTATTTTAAAACCCTGGGACATTTGAAAACTGGGACTATTGATTTTGCGTTATTTATTATTACTTTAATGAAACTGGGACATTTGATAACTGGGACAATTGATTTAACTTCATTTTTATATAAATTTAAACAAACTGGGACATTTGAAAACTGGGACTATTGATTTTTCATTATTTGATTATTAATTTAATTTAACTGGGACATTTGATAACTGGGACAATTGATTTAATAACATTTTTATATTTATTTAGTAAAACTGGGACAAATGAAAACTGGGACATATGATTTTCTCATTATTTTTGAATTTTTATAAAACTGGGATAATTGAAAACTGGGACTAATGATGTGCTCCCGGAGAAACGGGGGAAAATGGGGTAGGGCCTAAACTTAATTGAAAAAAGGTAGGCCTACGCATTTCAACCTCAAATTAATTTTTAATGTAATTAGGCAATAAAGAGTCCAAATTAAATTGTTCGATTTCGGGCAATAAGTACATGAGTAAAATTTAATTGTTTTAAACACCAACCTATAAAATCGGACTAGGCCTAAGTTTAAAGTTCCAGGTGAAAAAGTTGCATTTATCAGGCCTATGTTACCGGTACTAATTTCAAAAATTTTATTTTCTGAATTTATTAGTGAAATTGGTTGATACTGAAAGTATGATAAACCAACAATAACTTATCACAACTAACAGTAATCATGTAATTAATACTGCAATAACTAAAACACTTCCTAACCTAACAAACTCCCAAAGGCAATAATAAATAGACCACAAAATTTTTTTTTATTCTTTTTTTGCCAAAAAGGCTTGTAGGTCACGCTACCGACTGCGCCACAAATACTGTCAATATACCAAATTGATTGCAACCAAACAACCAAACTAGTGATGTGCGATACGTATCGTATCGTATCGGAATATCGCGATACGCGGAGGGACGATACGATATTTCGATACGATATTTTGGAAACGATACGTATCGTATCGCCAAAAACGATATTCGGTTTTATATCGGCACATAGAAAAACGATACTTTTTCCCGCGATATTGTTTTTTTCGCCATGCAACCACGATATCCAGAAGAAAATGGATTTAGCTGCATCAAATTACTTATTTGCCCATTAAATAAACTGAATTCCGTAATATCCTATCTTTTAACTTAAATTATTACACAATTCCTTGGAGGATATATAACAAGTTTATTAGGTAAGATTTTACTTATACGATACGGCCAGTATATGAATGAGCATGACAATAAACAATAGTTTTAGTTATTTTAAGTACTTATTATAAACATTAATGATGTTTACCTAAAACTTTTGATTCTGTTTCATTACAATAATAGCAAATTATTATATAAAATCAATGGCTAAACCTATTTTTAACTGCTTTGTTGAAAATGATACGATACGTATCGTTTAAGCGATATTTTGGCCGATACGATACGCGTATCGCGATACACAGGACCGATACGATACGGCCGATACGATATATGGCTCCGATACGTATCGTATCGCCGTATCGCGATACACGGCCGTATCGCACATCACTAAACCAAACCCAAAAATACGGAAGCCCTGAAGGGCCAAAGAGAAAGCATACATTTTTTACACCGCCGTGTTTGAAACACGGCGAGCCGTGTTTATAAGACGGCGAGCCGTGTTTATAAGACGGCGAGCCGTGTTCCAAAGACGGCGAGCCGTGTTTCAAAGACGGCGAGCCGTGTTTATAAGACGGCGAGCCGTGTTTATAAGACGGCGAGCCGTCTTTAAAAGTCGGCGAGCCGTGTTTGAAAGTCGGCGAGCCGCTTTTAAAAGCCGGCGAGCCGTCGCCGCCTTCCAAACACGGCTCGCCGACTTGCAGACACGGCTCGCCGACTTACAAACGCGGCTCGCCGCCTTTATAACACGGCTCGCCGCCTTCCAAACACGGCTCGCCGCCTTCCAAACACGGCTCGCCGTCTTTAAAACACGGCGGTGTAAAAAATGATCGCTTACTCTTTGGCCCTTCAGGGCTTCCGTACAAAAATACCACGGAATGACGAGATTTTTCGTCTGGCGTCTAGTTAACTAGTTTACGACAAAGTCGGCTTTGGTATTTTACCATCCAACTATGAAGTTCAGTAAAATACCACGGTAAAAATTCGGAAACCCCGATGGACCAAAGAATAGGCATAAATTTATTATATTGCTGTGTTTTAAAAACGGTGAGCTGTGGTCGAAAGTCGACGGGCTGTTTGCATTTATCAAAACGTTGATACCACATTCAAAATTATTTGCTTGTTGGTGTACAAGACTTACTCCATCATAGTTAAGTTTAGACATAAGATGAAGAGTACATTGGACGTTAACGTCTGCTAATGAATCAAAATGAAATGCCAATTTTTTCATTGTCAAAAACTAGTAGATTCCAATGGGAGCCAGAGTGTACATCATGGAGGTTGAAACATTGTTCAGGCAGCACAAGACAAACCTATGCTTGTTGAAAATTAACCCGTTATGACCCAGCGTTACCATTTGGTAACACAAATATGGCGCAATAGAGTTTAAAAAACACTGCCAAGAACCGGGAGCATAATTATTTAAACACTTATCAAGGGAGGGATGTCCGGGGGTAGGCGGAGGGATTCCAATCTAGCTTGAACATCACTAACAGTAATAACATTGATGGACAGACTCATTCCAACCAAAGTCCAACTCCAGACCATTGAATATACAGGTAGTAAAGTATCGAATTCTATAAAAAATAATAGATCACATTAGTAACAGGCTTATATAAAAAATAACAACAATAACAATCAAAATACAAACAAAAATAAATTAAGTAATCACAATGATAGAAAAATATACTTTAGGCGGTAACTACTGTCATTGAAAAAGTCAAAGTGTGGATAAAGCAGGTTACCCAGTCTGTGCAATCTTGGGATAACATCGTTTACTTAGTAATTTGTTGAAGCGGGGCGTTAACTGAACAGATGTAGCAACCTCTGTCCGACCTGGAACTCGCAGTTCGATGAGGGCAAGCAGCGCAGGGCGATCTACCTCACCAACAAGTAGCCTCCAAAGAAATGTTAGGTCATGTAGTTGACCTATTGTTGGCAAAGGACAAAGGTCAAGCATATTCTCGATTTCATTCAGTGGCACCTCCTGGTACTCAAAGCCCAACCTGACACCAATCATTCGTACAAATCTGTCCTCAAGCTTTGCAACTAGTGATGTAAAACGCCCTGGCGTTTAAATCTCAGGGCAAATGCCCAGGGCATTTGCCCAAATAACCGCCCAAAATCCATAAGCGCCGGGCGTTTATCCAATTAAAGGCTAATAAACCTAACTAATGGAAATTAAATTGAACACTACTCTTCTCGTCTACTTTTTAAACCTCTAACATTAGATATTTACATAATAGCCTATATTTAAAAAAATAATTACTTGTATAATTTTAATTATATTGGTAGGAAGTCCGTACTAGAGAGTCAACACTTTTCTTTTGTCAACAAGAGGAAATAATTTAGACTGAAAATAACTTCATAGGTTTATTTTTATTTAAAATATCTGGCTAATGTAAGTTAATAGAATTAATTTACATTTGTTTATTACACACAATGAATCAGTCTTAACTTAAATAATTATGGGCATAATGAAAACTTCAGTTCATCAAACAAAACTCCTTAAACTAATGACTCTTCAGATCCAGAAGCATCTTCATCACATTTTCCAAGGATAGTATAAGTATAAACATAAATACAATACTGGTCTCTTCTTCTTAGCAAACCTAATTGTAATAGGGCCTATAATATATTGTGGTAGTCATGTACAGTTAGTTCAGTTGAAGTAAGTATAAAAGCATTTTAAGGACGAATATCATTTGAATGAATGAACAATTAATCAATTTCAGTGAAGCCACCAAAATAAATATTGGCTAATTTTTAAACTGTTTTTGTTTTTAAATAGAGTAACAAGCCTCTATACCACTGAAGGTTGAGCAGTTTACTTTAGCTTTAGGCTACTAAGATTTACATATGCCATCATAGCCTACATCATATCAGTTGATATATTTAATAATCATGTTCAGCTTCAAAATATATATATCCAGAATCAGAACTATACATTAAACTTAGGCCTACGCCATCACTAGCAACTGATGATTTAAATTTATTAATGTTACTTATAAAATAATATTGAAGAGTCTTGGGTACAGCCGGTACGGGATGATATAGTTAGGCCATGGTTTTGCAAAACTTATACTACCAGTTTCCATTCATTAGCTGATTGCATTAAATTAAAGTAACATAAATTTCATTTTTTACAATCATTTCTATTGCTAATCTTTTTCCAAGACTGCCCTTTTGTAAAATTCATTACAACACATCCTAATAACATGGTACATATGATTTACCGGCTAATCTCAAAATAGAACAATTTCAGTCATTAGTAGGCTAAACCATTAGTTTAAAATGAAATTTTTTGTCATATTATAAGATTAAATAAAATTAGTATATTTAGTATATTTTGATAAATAGCCCTAACTCCCAGTAGAATTTGGGAATATATATATATATATACATGTATATATATATATATATATATATATATATATATATATATATATATATATATATATATATATATATATATATATATATATGGATAAAAATAATTTTATGGGTGCCTTTTTATGTTAGGAAATTTACTTTGTGGTTAAAAAGCACTTGTTTTACTAACAAAACCTTAATACTTAACTTTAAATTTAATTAATTAGACATTATAAATTTATCTTATGCACATATTTATGAATTACAGAGTAGAAACCTGCCTAATCAGTAAATAAGATTTTATTTAACAATTTAGAAAAATATTTATTTAAAATACCACACTGAAAATATTACAGGTTTTATTGTATTGCGCCTTAATCTGAATTTTTTATAAACGCCCAGTTTTTGGGCGCTTAAAATCGCTTTGGGCAAATGCCCATTTATAAACGACCCGCCCACTGGGCATTTGCCCGGCCCACATCACTATTTGCAACAGCTGAATTTATTTGTCCAAGTTGATAAGAGGACCAGATGATACATCCGAATTCAAGCACAGATCTGTCCAGAGACTTGTAGACAGCAGTCATTGCATTGATATCCAATCCTTTTCTTGATGTTCTGATAAGGAATCCTAAAGTGCGGGTGGCTTCACTAACGATATAGTTGATGTGGTCTTCAGAGAGTTCAAGTTTGAGGATAGGACAATGTCCAAATCCCGCATAGTCGCCACACGTTCTAGAGGGGAACCATCCAGAAAGTAGTCAAAAGCAATGATATCTACGGATCGGTTGAATGACAAGACTCGACATTTGCTGGCGTTCATTTTCATGCAGTTCAGATGACACACCAATCTTCAATTTTAAGTAGAGTATTATGAAGACGGTGACAGTCACTAATAGAGGCAACACACAGGTAAAAACTTTGATGCCATCGGCGAATAACAGGCAGTCCACAGATCATAATCAACTATATAATCAAGTATAATCGTCATCAATCAGAGTATAATCAACTATATCGTTCACAAACAAAGAAAATAAGAAGGGTCCTAAGTGGGACCCCTGACTATGCCTGGAAGGGTTGAGAAGTTATAAAATCCTTAATTTACTGTTAATAACTATTTGATATAACATAAAATCTTTAAAAAAAAAATCATTACGAAACAACAGTTTCTATAAATTTGCTTAAAAATAAGTTTTTATGGTGTGCAATCTATTAACATGTACGTTATTATAAGTCCCCTAACACCATAATTGTCTGTTCCTATTGATTACCATCACAAAAACGGTAAAATTGATTTTGTTATAAGTTTGAAATTCGGATTAAAAAAACGGTTTTTAGTAGTTAATTCCAAACTTACTTCATATTTCTATGTGGGACTTTGTTCTTTAAGAATGAATAATTTATAGTGTCTAATCTAAAAATTCATGTATTTCTAGCTGTTCTAAGATTTTGGCATACCTGAGTTCATTGACAAGTGTTACCAATACCGAAAAAGTTGGTGTCAGTGTCAGTCAATTGGTGTAGGCAGGATACCGATCGCTATGTTGTGTGAAGTGTGATTGTATCTTTAATTATCGTAGACCCAGTTATAAGTGAATTTTTGGATTAATTAGCTCTTGTGAGAAGTGAGGTGAATGCATATTGAAAGTTTTCATCGCCGTTATCTGCTCTTAAACACTGGAGCATTGCGATAATGTTGAACAAGTCTAGTTTAATATGGCTGAAGAATTGCTTGTTGTTTTGAGAAGACGAGATCCTTCTTGTGGATTAGGGTTTTCATTATTAGGCACGCCTGGATTACCTCCTGTTATCTATGATATCGTAGAAAACTCGCCTGCTGCAGAAAGTGGAAAGGTGAGTGAAATCAAATTCAAACTCTAATATAGTAGAGAAATGTCAGTTTTCATCCTCCCATAGGCCTAGTTTACTTTTTTCCAAACTTCAGGGTATGGCCAAGTTAGGACTGTAGTGGAATCCTGCAGTTTGTTTACTTAGTTAAGAGTTTTAATTTTACAACCAAAGGTAGGCCTACACAGTATTGTGAATTATTTAAAGGGCCAAAATTCGTTATCACAGACCTACTCCATCGTCATTATCGATAGTTAAAATTTCGATTTTGCGATTACATTGTTATTTTATCAATATTACAACTAAATGCTATTACAATTTTAACTCCTGATTTAGTTTTGTTCTTAGATAAATGAAAATACCGGCAAAACTTTGTTATCCGTCTCCACCGTTATTATCGATGTGGAAATTTTGATATTGCGATAATATTGCTGTTATATCGATGATACAATTACACGACACGATTAGGCCTACAATTTATCACCTGATTTAGTTTCTCGTTCTAATATAATGAAATAAACCTTCTGACAATAAAACAAATACCGTATATATTCAAACAATTAACTGAAAAAAGTAAAAATTGTAGCTAATGTAACCTGGGCGAAACTTCGTTATCCGTCTCCACCGTTATTATCAATGTGGAAATTTCGATATTGCGATTGAAATTGTGTGATGAAAACAATCGAATCAACAACGATACTGAGATAAGAAATGTATCATAATAATAATAACCTAACAGTGTAACCATAAACCTCCGTCACTTTTATTGACAGCGATGTTTATAACAAAAAAATCAATGGTGTTTGGAAATGGAAACATTTAAAACGCATATTCCCTCAATACAATAGCAAAAAATACCTTTCTGATTTGTATTTGGCAGCATTTATGTGATGTCACGCCATTTTAGATCTCTAACGAAGTCTGCTTCTTCTCATAATTTAAATGCAGCTACACAATAAACTTGGTTAGTTTATTTTGTGTTGCTCTTTGTTACAGGTTACATTAGCTACAATTTTTACTTTTTTGTTGTTGTTATTTTCAGTTAGTACTTGTTTGAATATATTTGTTTTATTGTCAAAAGGTTTGTTTAATTAGGTATATTAGAACGAAACTAAATCAGGTGATAAAATCGTAATCGTATCGTGTATTGTATCATCGATATGATAGCAATTTCAATCGCAATATCGAAATTTCCTCATCGATAATAACGGTGGAGACGGATAACGAAGTTTCGCCGTAACCTGTAACAAAGAACAACACAAAATAAACTAACCAAGTTTGTTGTGTAGTGTAGCTGTAGCTAGCTGTATCTAAATTCGAATTGTGAGAAGAAGCAGACTTCGTTAGATCTAAAATGGCGTCACACAAATGCTGCCAAATACAAATCAGAAAGGTTTTTTTTGCCATTGTATTGAGGGAATATTCATTTCAAATGTTTTCAAACACCATTGATTTTGTTGGTATAAACATCGCTGTAAATTAAAGTGACGGAGGTTTTTCGGTTACACTGTTAGGTTAGATTATTATTATGATACATATCTTTTCTCCGTATCGTTGTTGATTTGATTGTTTTCATCGCTCAATTTCAATTGCAATATCGAAATTTCCACATCGATAATAACGGTGGAGACGGATAACGAAGTTTCGCCAAAATACCTTTTTGCAATTAAACAATTATATATATAGATAATTTATTTATACAAAAATATAAACAAATTAACGCCTTCTTCCATTGAAGCTGCTTTTTGACAAAGGTTGCTTACTTTAACAAATTGAAATACTTAAATAATTTTACTTAAACTGAAATTTTTTCAACTTAGCCTAAATAAGTTACCTAAGCATCTGAAGTAACTTATAACAAAAACATATAAGTTTAACTTAAAAATTTAATTAATTTAGCCTATTACTACATCAGAGAACAACACAAAATAAACTAGGCCTACCTAAATCAATTTTGTAGGTGTGTCAATTATTCCTAAAATTGTGTCACATGGCTACCAAATAAGTTATGAATCAAAATGTATACATTTCCTATTGAGGGAATGTTCGTTTTGCATATTTCCATAAACTATTAATTTTGTTGGTATAAGTTTTAAATATTGTTGTCCATAAAAGTGATGGACGGAATAGTTTATGCTTGAATAGCTAATTGTTTAAGCTATATTAGTATAATACATTTCTTACCTCAATCAATGAACACCTCAATATTGTTGTTGATCAATTGTTTTAGCCGAACAATTAATTTTATTTGCACAGTAAAACTTTCAACCATTGATTGATAATAACAATGGAGCACAATAACAAAGTCTTGCATATTTTGTTAGATTACCGTAGGTATTTTAACTTCTGTCTTAAAAATATATCAATTGAAAGAAGACTATTTTCTGAGTATTTGTGCCGAATGTATCTTGGGCCGGGACTGTGACGCTGGGTTTCTTACACGTACTAAGGTCCCTGTCTCAAAATAGTAAAATAGTGATATATTGATAGGCCTAGGCAAAATTTTCGCGCTCAGTTTTACCAGGTGATTTATTTTTAGTGAATGAAAGTACCTCACCTATACATCAATAACAAACATAACCTAACCGCTTTAAACTTGGCTGAGTGCATGTAGCAGTCCTTTTATAGAGGCTACGGGGAGATGCATTCACCATGATCATCGGTGACATGGTTGATTTTAAGCAAGCAGTAGGCTACTCTAAAACCATAAAACTTGATAGACATGAAATTTTCACACAATACTCAGTCAATAGTTAGTTTTCTTCCAATTGATTTGTTTTAAAGATATCAGTTCAAAATAATATAAAAAAGTAGCTGGCTTTATGTATAACACCTTTTTAAAACCAGGCTCGCAACTCATTCAGGTTCAACAGTCTTAGTATATCTCCTTTTCCATGTAGGCTATCTCGGTTGCATTGGCTGTTGTTCCAGTCATAGTAAAGTGAGGAAAACAGTAAATTTGTAAATTAATATAAAGTCTAACTAGGCCTCAGATGTGTTAGAATTGTTCATTAGTGTAGAATATAAATATATCATAAGTTACTATTGTTACATACCGTATAGAACTATAATCAGCATTGGTCACTAACATACAGTAAATAACTTAGAGTATCCCTGATAATTAGATGAATCATCAACAAGCCCAAGTAAAATGTTGAATTAAAGTTTTAGGCCTAAACATTTTAGGCGGGAGTGTTTTGAGCTAAAAATAATAATCAACATTTTTAGGTTAAACTTACAATTTAAATTCTTTTGATACGGTAACCATTTTGTGACTGTTTAGGCTAAATGTCTTAACGTCCTAAGTTATTTTCCACTTTGTCAGGGTGTTTTCCACCAATTGAATTTCTCCACGTTTCATCAGACTTCTGGAGGGTTCAGACCTGGGTTCAGTGACCAGACTATGCTAAGTACATAGCAATAACTGTTTATTGGGTCAATTTTACTATATTTACTAAATATACAAATTGGTTCTCGGCTTCTCAATGGTTTATCTTGATTAGCCCAGAGGGAAGACCCCATAGGGGTGGTGGACCTTGGCGATCCGTGACGTTGCTGGTGCTTCTTTTGACTTCCCTTGTAGTAGTGATGTGCGATACGTATCGTATCGTATCGGAATATCGCGATACGGGGAGGGGCGATACGATATTTCGATACGATATTTTGAAAACGATACGTATCGTATCACCAAAAACGATATTTGATTTTATATCGGCACATAGAAAAACGATACTTTTTTCCCGCGATATTGTTTTTTTCACCATGCAACCACGATATCGGGAAGAAAATTCATTTATCTTCATCATTTTACTTATTTGACCATTAAATAAACAGAACTCCATAATATCATATCTTCTAACTTAAACTGCACAATCTCTTGGAGGAGATAAAACAAGTTTATCAAGTAAGATTTGACAGATACGATACGGCCAGTATATGAATGAGCATGACAATAAACAACAATCTATATATTAATAGGCAAGCATGTTTCATTTCCTCCTTTTTTCTCAGCTTGTGCGCATCGTAGGAGAAATCCGCGCATAGCGTTGGAAAGGTACAGTCCTGTAGATTAGCAGAATCCCATTCTAATTGTCATCGGACTCCAGGGCTACGCCCCACAGGCTTTCAAAGTTCCAATGTTAATCTTATGGAGGAAGGATAATTGATTGACTTATGGGCAGCTGTTATAAAAACAACTGCTAGAAATTATTTATTCTATCCAGTTACAATATTGTGGCGAAATGTACATCGGAAACATTTAATCATCTGCAAGAACAAAAGGCAACATACAAGGTAAATAAAACTGCTAGAAAAACAGGAAGAACAGATGTTTCAGTTATAAAATGTTTTTTAAACTTCTTGGGTCCAGATCAACTGAAATTTTGATCGAATTTCGATCAGGAGGCGATCTCTAGTCTATATATTAATACGCAAGCATGTTTCATTTCCTCCTTTTTTCTCAGCATGTGTACATCGTAGGAGAAATCCAAGCATACCGTTAGAAAGATATAGTCCTGTAGATGAGCAGAATCACATTCTAATTCACATCGGACTCTAGGGCTACGCCCCACAGGCTTTCAAAGTTCCTATGTTAATCTTATGGAGAAAGAAGAATTGAATGAATCATTAGACAGCTGTTGTTAAGACAACTGCTAAAAAATGAGGAAGAACAGATGTTTTAGTTCTAAAATGTTTTTAATTTTCTTGGGGCCAGATCAACTGAAATTTTGATCGAATTTCGATCAGGAGGCGATCTCTAGTTTTATTTATTATGAGTACTTATTTTAAACATTAAAGATGTTTACCTAAAACTTTTGATTCTGTTTCATTACAATAATAGAAAATTATCATCTAAAATCAATGGATAAACCTATTTTTAACGGCTTTGTTGAAAATGATACGATACATATCGTTTAAGCGATATTTTGGCCGATACGATACGCGTATCGCGATACACAGGACCGATACGATACGGCCGATACGATATATGGCTCCGATACGTATCGTATCGCCGTATCGCGATACACGGCCGTATCGCACATCACTACCTTGTAGTGTCTTGTAGACAGATGCTAGGTGTCTCACGTTTATTCCTTCCCGTGTCACAGCCAACTTCAGACTGACTGCCTTAGAAATGACAAGGGGAAGCTGGTGACTCAGTACACGCCCATTCACTGGATATCTACCAGTGGGGAATAGTAAGGAAAAATTAGGAATTTTGTGAGGTTGGGAAAAGTAGGGAATAAACCGGGAAGAATTTTATGTTTTTTACAAATTATTTTAGAATTTTACAAAATAACAAGTGGTGAGGCTGGCTTTTTGGTCGGGAAATTTCAGAAAGTTATTCTGGGAAAGTCAGTAAAAGGTTTTGAAATTCATTTGTGAAATTTGGTATACATCGTGCATTCAGCAAAGCAGTTTTTGGACTCAGCATGCTCATGCGCACCCAGGAAATGGTATTTAGGAAATTATTGGGGAATCAACGCACCCATATGGCCGGTGCGGACTTAACATACCCATGTACCTAGGGAAAGGGTGCTCAATAAATCCAGTTAAATTCGGGGGCTCAATGTGCCCATCCGGCCGGTGTGGCCACTGCATGCCTATGCATCAAGGGTGAAGTACAGAAGGAAATACTGGGGGCTCAAGATTATTATTCTTTGCTTCAAGAGCCAAGCAAAGCCAGGTTTGATTTCCTGGATATCCATAACAATTTGATGGATTTGGACAGCTTTCCATTAAGAGAAATTACATTATCTTGCAAAAAAATACTTAAAAATATTCCTGCCTAGTGCCTGTTGTGAAGGTGTATTAAAAATATATTACGGTACTGTTATTCATTTTCAATATATGGGCCAACTTCCAAGGCCCATTTTATAACTTAAGGAATTGTTCAGCATTGGAAAAATGCATTTACGTACAAATCAAAATGGAACAGTGGGACTAACCTTGTAAAATTGATATAAAATAATCAAGAACAAATACGTAGTAATATCCACTCAACACCTATAGGCCAAAGGGCCGTGTATCTATGTCCTGTCGGGTCACTCTACTTCAAAGGAAGGAGCCTATGGGTTACACTGGCATTCCTTGTCCGCTTTGCATGATGTTTTAAGATAATTCTTTTCATAATACAGTAACATCAAATTGAAAAAAGAAAAACAGCATAAATACAGTAACATCAAATTTTTATTAGGGAAATGTTCTTAAAATATCACATTAATTCCTTTTTATTCTACAGTAGTTTTTATTGTAGGGAATGATTTCGTCGACATAGGCAATTAAAGTTTGCCCCCTGTTATTTTAATGGGACTAAAAATTAACTTGAATTGCCTGTAGCGCCCTAAGTTTAGAGAAAAATGTCAAGTAATAAAAAAGTCTTTAAATTGTGTATAACATCAAAAAATTACATACAAATTTGGGGTTCGTATTTGAAATTGTATTTGGGGGATGAAATAATGAGGGGATGAAATTTTCATGTTAAATTTTATACCCTCCAAGTTGATAGACGTTTTCAGCAAACTCAACAGTAATATTTATTTTAGTTTTTGAATAGGTTAAAATTAAAAAATAATAATTATTATTACTGAAAATTCACTGATTTTAAACATTTTTTACCTCCAAAAGTCACCAAAAAGTCACTGATTTTTGTATCTCTTTGGCAGTGGACACTCTGTTACAGTATTTCTTAGTTTTGATTTTTAACTCCTTAAGACCAATACAATTTTAAAAATTAAAAATTTAAATTAAAGATTATAACCAAATAAGATTTTTTCTAGCATAGAGACTGGTAGGCTATATAGAGCCTGTATTGCTTTATTTTTATCTCATTTTTAAGATATTTGCAAAGTTTAGAGAAAACTTTTAGAACCGTTTTTGAGATCTGTGTGCGTTCATATATGTAAATATACTTGCTTACTTATTATATTATCATATAGAATATAGGATGGATAAATTCATCAGACTAATTTTGATGATAGATTCACTAAGGTTTCACTAAATATAAGGGCTCACTAAGCTTAAAGTATGATCCCTTTAGTTTGACACATTGTTTTCTTTGTAGACCTGCGTGATAATCAATGAAGAATTTGCTTTATAACAGTTGATTAGCTAAATACTGTATGGTACATGAAAAAATGTAATAGTTTGTTTGAACTTTAGATCAGACAAGATATTTTTGTATACAAAAGCAATAAAATTTTAAAATTATAAATTTACTGAATATGCATGGCTGGTTCGTTATACCTAGGGTAAAATGGTAAAGCAAGGTGCTGAAGCATGAAGCGTGATGATACCAGATAGGTTATACATTCTGATTTTGACCTGCTTCCTCAACACCGGTCATTGCAAGTAATAAAATTATTCTAATTGAATGTTGTGGTTAATGAGAAATTCCTCGGTGGATGAGCTTGGAGATCAACCTTCTATGATAAATGTTTTTTGATTCAACAGTTAAGATACTGTAGCTTGATTTTACAAAACTCATTAAATACGTAGAATTTACTAAATATAACAATAAACAATTATTATTTAAGTACCAATTAATTAATTTACTAAATAACAATTAGGCCTAGTTAATTTGGAGATTCACATTCTGATTGCATTTGGTCCACTAAATGCTATGCCATTTTGTAGCTGCCACCATTTAAGAGGGTAACTAACTAAACTAAAAAATACTGAAAAATACATGAGAATTTTAGTTTATTCCGTCATGGTACTCTGCAATTAATTTATCTATGCCTTATAACTTGTGTTAACAGTTAGGTAATGCATGACTAATAAGAAATTGGTCTTTTAAAGTAAGGGTAGACCGTACTAAGTGTGTATATTCATGTCCACTTTAATCTTTTCTTGAAAATATTTTTTTTTGTTCTCTTCTCTAAATGAGTTTAGCTTGTACAGAAAAGTGAATCTCAAACTTTTATTTTACTTTATTTGTATTCATGAATCTTAGAGAAAGTCTATTAAAATTTGCCAATGCCTCAAGTTTTTATCCTACCTACTTTAAAAAGTTCTGTAGCCAACCCTATGCTCTTTATGAGCTTAAATATAACAAATTTGCCTAAACTACTATATGCCTTAAAAGTTACTTTTAGTGAATTTCGCCATAGGGAATACGCTATCAAGGTAGTACTAATAGTGAGACCTAAGCCCGGGACTATGTTATTTTTTGTTTTGAAGCAAAAAACACTATTCATTAAGTTTGTGTGTGTGTGTGTGTGTCCGTTTACACGATAACTTTTGGAAGAAACCTTCGATTTCGATGAAATTTGGCATGAAGAAGGTAGTGTTCTTGAGAAGTTCGAAAAACAGGATGATTGGACTATGGGAACGGGGTTTATGGGGTTTCAAAAGCTCAAAATTCGGTTTTAGGTGTTTTTAACATTCGTTTTTAAAATTTACCAATTTTTAAAGAGACAGTGAAAAAGAGCTTTAAAAATTAATAATTTAGTACTGTATTTTAAATCATTTACTTAGCTTCACTGGATTCTTTGAAGCTTTATGCCCTGAGTTATTTTATTGTTAAATTACTATTATATTTGGTGCTTTATTCTCATTACTTTGGCTTTTATATTTTTATCAATGAGTTTATTTAGTATTATTAACGGTTTGAGAATTACCAGAGAAAATAGCAAAAAGGATTTCCATGTTATTCTTATGGGAAATTAATAAAATCTTATATGTGGCTTATTTTTTAACATTTTTCAATAAAGTTTCCTATACCTTTTAGGTAATGTATAACTAATATTAGGTCAAAAACCTATCGAGTGATATTTTAGGCCTTTTTTGTTTATTTTCGTGTGTAGAATCAGCTCCCGAAATTTCGGCACTTCGTCGTGAATCACCCTGTATATACAATATATGTATATGTATGTGTCCCTAGACACAATAACTTTTGTAAAATTGGTCCAATCGACACCAAATTTGGTAGAGATGTGTAATTCTATGTTTATTCGGATGAGTTAGTAAACCAGACTTATCGACCTACCAGAAAAGGCCGAAAGGGGCAGAAAGGGGGACCTACCATTTTGGGGGGTTTTGTACCCCCAAAATGGGTTTTTTGCATTTTTCATACAGTATGTAATTTTTTTAATTTAAAAATTTGATTTTCACCACTGGATTTAGCGCAAATCCACAACTTAGTATTTCAAAGCTTTGCTCTATCTCCATTGGTTACAGAGATATAAAAAGTCTAAAGACAGTACATTGTATTTAGGGGCTCCAATGTTAATCTTATGGAGAGTAAGGATGTGTTAATATTTCACTTATTAACCAATATTTTTGAATGAAACTTGGTATTTAGCCTCATTTGGTTGAGATTCAACCATTTATGTTAAAAAATCTTGGTTTTTGTCCTTATCATGGCAGAAAACCTGCATACTCTTTTCCCATGGTAATCATATGGAGAATAGGCAAACTCTTTTATTTATGGACAGATATTGATGAAACTTAGTATATGGCTTCATATGGTCCAAATGATTTTTTGTGTGCTTAAAATCTACTTTTAGTGTTACCCATAGCAGCATACTTGCATACTCTTTTGCTATGTTTATCATAAGGAGAATAGACATTTATTTCCCTATTTATGAGCACGTAATGAAATTTTGTTTACAGGTTCCTCTGGTCAAAACTAATATTACTATTTTGGAAATTCGCTGAGTACGCAGGTCTGCTGCGACGTTGGGTATTAACACATTGCATTAGGAAATCCAAACTTTGCACATGTTAACAACACAAAAAAATACAATTTTCTATCAAAGTGAAAACTTTGCCCCGGCCCCAAAAATGGGGTATTTTAGTGGCGGTCCCAAATTTTTAAGTATAAACTCCTATCGAGTGACTCCTCATTTTAAACGGATTATCAAGAGAAATTAAATGGCGCAAACCGGAGGTCAATATCTCACCTGTAACCAAAACGGCAGCCATTTTAAAGTTGGAGTTTAGGTGTGGGGCCACTGAACTTGCTGGGTTTCTTAAATAGGAAAATAGCTATTTAAGAATCAAAATTATTGGAATTATTTTATCATCGAACCTACTAGTGGAAATGAACTAGTAGGTTTAATTCTAAAATCATTTAAAAAATCCTTAACCCTGCAATAGCTATTTTCTGATTTAATTTACAGACTTTTGAGTAACCCTGTATACTTCTGTGTACCCTGTCGGTCAACACGATAACTCTTAAACGGAACCTCCAATTTTGATGAAATTTGATAGAGTTGTCTAGGGCAGCGTTCATCAAGTTAACTTTGAAAACCAGCATGATCGGGCCATGGGAACGTGGGTTTCATAATGTTCCAAAAGGGTCAAAACCCGGTTTTTGGCATTTTTTTACATCAATTTTTAAAACTCAACAATTCTAACCTACACCATTCAAAAGAGCTAAAAAAACGAATTATTATTTTGAATTGTTAACCTAGCTTAGATAATGGAAAAAATCCAAAAATACGGTTTACATATTATTCTTATTGGAAATCAACAAATCCCTCTATCTCACTTATTCATAGACATAACGTGATAATATTATTTGGTATGTACATCCACTAGGTCCCTAGAGTGTATTTTATATTTGCGTACAACATCCATATGGCGACAAACATATATACTCACCCAGATGAAATCAATGGGAAAAATAATAAATTTGATACAATTTAGCATTAGGAAGGAGTTATATCATCTATTTGCTTACAACACCCACATGGCAGCAAACCTTCATCCTCTTTCCCATGGTGCATATATATATATATATATATATATATATATATATATATATGTGAAAAATAAAAAAATACCAAATTTTATTTTAAATTCACTGAGTACGCAGGTCTGCTGCGACGGAGGTATTAATGTTTACATTTTGGTATTTATAATCAGATCATTCTTTGTGCATTACACCTCTCGCTATGCACATTTTAGCGAATTTCCCTATAGGGAATACGCTATTACGGTAGTAGCCATGGTAAGACCTAAGCCCGGGACCATGTTACTTTTTCATTTTGAGGTCCCCAGAAGCCAAAAACACCGTTCGTTCATTTCCATGTATATGTATATATATATATTTATATATATATCTATATATCTATGTATATATCTATATATCTATATATATATATCTATATATCTATATATATATATCTATGTGTCCGTGGTACTGATAACTTTTGAAGGGGACCTACGATTTTGATGAAATTTGGTATGAAGGTGTAAGACTAGATCTATTTTCATGAGTTCGCGAACCAGCATGATCAGGTAATTGGAACGGGGTTTTATGGGGTTTTAAAGGGGTCAAAAATGGGTTTTTTTTAATTTTTGGAGCATAATTTTCAAAATTCAACAATTTTAACTGAAACCATTTAAAATAGCTTAAAAAAACAAACAATTTAGTATTTTGAATTTTTAATTTAGCTTAACAGGTTACGGAGAAAAGCCAAAAATAAGTTTTCCATGTTAATCTTATGGGAAATCAACAAAACCCTGTATCTCACTTATTTATAACTTGATAAAATTTGGTATATACATTCACTTGGTAAGGTTCAACTGATATTTGCTTACAACACCCATATGGCGGCAAACCTACGTGTACTCACCCCTATGGGGTTTATGGGGAAAATGAAAAGAACACCATAACTTGATAATATTTGGTATGTACATTCACTAGGTAGGATTTAACTGATATTTGCTTACAACACCCATATGGCGGCAAACCTACATACTCACCCCCATGGGGTTTATGGGGAAAATTAAAAAGTGCCGAATATTATGGGGAAAATACAATATCTCAAGATCATTAGGAAATTCGCTGAGTACGCAGGTCTGCTGCGACGGGGGTATTAAAAACTAATTTTATCTTTAATTAAAGTTAAAAGTGATTATGTGCAATTCATGTTAATGATTAATGTGAGTAAATGTATGATATAATTAAACACTATGTGTTTTCTTGTATGGATTAATTTAAAGTATTTGTACATAGCTTTAATACATTAACTTACTCACTTATAAAACCAAATATTTCGTTGTTTAAACAATAACAGTCATTGGAAATTCGCTAAGTACGCAGGTCCACTGCGACGTTGGTATTTAATTTAGAATATAGGAATGGCAGCCTGTTAAAGATATTATATCTTAATTTTTTTTTTAATACATCTGTAGCTAAGAAGAAATAATGACTACCTAATATTAACTAAAACTATTTGTTATCCTATACAAATAAAAAGTTTTATTTGTATCCTATCCTAACTCTTCGTTCAACCTATAATCCACGTCTTGGTACTGGTACTTAATTTTCCTCTTAGTTGCCCTCATTTGCTATTGAACATAGATGGGTCAATGTTTGCTCAATAAATCACATTCAGTGTTGTCCAGCCTGTTTTAAAATTCGAAGATGGAAATTCAATGACCATTATACCGCTGCGCGCTGCCCCGGTGTCAACCACCACTGCTGTAGGCTAGGGCCTAGTGATAACGGCGGCGCGCGTGTGTGCCCGTATCGGCGTTATCAGTGGCAGGTGGTGGGGGGCTATCGGCAGCAGATATCGACAGTGTCGCGTCGCGCCCCGGGCAATACAAGCAGTTTCACATCACAGCTGTTACGCCTCAGGACTGTTGGATGCACACGGTATTCCGTTATATCAAGAGAAGTTTACTACTTTTTTCTGCGTTATACTGTGTATAATTACAGAAGTAAAAAATAAATTACTTAACGTGAACTAGCCTATTGTAGTTCATCAATCCACGTGATCATCAGATTTTAATTTTGTAATGTAGTTTCTGTCCTTTTATGTCTAGTACCAGGGGGACCGAGCTTAAGCTCGGCAAAGTTTTAGAGTATAATAATAATAATCTGTGTAGTATAACCTTAGTATACCAAATTAATAGTGGTTCTCTGTCTTTTGATCCTAAAATCGCAATTTCGCGTGGAGCTTTTTCACTCGGTATATTTAAAAGGATTAAGAAAGGGAGTGTTGCTTTATAAAATGTGGGTGGTAACTCCATATCTTATAGCACTCAATGTTAAGAGTTGACCACTCATAATGAGCATTTTATAAACTCTTATACGATTACAGAGCAATAATTATCATAGTAGAATAGCGCACGCTCATTTGTTCATCATTAAGGTAAGAGCGTAGCGATCCAATTAAGTAGAGTTCTTTCTGGTCAATAAAGTAATCATAATTGCTTAATTTTCTAAATCTTTGATGATTGTTCATGCTTTTACAATTTGATTGCATAATCGTGGAAAAGCACCTCTGACAGATGGCAATGTTTTAGAATTCAAATTTGGTTGTTATGTGGCTGGATACAAATTCGCCAGCGGTTGGAGGGTCGACGAAAAGATTCAAATTCGCCAGTTCCAGGAATCCGCCCGCAGCCCCTCGGAGCGGTGAAACAGTAGATGACCCCGGTTCAAGTACGTGTTTATCCGGCGGTGACGACCTATCCTGGCAATATTTAAACGGAATGGTAAGTCGGCCAATCAAACGTCACCTTGAGAAAAATCAACGATCGGAAACCAAAGTTCCGACGAAAAATCTTCAAAAACAATTTTGAGTATTTTGAGTAGTTATAATCTAGTTCATCATTAGTTAATTATATTATGTTATATAGACTATAGATGATGTGGGTGCGTACGTAGGTATGTCGCCATGAGTAGTGTGTTTTTGCGGTTGCTGGCTCAGTTCAATGACCTCTGAGGAATGTGATGACGTCATCGCCAAGGTCAACGACCCCGATGACGTCATCGATGACGTAATCGATGACGTCATCGATGATGACGCAATCGATGACGTCATACCCATGACGTCATCAAAATGACGTCATCGATGACGTAATTGATGACGTCACCATCGATGACGTCATTTCCGTGACGTCAAACCCATGACGTCGCAGAAATGACATGCTGATGACGTCATCATCCATTACATCATCAAAATGACGTCACTGACACTGTTAAGGTCAAGGTCACGCCGAAACTCAAAATTTTTTGGCACTTTTGCCGTTTCTCGCACTACGCTCCGAGTTTCAGTCAGAGTCCACGTGACCTTGACGACTTGGAGCGAATTTGCGATGAGAAACAGCAAAAAGTGCCAAGTCAAACTCGAGTTTGCGACATGACCTTGCTTAAACCGTCATCCACTAGTCCTCAGAGGCCATTGAACAAGCACAACATCCGCAATTTCATATTACTGTGACCTTGAACACTTAACAACTACAGAGCGCCGACACCGATGCGCACCCCACGACAGCCACCGAGTGACTGACTGTCAGGCTCCGTGTACTCTAGGTATATGGGGAAGTGGAGGGGGAAATCTCAAGGTCACCCAAATGGAGTTTTAAAAAAGTAAAAGAGTAGAAAGACTACTCTTGTGCTTCCTGGGCGACCTCATCAATTTCTAACGGACTTGTAAACCAATCCGATCTGTAGCGGCAGGAGTCCAGAAAACAGGTGCACCACCCATCAGGTTGTCCGTAGCACTTCCGACAATTGGTAAGATTGGAGAAGTGAAACTTAATACACCGCTGCGGACAACAAGTATAAAAGTATTTGGATTTGTAGATTTTGAAAGTTTGTAGTACAGGTGGTGGCAGCTGTTGGTTCTTGCATCTACACCTGCAACATCCGAAGCATTCGCATTGCCGGCAGGCCAGCCCATCCACGTGCCACTTTGGTAAGAGGAAACACTTATCCTCACAGCAATAGGTTGTCCCCGTCTCTTCCTCCCAACGCTTCTTTGCACAATACGTGACGCCTTGTATCTCCAAACACCTATGCTCGCAACATGAGACACGCTTAGTTTCCATACTTGATGTTGCTTCGGCGAGGGAGCAAGATGAAGTGATGCCGTGGTCAGCGTGAATGGAGCTTATATAAACTAAGGTGAGTGGAGGGGGAAAGGTCAAGGCCATCCAAATGGAGTTTTAAAAAAAGTCAAAGAGTAGAAAGACTACTCTTGTGAGTCTATAGCGATTTCATTGATAGTGAGTGCTTCGGTATGCCAAGTTGATCTGTACTGGCATGCTCCTAAATAATGTTTGCAAAAACCTGCAAAATGATTGTTGCACATTTTGCAGCCAGTTAGCTGTCTTAGTGTGAATTCAATGCAACGTTCAGGGCAACAAGTGTACTTATGCCCTCTCATCTGGTACACATGGAATGTCTTCAACTCTGGTTTAGGCTTCTTCCAAGACTTGCACTTGCACATGCACTGACCAAAAGCTTCACATTTTCTACACGCCAGGCCATCCACCACATCAATGTCATTTGGCCATGAAAAACATTTCTGTTCGCAACAGTAGTTGAGTTGACTCTCCATGTTGCTGTAGTGAAGGCGCGCGATGAAATGATGCTGCAGTCAGTGAGAGTGCACTTTAAATAAACTCAGTGGAGGGGGAAAGGCCAAGGCCATCCAAACGGAGTTTTAAAAAAGATAACTAGTCGTCCTCCTCCTCCTCGTCCGTTGTACTTGGAGAGCTGTCAGACGAAGAGCCCCGTGCAGGTGCTCCCCAGATGAAAAACAAATCAATTTTAAAACGAAGACCAGGATCTTGCATCATCAATTCCTTTAATTTGTCACATACTAAGTCGACCTTGTGTAAGGTGTCAACAACAAGCTTCCAATTTGTTGGCTCAATATAACTTGTAGTAGAGTCCGCCTCGCTGATAACCACATCCTCCGGCCGTATTGGAGTGTAAAGATGTGTAAAGTTCTTTGGCTGAAGCTGAGGCTCAGGCTGGCTTGAAGTGGAAGGTTGAGTGTGGACCCCTGTCGCATCGAAATCCATAGTCATTCTACATTCAATGTTGGGGTTTTCGTTTAATACATACACCAATTTCTCATGCAACATATCCACTTCTGCCGAGTCTTGCAAATGAACATTCCAGGAAAATGGCCATTCTTCATCCGTAGTGGAGTCAACTCGAGAAAGAGTGCTGTCCGCCATGATAGCTAAGCAAGGAATGATGTGAGCTACAGACTGTGGTAACAGTATTGAAAAGTAGAGGGGGTAAACCAAAAGTACGTGGAGGGGGTATTTTCAAGGTCATTTAATTTGGGTTTTAAAAAAAGGAAATAGTGGAGGGGGAATTCTCAAGGTCATCCAATTTAGGTTTTAAAAAAAAGGAATGAAGCTTACTCCTCTTCAGCCTCGTTGTCCCCTGCATCTTCATCAGCCTCATCTTCATCGACGTCAGACTCGCCGTAAGGGTAGATCGGGGACATGGGCGAATATTGTGGAGATTGTTGACCGTTGTTGTCGTCCCCTTGCATTCTAACTTGGGACCAATCATAATTTAAATTCATTTGTATTATGATCCCAGGGTTGTCCCGCAGTATTTCCTTCATACGTTCGCAAATCGACTCCAAATAGTGTACACTATCGATCGACAGTGTCCAACCCGTACTTGTACCGACATCAGTAGTGGAGTCAGCTTGGCTGATGGTGTTGTCTGCCATGGTTGCTTGTCGGACAAGGAATGACGGTTGATGTGATGCTCATGCAGTAACATGGTGAAGTGGTGGGGGGCGTGGTGTAGTAGTGGGGGAAGTTTCAAGGTCATCCAAACGGAGTTTTAAAAAAAAGGAAAACCTACAAAGTAACATTAAAACTTTCCAATTGATGGTGGCGGGCGTTTTCTTCCGCAACCTTGCCGACACATGTGACTATGCCATACAGTATGAAAAGTACAACCATAATAAGGCCGAACAATAAAAGATAGCCGTTGACTATCATGATATTTTCTGAGTGGATCTGCTTTCTTCTTATCGCCCTCTCCTGCATCCTCTTCTCCAACTCGTGGACGAAGTCACAACATGCGTGAGGACATCTTTCATCTGTTGGTAGGTTTGCCATTGTTGATGTTGTCGGTGTGGCTGTTGAAGATGGAATGAGGTTTCCAATTGCGATGTGCCATGTACACCAATAGTCAAGTGGTGGGGGTAACAAAGCAGTGGAGGGGGAAGTTTCAAGGTCATCCAAATTGTGTTTTAAAAAAACCTATCTTGTTACTGAGCTTATATGTCAGTAACAAGATAGGTGTTTTTGCTCTTTTACTTCTTTAATATAATGAAAAAATATACATATTCTACAATGGTTAGGACAAGAAATACAACTGCTAGTCAGCTGAAGTAGTCCAAGTTGTCTGGCTCGGTCTTCATGGACGCTGGTGAGGAAGCCGTTGAGGAGTGTCCAGGCTCTTCCTTTGACTGCCGGGTGTTCCGTATATTGCAAGCGTAAACTTGCACATTTATACGGTAGCCTCGTGCCACCATCAGCTGCAACTCCTTGTATAAGTCGTTTAGCTCCTGCTGAGTCTTGATGCTCACCTCCTCGTAACTTGCGCAACTGACGTTGAGAGACATCCTGATGTTGCTAGGTTGGCTGCTGGAGTAGAAATGAAGCCGAGGCACAGCGTTTGGAGGTACATGGAAAAGTGGTGGGGGTAATGGTGGTGGGGGTATGGAAGATGCAATTAAACACTTCTAAACTTTTTCCATTGATACAAAGGGATGGAACAAATAGCACAGGTGTCCTTGTAGTTTTCAAATCTAAACATTGGTGCTAGAAATCCAAACTGTTTTCTACCACCTTCCTGTACGAACCGTCGAAGGTCTCTGACGGCAGCATTGCCACAAGGCCTACAAAACTTTTCCCCGTCTTGGAACCTATACCAGGAGTATCCCGAATACCCTCTATTATCTTTCTTGTACTCCTCGATATCCTGCTTTACTGTTATAGGGATATTATCTCGTAAAGCCGTCTGGAATAAAGATGCGTCAGTTATAACTCGTTGTAAGCAAAGCTCGTACAAGGTGCTCATCGTTTGCCAGTTGGCAACAGACTGACCGTTCTTTGCATCCAAGCAGGTTTGAATCCTAGTGCGGTAGTGGGGGTAATTGTGAAATGCAAAGGTCAAAGGTCAAGGTCACCCGCGAAGTTTAAAAAAAAAATGCAACATATCAATACGTGAAGTCTGTCACATATTGATATGTTGCATTTTTTTGTTTTTTATTTTTTTGTCTTTTATGATTCGTTTATTTATAAAACATTACAACAACAACATATGTACAACATTAAAACTTAAATCTAACACTGCTGCTTGTCAGCGATATGGATGGTCAACTCTGTAGAATTGCTACCCGTGCAGCCGTGCGACACCAGGTATAGACACCCGGGTTGAATAGAGCGAAGATCCTCGTTTTGTAGAAGATGGACGAATCTCTTGGGCAGGTACACCTGGAACTTTGGTTCATCCCCCGGAGTAAACGGCGCCTCGCTGAGACTGCAGCAGATGGCCTCCCCAACTGTAGTCTCCATCTTCTTCATAGCATGGATTATGTAGTGCTTCTCGTCTTTTAGTTCCGAGCACTTCTTTACAGGTAATATTGTTGACTTGGAGTGAGCATTGAACTGCTCGACCAAAGTCTGAAGGAACTGGTGAGATGCCATGGTCAGGTTACAGATCGTCTTCTTGCTCGGAGATGTTGTCGTCTCGGAATCTCGAGTAATACTCATGCCAGGTCCCTGTCTGCTCCCCACTTATATACTCTCCGTTACCCCCACCACTCCCCACTTCCCCATTTTGAAGGTAAGAGGCGAGTTTATAGGCATTTTTCAAAGCGCAATGTCTATCTTTATCATGTTCTGGGCTTTTTGTACAAATACATATGGTTTCCAGCATGTATTGATAATGCTTATCCAATTCCACATCATTAACCGGAACATGAGTAAATCCTTCGATCCATCTTTTCTTTTCCAGCCCCTTTGTGTAAATATTGGTAAACTTGTCTGAAAAGTGATGCATAATGTGATACAAGTCCGTGTAACTTGTAAAACCATCATACCAATCGATATGATGGAAGTGTTTTGAAATCCATCTGTTGGTAGTAGCGGCTTTACTAGTTAAAGACGAATAAGAACATGGTGGTTTAAATAAAAACGAATAAGGAACACTTGTATTCATGTCCAAAAACACAAGTTCTTTTATAATGAATCTATCATCATTACCACGAAACGCTTGAAACTCAATAATACCAGGCTTGGACTTTACTTGTTGTTCTTCTCCCTTGTCCATTTTGAAGGTCACACGTCTGCTCATTACGAAGTCAGGAGGTCAACTGATTTCCACACCACGGTAGGTACTACTTTTATACCCGGCCGTACAGTTGTTGGCGCGTTGGTGTATATTTAACGTGGGCACCGTCCCCAATAGGCCTAACCCCACAAGATTTTGGTTATTGTTTTAAAAACTAACCATTGTTATTTAAGTTTCCATCTTTATATTTTCCTTGTTTTCATTTTCATCACTAACACTTGATTCTTCTCCTCCATCTTCCTCTTCTTCCTGTTTTACTGATTTCTTATGTAGTTGAGCGTACTTTTCCAATTGTCTCCACATCTGTACTTCATGAGGAACTCTATTAAATATAGAAGTATCTACAGGTCCGTATAATATAGGTGCGTCCGGTTGTTTGTCCAAAGTGTCTTCCAAATAATCTTTAATAATCGAACTTGAAAACACCAGTTGTCTCAAGTATCTTGTTATAGGTTCAGTAGCACAAGTTAAAATGAAAAACTCCTCTCGATTAAGTTGAATTTTGTTATCATGTCTTGTTGTGTCTCTAAACCGTAGCTGATGATCACCACGTTGTTTAATAATATCAATTTCCACATTTGAATCCAAAAGTCCTACTCTTGTCTTTCTTCCAAACATGTTACTACTTAAATAGCATTCTAGCAGATGCAAATGTTTCATAAACGATTCCCAAGCACTGTCCGTAAACAAAATCATTTTGGGTCCATGAGTTAAAATTACAGTAGGGGAATAATCTGTAGATTTCATAACACCGATTAAAACACTTTTATCCAAACTGGAAGAGATTGGGTAAAATATTCGCAAAAATACCTCACTCAATATGTTTGGAGAAATATTATCTTCAATATCCCTTTTTCTCTTTTGTATAGTCTTTCTTCTTTTACCTTTTTCTTCAACATTATTACTGGCGTGAAGTTGTCCGCAAACGTTTTGTTCACCTCCTTCCTGGTGACCTTGAGGATCTAAAAACTCAGATATCTCCTTCTCAATATCTACCACATTTTCAGGTGTACCACTAGGAGAAGCCATATTGAATACGATGCTACCCATACAACAGTAGGCAACAAACTGATGAGGAGCGGTCTGTACGCTCTGCTTTTATACTCGCGGAATGAAACAAAACCGTTTCTTACAATACATTTTTAACAATTCCAGTTAAAGGTGTGTATGTTACGATTTTATCATGTAGAATTAAACAGTATGCAGTTGTATTAGCCGGTATAGCATCGTTGAATTCCATTTCTATTTTTATATCCACACTTGATGACTTTACTGATTCATTTTGTTTAGAACAATCGATTACAACTATTGGGTAGGCATCGAAATATTTGTCAGGTGATAATAAAGGTGTATTTGTTTTACCGTAATATGAACTTTGAAATCTCGCGTACATATCGTACAATATACTGTATTTCTTCTTAGTGAATGACACATTTAAATTGTCGTATGGAAAGAATTGTGAATTTAAATAAACTTTAATATTTTTCAAGTCACAATGATCAAATTGTCCTGCATGTTTAGTAATGGCGTCTCTTCTACCTGTTTGTAAACCAAATATAATATACCTGGCTCGTTCTACATAATTCGATGTTTTAACAGTCCAAGTGTGTCGATCCGTAGTAGGTAAACTGGGATGCTCATGAAATTCCCAACTTCTAAATGGAATAACAATATCACGATCGGCTTTTAATTTTCTTAAAAGTAGCATTCTATGCTCGTCAGCCAATTTAACATGTGGAACTCTCCATACAATTTTGTCTAATTTTAATTTCCATTCTAAAGTCGCATCTGTAGTAGCATCTGCAGCTTTAATAATGTCTTTATCGTTAGAAGATCTCAACAAAACTAATTCTTGTTTAACGTTTAATATTATTTTCCTATAATCTTCAGCAAAACCAAGCAACAAACGTAATGGAATATGAAAATCAAAATATCCATTTGGATTTGGAGTGATCGTGTCAATCGTAGGTAATACCCATCCGGCAGGTTTAAGTAAATTGGTTTCATTGGGTGTTATAGATGTTAATCCTTTTAAAGTTGTCGTAATACCTACTTTTTTAGTGGAATCAACTGTTACACCTGATATTTCATATCTAATTTCATCAAATAGGAAAGCCATAGGATTATTTATAAATGGAACTGTTGTACCAACAGTAGTACCGTCCTTTTTAGTAACTTGTCCTTCAATATACAAGTAACTTTCACATGGTAGTGTGTAAATGTCTTGATTTTGTATGGGAATACGAATTTCATCGTTATTGTTTAATTTCGATGAAGTGTAAGGGTTGTGGGTGTGATATTCTTTTTCCCATAGGGTTTCGTCGAATGTTGGACCCTGCGCTATATCCAGTATATCCATACTCGGTTAATTTTAATCCAATTCTCTCTAAGAAACGAATGTTCTCGCGTGTTAACTCCTCCACAGCTGAAGAGCTACTAATGCGGTTTCCCGTAGGTTGTTCGCTTTTAAATGTTAAACCCATGGTTTTGTATTAAAGTGTCGATTTTAAAATGTAATCTAATCGTAATAGGCTCTTCTCTGAAGTCTACCAAGTTACCGTCTTGATCCAATACGCTCAACACGATGTCTGAAATGAAAGTGGTGTTCAACGGTAGATATACCAGGTTTTGTGGCTTTTCAACAATTTTAAATCCAGGTGGTACACTTGGGTAAAAAGTATGTATGATGTGGGTGTTAGCCCCATCCCTGTAAGCACCTTGTATAATGTTACAAGTTATGTCTATACTATTAACTTTTAATATTGTTACTGTTTTCTTACCGGAATGTGTTACATCTGGTTCTAATACAGGCCCATCGTTGGAAAATCCTAATAAATCACCAATTGAGTTTGGTTGAGTGAAATC